>JABTTQ020003032.1:0-367000 GCA_016081115.2 Rehmannia glutinosa
TTTCTTCTTTACACATGAATATTGTCCATGTATATCTTGAGTAGTCATCTACTACCACCAAAGTGTATTTCTTTTTCCACTTATCTTTATTTGGTTCCATTTTGGGCAAATAGATCCGTATAGGCGGCTGATGCAATATTCTTGTTGAGGATGGGCATGTCTTTTCTTTGAATGACGACTTGATTTTTTCCCGCTGGCCACATATACTCTCTTTTTTGTATATCTTGAAATCCGGTAGTCCTTCCACAAGATGACTTCTTGCGCCTTGTTAATTGTTTTGAAATTCGGAGTGACTCGGCTTTTGTGCCACGTGCCCAACTTGATTCAGGTGTGCTTTTTTGCTAGTAGGACAGATGGGTGTTGCGGTAGACCAATCCACGACATACATATTCTTTCGCTTACATCCTTGCAAAGACAACTTCATTTGATTCAATATCCTTGGTTTGGCATATACCGTATGTTAAATCAACATTGTAGCCCTTTGTCACAGAGTTGGATCGATCTTAGAGAGTTCAAGTTGAGTCCTTCAACATATGCAACGTCTGTGATTTCTAATCCATTCTCTTGATGGATCGATGCCTCTTATTTCACCAGGAGCTTCATTTCCTCCAAATATCACTTTTGCTCCTTTTACTTCCTTGAATTTTGATGATTTTTCTTGTTTCTGTCATGTGTCCGGGAATGCCCACTATCCATGTACCAGGTTCGGCATCACTTTCCTTGAACTCGCAATCAAGGAAATTAAGTTTTAGGTACCCATACTTGTCTGGTCTGAGGGGTTAGAATTGTAAGATGATCCAACCAACCTATAGCCAAATGATTTGACTCTAAGGGGTTGCCATCTATCGACCGGTGCCATAATCATAATTAATCCTCCGCAAATTGTTTGGGGATTCTGGTTCATACAACTGTCTCTTTTGTCTGTATGCCTACCGCATATGTGTTTTAGCAATTGCCTTTCCTTAGGTAATTGTGATGTCTTTGAGTGTAGTGCCTAGGTGCATATGTGTCTTTGATGAAAGCTCTTATACTTTTGGAATGGCCTTTCTTGAGTTCTAGGCCTTTGCCATTTGGGCTTATATTCCATAAGTCTCATCTTTGATAGTTCACATTATTCCAATCAGCTTGGCTTGAAATTTTCTACCATTCCCATCATATGTATTTCTTTTATGGATTTTCTTCTGGGATTTTTGGTAGCTCGCTTCTTTTCTTTACAGAGTATTTTTGTTTTTGGAGTTTTTGAGGACTCGCTGAATCTCTTCTCAGTGTCCTTTCAAAGACACTCAATCAAGCCGTTTTCCTTTTCCTTTGTAACCAAGGCCGGTTTGCTTGTTATTGTGCTTTGGAGTGAATGTGTGTGCAACATTTAGAGTTTTGGATTTTTGGACTCTTCATGACTTGAAGATCCTTTTTCCAAAATTACTTTTGAGGTTTGACATAGCAGAGGAATTAAATCCTAAACCTGTTTTGTCTCCACATTCTCTTTGACTTATAATAAGATCATCCAAGGATTTAGATGCCTTAGTGAATGAGGCAATAACATTCTTGAGGTCATTCTCCTCTTTTCTATAGCGGCAATTTCGCTATTAATTTAGCATTTTCAGCTTTTAAACTTTCATTCTCAACAGCTATTTGACTTAGAGTACTCAGCTCTTAGTCGACTTTGAGTTTTGACTTTGAGTAGGCTATTTTCCTCATTTAATAGTGTGTGTGAGGATTTAATGTGTTCAAAATCTTTCATCATTTTGCCTAATGAATCATAAAGATCGAGTGGGTGATGAAGTGTGTGTGTCACGACCACTATCACTAGTGTCCGAGTTTGTTGAGTTAGATTGTACCTCATCTTCTTGGTCGAGGTTGATCTTGTTCTTTGGCCATCAAGCGGATCAGGGCTTCTTCTTCTTGAGTCACTTGAGTAGTCCGCTTCATCGCTGCTCTCGAATCGGTGTCTCTCTTGACTTTCTTTGTCTCAGCTCTCTCATAGCCATCATTGCCTTTTTCTTTTCTTGTCTTTTTTCTCTCAAGACCTTTCTTTCTTCTTCATTCATGTATTTGTTGACTACGAGGATATGAGCAATCAATGGCATAGTGACCTGGTTGTCTACAGTTCGAACATAGATATTGACCTTTTGATCGCCTCTTTCCATTCTTGAATTGTCAACCCTTTGATACTCAACTTTTGATGATACATTCACTTGGTTGGCCTATCTTCCCTTGATTTGGAGGGAGCCGAGTGTCTTCCGGAAGATTCACCTTCCCTTCCTCTTGTAGTTCTTATTAAAGAACTTGTTGAATCTTTTAACCATCGGGCTATTTCTTCCGGGTCAATGACTTCTTAACCTCGGCTCTCTTCCCATCTTTAACAATTAGAGCAAAATTGTTTTGTACAACCTTGTCTCTTTCGGTCTTTTCTTCTCACCTCAAACTCGTAGGCTTTGAGGTCGAGAATAATTCATGGTTGGATGTCTTTGATAGGTCCATGGAATGTCTCGAGTTGCCATGAACTTCATTTCCCATTCAGTGGAAGACTTTTAGGATCTTCATACACATTTCTTCTCGTATATTCCTTTCCAAGTGCATACGGCTCATTTGTGATTTCGTGAACCGAGCATCTAGTTGATCCGATTTTCTCCCGAGATCATTTTGAAGTTCTCAAATTCGTACAACCACCTGATAATTTGTTTTCTTTGATTTGCTCTCGAGCCTTCACAAATCAATGTCGCCTTGTCCCATTTCTTTAGCCGTTTTGCATGATTTTACTTTATTGAACATGACTTTGTCCAAGGTTTTGTAAAGGATGTCCTTGGCTACATTGTCCAGGTTGTATCTTTTTTTTCGTCATCATTTGTCCACTCGATTCTTGGTTTTTCAACCATGACTAGTCCTGGGAGCAACATCTTTCTCCTTCATTTGCAACTCTTCAGACAAATTGTGTTCACCTTTAAGATTTGCGAGGCCCATCTTCTATCACTATCCACATCTCACTTGTAGGTCCCAAGGGGTGTAAGTGTAAGGTTTAGAAGGGGGGTTGAATAAACCTTTACCAAATTTTCGATTTAGGCCTTTTAAATCTACAGAGTTCTACATACAGTGTGTCCTTGATGGACAATCGAATTAGTCCCTCAGAGAGTTAATCTCTCAACGCACGTTGTGGTTTTGTTTTCAAAGGAAGACTTAACACCCTTAAGTTTGATTAAGCAAGTTTTTACAAATTTTGATTTAGTACTTATAGATTATCAAATGGATAGCAAATTTATCCAGATATAAGCAATTAAAAGTGCGAGTAAATTTAAATCTTAAAATGTAAATGACACAAGAAAGTTTTTATAGAGGTTCAAGATGGGGTAATTCTTCTACTCCTCTCTTTTCTCCAACTCCCCGGAGGAATCCACTAAGTAATGATCGGTTACAAAGTGGTATGTCCCGGATACAAGTCTTGATCACAACGGCCGACTTGATCCTTTGGGACTCGGCCTGAGACGCTTGATCACTCACCAAGCCAGACGACTCGGACTTCTTTCTTCACAGGCTGCGCCTTTGCTACTACAAACTCACTTGCTCAAGCACTTTTGATTTGATCACGAAGCCCTCCAAAAGCTTAAGACTTGGTTGATCTTGAACCTTTCTACAATCCTTCTTGGAATGTAGACCCCTTGTTTTCAAAAGTATTTTCCTCTTCAACCGATTGAAGTTCTCTTTCCTTCAGGTGGTAAGTGTTGGATTGATGTACTTTGAGATGTAGGCTTGAGGATTGAGAATGTTTCAGCTTATTGATAAGCTTGTATATCTCACGTGTGTCATTCATCCACGCATCCTAATTTTCTCAATCAAACTCCTCGGCCTTTTATAGTGAACTTTCAAAAATTTGCGTTGAAGAGATAGGCTCATTTTTGAAAATCACTTTAAATCGTTGGTGTGCGCTTCTTGGAATTGCCATTTCCTCGTATGAAATGTTTTATCACCTTTTCGGAGTTCGACACGGTGTAATGCTTCCCATTGGTTCATTTCTTTTGCACGCTTCGACTGAGCACTCCAAGAAAGGTAGTATGGAGATATTACTTGTTTAAGTAAATCTCTTGATTTTACGGCAACGGTTCTTTTACTGATTATCTCGACTTGATCGCATTTCCTCGCTTTCCCAGGGTGACTTAGAGTCGCCTTTCCAATCATTGGATGACTCTTCGTCACTTCCGATTTTTGAGACTTGGCTTCTCTTGAGTTGACTTTGATGTTCCACTCAGCCGCATTTCACCGCTTCTTCCGGGTCGAAGTTCGTCATCCGCTCTTCTCTTTGTTGTACTCACTGCCTCACAAAGCAGAGTTTTCCTTCAAGCCTTCGGGTTGTCTTCTTCTTGCAAGTTGGAGCGTAGGTCGATTTAACTCACTTGGCCAGCTCTAATTGTTACAATACATTTCAAAGCAAGAATTGGGAGCCAACTTTCTATTCTAAGTTTTACATGGCATTCATCAAAATCTAAACAATAGAATTCCTAACAATTTCCTTTTTGATGATGCCAAAACTTAAATCATACAAAGATGCAAATAACATGAATACATACAGATAGTGTATTGACATAGAATGTATGCGCATAATCAATCTTTTTATTGATCATATCATTCTTGTACTTAACACAATTGTTTACAAGGTGTATCGTGAGTATGAAAAAAAAAAATTTGCACTATTACGTAAGACTTACATTGTATGTATTTACATATAAAATACACGAAGGGTTGGACAAAGAACACTTCATCTCCTTCATTGTCTCCTTTTTTCATCTTGATCAAGATCTTCTTCTCTTCTTTCTTCTTCTCGTCATCACCGCCTTCTTTTTCTTCTCATATGCCTTTCCCGGGCAGCTTCATCTTTCCTTATTCTTTCTGTCTCTCCCGCCATAGCTGAGTTTGACTCTTGTTTTCTTCTTCTATCCTTTTGCATACTCGGCGTTGGTTTTAGCCACTTGCAAGTTCGCCACATGGTCAAGCCCACCCCAAGTAGATCCCTCCTTTCTTTTTCGGATCTACGTATTCAATATTCTTGGCAGAGGCCTCCAGTCCAAAGCTTCTTCCTCCACCGCCGCTTCTTCCTCTACCTCCTCCGGGCGATATCAGTCTTTGGGGCCTTCTTTCCAGTGTGAGTGCCCACGGAGTGACCAAGAGAGTGGATCGCCGGTTGTCTGTCACTGCCTGGCGCCTTCTTCACATAATGTGAGACCCTTTTCCCAAGGGGTCCCAAGCTTGAGCTAAGGACATATTTGCAAAATAATCTTGATTCGAGCGTTTTGAATTCGTCAACCGATCTTGGCTCTATCCCGAGCATACGAAATGGCATACGTGTCTCTTAACCGGAATGCCTCAGTGTTCTTTCAAAATGTTCATCACCCTGGCATCCATTCTTCCTTCCACCTCCTTCATCCCCCGCTTCAATTTCTTTTCTCTTTCTCGACCATAGATAAGTAGAGTGTTGGGGTGGCGAGTCACTGGGGAGTTTTCGCTTATAATGTCACCGTGACAGACCCCTGTTGGGGGGTTTGTGCAATCATCAAGGTCATATTCTTTGATCCTTCCCCTCGCCAGATTTTCCTTTCTTGATTTTAAAATTTCCTCGGTGATTTTCCTTCTGTTTGTTAAAATTTCCTCACTGTTCCTCTTGTCAGTTGCTCCTTTCTTTTCAACTTGATTTTGTCGCTTTAAGGTATTCCTCTTCCCCCTTTTGGCATCATCAAAGGATAGAGGAACCCCGGGAACATCTTTGGCAAGCATGAAGTCGAAGTCTCCGATGGTTGAATTTTGCTTCAAGTCCGCTTTGCGTTGTATCTTTGCGTTGTATCGCACGGAATTGCATCGAGTAGCGTTGGATTCTCTGAAATCGGCTTCATCTCACCATGAGAAGGTCTGAATTTTCTTGTCATGTGTTCTTCCAAATCATTGTATATCATTTGCATTCGCTCACGCAGCCAGCCTTGATCTCGGCGGTGTGAGCTTCGGCATATGTTGATGTGTTTCCGCCGTTTCGCATCAACATTTTGACTCTCCACACACCCGACTTTTTGAATAATTTGCAAGTATCTCACCTGTTCCACACGCATTGATTGCCGTTGCCACCATTCCCTTACCCTAAGCTGTGATGCCTCTCAAGTCATGTAAGGTTGGCATCTCTGTTGTCCAGTGCATATCAAGGAGGCTGATGCTCTCCATCTTTTCAACTTCAAGAAAGAGTGCCTTGAACACTTCTCGTACTTGGTGATTCTTCATTGCGGTGATGGCCATACAACGCCGAAATCAAGTCGGCCGAACAATGGTGCCCGACGAGTGAAAAAAAGAGCCGGTGATGCGTGATAGCGTGCTTGCTCATTTTTTCGACTCTTCGTGGAGTTCTCGTATCTCCGGTGAGAAAGGAAAGATTCCACAAAGGATTCATCACCGCCATCCGGGATTTGTTCGATGATAAGCGGTGGGCGTGAAGTTCTTTTGGGAATCGATCCAGTATTTGTAGCTTGAGGACCCGGAGCAAGTGGACTCTGTTTTCACTGGGTCTGTTGTGAAGTGGACCCGACTTTGCCGAGCTTCTCACTGTCTCAACAGCCCGTTGGTCTCACTGGTTTCTCCAATTGAGTGGACTGGTCTCGGCCTTATCGGAAGCGTCGTCGGATGATGATGAGATTTCCATTGGTGGCTCATCATCAAAATTAAAGGTTTGACGAGTAGTCTTGAGATTAGACTTGCTCGTGTTGGGAACATCCGCGGTGAGTCTTTTGGATGCATCACGGGGATGACTCGGCCTTCTTCACGCTTTCCGATCCCGGAAAGGTGACATCGGGTTGTCCGGGAATCATGAAGTGCGCTGATCTCCTTCTCGGATGGATCGATGGTTGCAGGAGGGATGTTCTCTACTTGTGTTACCCGGAAGTCTCAACCTCCCGTGGGCCTTCATTTCCTTCCATCTCTCTGCTGCCGAGGAGGCCTTGCCTTTCCCTTTCGATGTCACCTGTCTTAGGGTCTTTACAGTGGCATCCATTGGAGTCTCAACCCCATGGATTGCGCTTTCATCGCCAGTGTTAACTCCCGGGGGCTTTCTTCGTGGATCGACCGCACGCGAGCGTCATTAGCTTCGTCGAGCCGTTGGCACCTCGGAGAGGCAGTCTCAACTGCGCCTCGAGTTTCGTTGGTGGCAACTTGTCTTGTTTTTCTTGTGTTTGAGTGTCTTTGCTTCGCCTCCTACATTCTTTGTGGAGTCATCTCAAAGATCCTCCGACCTTTGCTGCCGATGGAGAGTTCTCACTCGGTGCGCACCACGGTGAGTGACTTGGAGTGGGGTTACTCGTCTCCAAACTCCCATTGTTGCAATTGATGGTTCAGCCGTTGTCAGGGGTGGTGGCACACCTTCAATAGGGGTTGGCTCGACTGGGGTCCCCACTAGCCCGGTTTCATCGCCACCTTCCTTATTGCCTTCTTCGTGAGTGAGTGGGAAGTGGTAGCAAAGAACATCGGTGGCTATTTGCTGAACCACTCCCATTGGATCGATTTCACTGTGTTCGGAGGACTCTCCTGGTCCCTCCATCGTCTTTGCTCGTGAAGGATTCTTGATTCATGCAATGCTTGCTTTGATTCTGCATTCTTCTCGTGGGCGACATTCTCGGGTTCCTCATCACTTTCGGAGAAGACATCAAGGAGAGGATGGAAGTGTTGCGGTCTTTGGGAGATAGGGCAGTACTTGCCTTTTCGCGTGCTTCGGCTTCTTCACTTGCTTTTCTCTCTCCTTGTCCTTGTAGATCTGCGAGAATATCCATGCGCTTGTCTTCATCTAGAGCCGGTAGCACAAGAGATAATCGAGGAAACTTAGCGAGTTCCTCTTCTTCTTCTATGAATTCGGCCGTTGAACTGTTCCCTTGACTGCTTTCGGCTTCCATTTTCTCCACTCACGCAGACGATTTTGGATGTCTGGGGTAAGGTGGAGATAGGATCATTACATCACTATCTCTGGCTGGTTCTTTCTTGAGTTTGGTGTATGAACTACGTGTGTCTTCGAGTTGCCTCTGCGATCACCTTCAGGAGACTTGGGTTTCATCAATTACATCCGGAGACTCTACTTCTCCCGGAGTCTCCGGTCATGTCTTAGCCGAGTAGGCGACTCATTTGGTTTCTCTTGTTCGATGCCGCTTGACGAGTCTTCTTCGTCTCCTGGTTTGTACCAGGGGAATTTCAGTTCGAGGCGGTGTCCTCCGAGTCTTGGCGGCCGGGGCGGTGCTTGTGTTTGTTTCGAGAGCTGGCCGTCTAGGCTTGTCGGATTCTCCTCTTTTTGACGATCGAGAGAAGGAATTTGTGAGTCCTTCTCGACCCCGCAGGGCGGAGTGACACGGCCAGGCGGCAGTGACTCTGGCTGCAGGGCGGTGGACTCTCTGCTTTGCTTGGGCGGTGACTCTGCTGCAGGGGCGGGAGCATGTTTGGTTTTCTTTCTTTGCGGGCAAAGAGACTTTTGGTAGGCTGCAGGGGCAGCTTTCTTCTTGGTTGGGAGGAAGCATTTGTGTCTTCGGTCGGTGATTCCCCCTCACTGTGTCGACTCTCTTGGCGACGACGCTTCGAGCACTGAGAGATTAGCTCGAACATCCTCTTGTTAACATGGAAGGCCTTCCCATGTCTAAGAGGTACTCCTTTCACTCTCCAATAGCACGCCAATCACAGGCCATATCCCGAGATCCTCCAAATGACCCATCTTCTTTGAAGGACTTGTTCCCCACGTTCTCGGGCAGAGTCTGCTTTTGTAGATAAACTCATTGGTTTATCTTTTTTCTTCGATGATTGCAGCCATCACAATCAATTTTGCCTTTGACAGGTTGGTCAAAGCCGCCAAATTTGATGTCGATACACTTGGCAACAATATCCAACAATTTGTGATAGTCCTCCTTCAGCGAGTCTCTTGTTTGTTTGTGTATATTATTTTGTCGACAACGTCGGACTTGGCTATTCTTTCCATGCTTGACCCAAGTTTACATCAGCCTCTTTGATCTCGAGATGCTCCTCTCGTGGTAGTGAGCAATATTCACCAAATCTTTGGCGGTGATAGTCACCGCTTCCCATGAACAGATGACTTGATTCCTTCATCGTGAATCTCGGCATTCACGTAGAATTGTGCGACCTCCTCCACATAGGTCATAGGATACTCGGTGTTAGAAACGGTTTTGATCCCGGCGTTTCTAACTTCTCCGCGATTTTCTTCACCAGGTGTCGTCGGACCGCTTCACCATTCCGTCGAAATCCACGGGTCGAACGGTGTGGATTTGTTTTCCCAACTTGGTAAAGTTATACGTTGGTGCCATTTCTTAATAATTTCAAGGAAAAATTCAGAAATTTGATTTGAAGGTTGATAGGGTTTCGAGAGTATTTGCCTTTGCTTTTTTGAGATTGAGCAGTTTTAGAAGTGTGAGAGAGAAACGGACGAAAAATGGTTTAAATATGGTTTATGAAAGGGCGTGCAGGCGGTTTTTTTGAATCGTGATCGAAATCAACGGCTTGGATTTTGACGCATATTGAGCGATTCATGTCTCGTATTTAATGCGGCAGCATTTATATCCAATCATAGGCTTTTGTGTGCGGCTTTATGTTCCGTACACATCATCATTATCTTGACGTGTCTCTTAAAACATTCCGCTTAGTCAAAACGACTGCGTTTTTTTGTCTCTTTGCTCATAAGTTATTGACTTATCTCTTAGCCGATTTAACTCGCTTCTCACATTTCTCTTAGTGACTCATTATCGGTGACTTGGTATAATGACTTTTCCGACTGGTGATTTATTGAGCTAATTTTTGTTTTGCTCTTTTTCACCTTCTTTCTGTTCCATTTCGTTTTCTTTGACTCTTACGTGTCTCGACTTAGCTCAATTAGCCCCAACTCATGTTTGAGTTCTTCAAATCTTGACTCACATAATGGTTTTGTGAAGATGTCAGCTAGTTGTTTGTCGGTTGAGATATATTCCAAGATAATGTCCTTCTTTTCAACATGATCTCTTATGAAATGATATCGACATCTATATGTTTTGTTCTTGAGTGCAACACAGGATTTTGAGTGATTGCAATTGCACTTGTGTTATCACACATGATTGGAATTTCTTTTCTTCAACTTCATAATCTCTCAATCTTTGTCTCATCCATAGGACTTGGTACAACAACAGCTGCCGCTGACTATGTATTCCCGCTCACCGGTAGTAGAAGTGGCTATTGAGTTTTGCTTGCTAAACCGAAATTGTCTGTTTCCAAGCATTTGACATGTGCCGAAGTACTTTTTCTGCCCACTCTCTGCATCCAAAGATAGTAGTCACGAATAGCCAATTAGCTTGAATCCACCTTCCTTTGGATACCATAGCCCTACTTCTTGATTTCCTTTTAAGTATCTCAATATTCTCTTAGCTGAGTCATATGGCTCTCTTTTGGAGCGATTGAAATCTTGCACATACACCTACAAAGAAAGGTGATGTCTCGCTCGCTATTTGTGAGATAAAGCGATGATCCAATAAGTGCTCAGATCTTGTTTGATCTACGTGCTTGCCATCTGCATCCATGTCCATTTTTGATGTGTTCATTGGTATTTTTATTAAGACTTCTCCTCCATACCAAATCTCTTCATTAAATCTCGGTGTATTTTGTTTGGCTTATGAAGGTTCCATCCTTGTTGTTTCACTTGAAGTCAAGGAAGAATGTCGGCTCTCCCATCATGCTCATTTCAAATTTACTTTGCATGAGGTTTGAGAATTTTTCACACAGACTCTTTGTTAGTGGATCCAAAAATGATGTCATCCACATATATTTGAACAAGCAAAGATACTCTTCTTGTCTTGAATTCCCGAAAAGTGTTCTATCTACTTTTCCTTTAGTGAATCCATTTTGGTTAGGAATTGTGACAGGGTATCATACCATGCTCGGGTGCTGTTTCAATCCATACAGGGCTTTCTTGAGTTTGTACACTTTGTCTCCAAGAGTCTTCTCGCTCAAATCCGGAGGTTGTTCAACATACACTTCTTCTTCCAATAATCCATTTAGGAATGCACTTTTTACATCCATTTGATATACAATGAAGTTTTTGTGAGTGCGTGATAGGCGGGAAACATCCTTATAGCTTCCAATCTTGCTCAGAGGAGCAAATGTTTCATCAAAATCTATTCCTTCTTCTTGGCAATATCCTTTGGCTACCAATCTTGCTTTGTTTTTACCACGTAACCTTCCTCGTTCATCTTATTTGAATACCCATTTGGTTCCAATAACATTTTGATGTATGGGTCTTTGTACTAATTCCATACTTTATTTCTCTCAAACCGATTGACTCTTCTTGCATAGCTTGAATCCAATGTGTGTCATCCAATGCTTGTGACATATCTTTGGGCTCTATCTGCGAGATGAAGCATGTGAACATTGCTTCTTGTTGAGTTCGGATCTTGTCTTGACACCTTCTCTCATGTCTCCAATGACAAGATCTGGTGGATGGTCTCTCGGCCATCTTACGTCAGGTTGAAGTAAGTTAGCTGGATTGATCGACTTTAACATTTTGTGTTTCTTGTGGTCGCTCTCTCGTGATCACTTTCGCAGATTTTTCAGTTGCTTTTGAGATTGACTATCTCATCTTCTTCGAATTGATAATCCCCGCTTGACTCAAAGATAGGATTCTTCGCGTGAGATTGGATGTTTGACTTATCACCGACTCTTCAATGTCTTTTCCATTTATGTTTGGCTCATCGAATACTACATGAATGGATTCTTCCAGTAACCATAGTTCTTTTGTTGAGTATTCTCGTAGGCTTTGCTTTTTCGGTGAGTATCCTAAGAAGATACCCTCATCGCCT
This sequence comes from Rehmannia glutinosa, assembly GCA_016081115.2. NCBI lineage: Eukaryota > Viridiplantae > Streptophyta > Magnoliopsida > Lamiales > Orobanchaceae > Rehmannia > Rehmannia glutinosa. The sequence goes on from JABTTQ020003032.1 coordinate 11,829, forward strand.
TTAGCATCAAAAGCCTTTAGGTTGTCTTTGCCATTATTGTGGATGAAGCATTTATATCCAAATATCCTGAAATATGCAACATTTGGTTTTCTTCCAGTCCAGATCTCATAGGAGTCTTTGTCAGCTGCCTATTTATCATACATCTGTTTTGGGTGTAGCAAGCTGTGTTGATTGCTTCAGCCCAAAATCTTTTTGTAACCCCTGCTTGCTAACATGGTCCTTGCGCTTCCTTGAGAGTTCTGTTCCTTCTTTCTCGCAACTCCATTTTTTGTGGAGTCCTTGCAGCTGATAGTTCATGACCAATACCATTCTCAATACAAGATCTTGAGTTATTATTCCATTGACAAACTCAGTTCTCTATCGATCTTATTTTGATAATGGTTTGACTCTTCTCATTTTGTATTCTCTTCATCATTTGTGGTAGCTTTTGTAGAGTTTCTTTCTTCTTGCACATGAATATTGTCCATGTATATCTTGAGTAGTCATCTACTACCACCAAGGTGTATTTCTTTCCACTTATGCTTCTTTGGTTCCACTGGGCCAAATAGATCCATATGAAGCGGATGCAATATTCTTGTTGAGAATGGGCATGTCTTTTCTTTGAATGACGACTTGATTTGTTTTCCCTTCGACATGCATCACATATACTTTCTTCTTGTATCTTGAGTCTGGAAGTCCTTCTACAAGATGACTTCTTGCTAGCTTATTAATTGTTTTGAAGTTCGGTGACTCAGCTTTTTGTGCCACGACTAACTTGATTAATTTGTGCTTTTGCTAGTAGACAGGTCTTTGGGTGTTGCAGTTGACCAATCCACTACATACATATTTTTCTGTCTACATCCTTGCAAAGACAACTTCATTAGATCCAATATTTTTGATTTGGCATATTCCCATATTGAATCCAACATTGTAGCCCTTGTCGCAGAGTTGGTGATGCTTAGTAAATTGAAGTTTAGTCCTTCAACATATGCAACATCTGTGATTTCTAAACCATTCCTTTTGATGGATCCAGTGCCTCTTATTTCACCAGGAGCTTCATTTCCTCCAAATATGACTTTTGCTCCTTTGACTTCCTTGAATTTTGACAGATTTCTCTTATTTCTGTCATGTGTGCTGAACGACAGCATGTCCATGTACCAGGTTCCTTGGCACTCACTGTTCCTTGAACCTGCAAATCAAGGAAATTAAGTTTTAGGTACCCATTCTTATGGGTCCTGAGGGGTTAGAATTATAAGATGATCCAACCAACCTATAGCCAAATGATTTGACTCAAGAGGTTGCCATCTATCGGTGCCATAATCATAATCAATCCTGGCAAATTGCTTGGGAGTCAGGTTCATACAGCTGTCTCTTTTGTCTGTATGCTGCATATGTGTTTTAGCAATTGCCTTTCTTGGTAATTGTGGTGTCTTTGAGTGTAGTGCCTAGGTGCATATGTGTTTGATGAAAGCTCTTATGCTTTTGGAATGGCCTTTGTTGAGTTCTAGGCCTTTGCCATTTGGGCTTGTATTCCATAAGTCTAATTTTGGTAGTTCACATTATTCGATCGACTTGGCTTGGATATTTTCTACCATTCCCATCATATGTATTTCTTCTATGAGTTTTCTGGGATTTTTGGTAGCTCGCTTCTTCTTTACAGTACTTTCGTTTGGAGTCTATTTGAGGACTCGGTGAATCTCTTCTCACTGCCCTTTCAAAGACTTCTCTCGGCCGTTTTCCTTTTCCTTTGTAACCAAGGCCAGTTTGCTTAGCATTGTGCTTTGGATTGAAAGTGTGTGCATCATTTAGAGTTTTGGATTTTTCGGACTCTTCATGACTTGAAGATCCTTTTTCCAAAATTACTCTTGAGGTTTGACATGGCACAAAGGAATTAAATCCTAAGCTTTGTCTTGTCTCCACATTCTCTTTGACTCATAATAAGATCATCCAATGATTTAGATGCCTTAGTGAATGAGGCAATAACATTTTTGAGGTCATTCTCCTCTTTTCTATAGCATGAGCAATTTCGCTATTAATTTAGCATTTTCAGCCTTTAAACTTTTATTCTCATCGCCTATTTGACTTAGAATACTCAAACCTCCTTAGTCGACTTTGAGTTTTGATTTTTTGAGTAGGTCTGTTTTCCTCATTCAAATAGTGTGTGTGAGGTTTTAATGTGCTCAAAATCTTTCATCATTTTGCCTAATGAGTCATAAAGATCAGTGGGTGATGAAGTGTGTGTGTCACGTCACTATCACTAGTGTCCGAGCTTGTTGAGTTAGATTGTACCTCATCTTCTTGATCTTGTTCTTTGGCATTAAGCGGATCAAAGCTTCTTCTTCGAGAGTCACTTGAATAGTCACTTCATTGCTCTCGAGTCATTTGTCTCTCTTCGACTTGGCTGTCTCAAAGAATCTCTCTTGACCATCATTGCCTTTTTTCTTCTCTTGTCTTCTTTCTCTCAAGACCTTTCTTTCTTCTTCGTCGCATTTCTTGTTGACTACAGGATATGAGCGATCAATGGCATAGTGACCTGGTTGTCTACAATTCCAACATAGATATTCAGCCTTTTGATCACTCTTTCTATTCTTGAGTTGTCGGACCCTTTGATACTCAACTTGTTGATGATCATTCTCTTGGTTGGCCTATCATCCCTTGATTTGGAGGGAGCCGAGTGTCTTACGGAGGATTCACCCTTTCCTCTCTTGTAGTTCTTGTTAAAGAACTTGTTAAATCTTTTAACCATTAGGGCTATTTCTTCGGGTCAATTGCTTTGACCTCGGCTCTCCTTCCGTCTTTGACAACTAGAGCAAATTTGTTTTGGGTACATTGCCTCTTCCTTCGGTCTTTCCTTCTCGGCTCAAACTCGTAGGCTTTGAGGTCCGAGAATAACTCGTGATTGGATGTCTTTGATAGGTCCATGGAGTGTCTTAATGCCATGACCTTCATTTCCCATTCGGTGGAAGACTTTTTAGGATCTTCATACACATTTCCTTTTGTGTATATTCCTTTCCAAGTGTAGACACTCATTTGTGATTTACGTAAACCGAGCGTCTAGTTGGTCCAGGTTCTCTCCGAGATCATTTTGAAATTTTCAAACTTCAGACAGCCAGCGATAATTTGTTTTCTTTGATTTGCTCACGAACCTTCACAAATCAAAGTCAACTTGTCTGATTTTTTAGCCGTTTTGCAAGATTTGACTTTGTTGAACATGGCTTTATCAAGGTTTTGTAAAGAATGTCCTTGGCTACATTGTCCGGTTGTATCTTTTTGTCATCATTTGTCCACTCGGTTCTTGGTTTTCAACCATGACGTCCGATCTTTGCGATCTTCTTCCCAAATTTGCAAACTCTTAAATGTTTGTGTTCACCTTTAATATTTGCAGAGGCCCATCTTCTATCACTATCCACATCTCATCATGTAATCTTTGATAGATGAGCAAGATACGAATTTTCCAATCATCAAATTCTTCAATAGTGAACATAGGAATGCGTGTTAGATTTGCTTCCATGATAATAATTTTTAATGATAGAAAAGAGTTTTGAAAGATAAGTACTAAAGAGACTTTTGAAAAGATTGGAGATCTAGTTCAAGAACCATGCGGAGGGTTCAATGAACCAACCGCTCCGATACCACTTGTAGGTCCCAAGGGGTGTAAGTGTAAGGTTTAGAAGGGGGTTGAATAAACCTTACCAAATTTTCGATTTAGGCCTTTTAAATCTCTGAGTTCTACACACTGTGTCCTTGATGGACAATCGAATTAGTCCCTCAAGAGTTAATCTCTCAAATGACTGTTGTGGTTTTGTTTTTTGGAAGACTTAACACCCTTAAGTTTGATTAAGCAAGTTTTTACTGACTTGATTTAGTACTTATAGATTATCAAATGGATAGCAAATTTATCACAGATATAAGCAATTAAAAGTGCGTAAATTTAAATCTTTGAAATGTAAATGACAATAAAAGTTTTTATAGAGGTTCGAAGATGGGGTAATTCTTCTACTCCTCTCTTCTCCAACTCCGGAGGAATCCACTAAGTAATGATCGGTTTACAAAGTGGTAACAGTCCGGATACAAGTCTTGATCACAACGATGACTTGATCCTTTGGGACTCGATCACCGAGACGCGCTTGATCACTCGGGTGGCTTCTAAAGACGACTCGCTTCTTCTTCAGGGCTTTGCCTTGCTACTACTGACTCACTTGCTCAAGCACTTTGGATTTGATCACGAAGCCCTCCAAAAGCTTAAGACTTGGTTGAGCCTTGAACCTTTCTACAATCCTTCTTGGAATGTAGACCCCTTGTTTTCGATATTTTCCTCTTCAATCGATTGAAGTTCTCTTTCCTTCACGCAGGTAAGTGTTGGATTGATGTACTTCGAGATGTAGGCTTGAGGATTGAGAATGTTTCATTATTGATAAGCTTGTATATCTCACGTGTGTCATTCATCCACGCATCCTAATTTTCTCAATCAAACTCTCCTCAGCCTTTTATAGTGAACTTTCAAAAATTTGCCCGTTGAAGAGATAGGCTCATTTTTGAAAATCACTTTGCGATCGTTGGTGTGCGATTCTTGGAATTGCCATTTCCTCGTATGAAATGTTTTATCACCTTTTCGAGTTCGACACGGTGTAATGCTTCCCATTGGTTCATTTCTTTTGCACGCTTCCGGGGTGAGCACTCCAAGAAAGGTAGTATGGAGATATTACTTGTTTAAGTAAATCTCTTGATTTACGGCAACGGTTCTTTTACGATTATCTCGACTTGATTGCATTTCCTCGCTTTCCCAGGTGACTTAGAGTCGCCTTCCAATCATGGATGACTCTTCCGTCACTTGACTTGAGACTTGGCTTCTCTTGAGTTGACTTGGTGATGTTCCACTCACCGCATTGCATTTGCTTCTTCTTGATCGAGTTCTGTCTGCTTCTTCTTTGTTGTACTCATTTGTCTCACACAGAGTTTTCCTTCAAGCCTTGGTTGTCTTCTTGCAAGTTGGAGCGTAGGGGCCGACTTAACTCGGCTTGGCCACTCTAATTGTTACAATACATTTCAAAGCAAGAATTGGGGAGCCAACTTTCTATTCTAAGTTTTACATGGCATTCATCAAAATCTAAACAATAGAATTCCTAACAATCCACATCTCATCATGTAATCTTTGATAGATGAGCACGCATACGAATTTTCCAATCATCAAATTTTTCAATAGTGAACATAGGGATGCGTGTCAAATTTGCTTCCATTATAATAACTTTTAATGATAAAAAGAGTTTGAAAGTTTAAGTACTAAAGCAGACTTTGAAAAGTTTGGAGATCTAGTTCAATTAACGGTGCGGAGGGTTCAATGAACCAACCGCTCCGATACCACTTGTAGGTCCCAAGGGGTGTAAGTGTAAGGTTTAGAAGGGGGTTGAATAAACCTTACCAAATTTTCGATTTAGTCCTTTAAAAATACGAGTTGATTCTTCATGTTTGTGTCCTTGATGGACATCAATTTAGTCACTCAAGAGAGTTAATCTCTCAATGAGACTCAACCGATTTGTTGATGGAATAACTCATTGTTGGCTCTAAATTAACTCGATTGTGGTTTTGTTTTATTGGAAGACTTAACACCCTTAAGTTTGATTAAGCAAGAATTTAGTGATTGGTTTAGTACTTATAAGTTATCAAGTGGATAGCAAATTTATCGTGAGATAAAAACAGTTAAAAATGCAGGAATTAAAATCTTTGAAATGTAAATGACACAAGTGAAATTTTTATAGAGGTTCGAAGATGGGGTAATTCTTCTACTCCTCTCTTCTCCAACTCCCGGAGGAATCCACTAGGTAATGATCGGTTTACAAAGTGGTAACAGTCCGGATACAAGTCTTGATCACACAGTGACTTGATCCTTTGGGACTCGGCCGAGACGCCTTGATCACTCGGTGGCTTCTCGTGCGACTCGGCTTTCTTCATAGGGCACTGCTTACTACTAGCTCACTTGCTCAAGCTCTTTGGATTTGATCACGAAGCCCTCCAAAAGCTTAAGACTTGGTTCGACCTTGAACCTTCCTACAATCCTTCGTGGAATGTAGACCCCTTTTCTTCAAAAGTTTCCTCTTCAACTCGATTGAAGTTCTCTTTCCTTCACGGGTGAGTGTTGGATTGATGTACTTCGTAATGTAGGCTTGAGGATTAATCTTGAATGATTTGAGAGTATCTCTGGTTATAGTTTAAATGATTTCTTGAATGTTCGTGGGTTGGGGTAACCTTCTTCTTAGTCATTCTCGGCCTTTTATAGTGATCTTTTAAAAATTTGCCCGTTGAAGAGATAGGCTTATTTTTGAAAGTCACTTGCATCGTTGGCTTGTCTTGTGCGATCCTTGGAATTGCCATTTCCTCGTATGAATTGTTCTTTCACCTTTCGGAGTTCGACACGGTGTAGTGCTTCCCATTGGTTCATTCCATTTGCACGCTTCTAGGGTCGAGCACTCCAAGAAAGGTGGTATGGAGATATTACTTGTTTAAGTAATTCTCTTGATTTCCGTGCAACGGATCTTTTCTGATTATCTCGACTTGATCGCATTTCTTTGCTTTCCCCAGGTGACTTAGAGTCGACTTCCAATCATGGATGACTCTTCGTCACTTTAACTTGAGACTTGGCTTTTCTCGAGTTGACTTGATCGATACTCCACTTGGCCGCATCTTAGCCGCTTCTTTAGTAGAGTTCCCTCTCTACTCTTCTTTGCCATACTCAATGTCTCACAAAGCAGAAGTCTTCCTTCCAGTCTTGATTGTCTTCTTGCATGTTAGGGCATAGCCGACTTAACTCACTTGGCCACTCTAATTGTTACAATGCATTATACAACAAGAATTGGGGTGCCAACTTTCTATTATAAGTTTTACATGGCATTCATCAAAATCTAAACAATAAAATTCCTAACACATTTTGATGTGTGGGTCTTTGAACTAATTCCCATACTTTGTTTCTTTCAAACCGATTGACTCTTCTTGCATAGCTTGAATCCAATGTGTGTCATCCAATGCTTGTAACACATCTTTGGGCTCTATTTGCGAGATAAAGCATGTAAACATAGCTTCTTGTTGAGTTCTCGATCTTGTTTTGACACCTTCTCTTATATCTCCAATGACAAGTTCTCGTGGATGGTCTCTCCCATCTTACATCGAGTTGAAGTAAGTTAGCGGGTTCGATTGTCTAGTTTTGTGTTGCTTTGATCAGCTCTCTCGCACTCACTTAGCCGCAAATTTTCCAAAGATTTTATGAGACTCGGCTATCTCATCTTCATACGAGTTAATAGTTCCGACTTTCCTTCAAAGATAGGGACTCTTCTCAGTATGGTTGGATGATTCACTTATCGGTGACTCTTCAATGTCTTCTCTATTTACATTTGGCTCATCGAATACCACATGAATGGATTCTTCGCAACCATAGTCCTTTTGTTGAGTACTCTGTAGGCTTTGCTTTTTAATTTGAGTATCCCAAGAAGATACCTTCATCGCCTTTAGCATCGAAAGCTTTTAGATTGTCCTTGCCATTGTTGTGGATGAAGCATTTACATCCAAATATTCTAAAATATGCAACATTTGGTTTTCTTCACCAAATCTCATAGGGAGTCTTTGTCAACTGTCTATTTATCATGCATCCTGTTTTGAGTGTAGCAGTGTGTTTATTGCTTGACCCAAAATCTTTTTGGTAACCCCCGCTTCACTAACATGGTTCTTCGCTTCTTTGAGAGTTCATTCGCTCCTTCCTTCTTTCGCAACTCCATTCTCATTGTGGAGTCCTTGTCTGAGATAGTTCATGACCAATACCATTTTCAATACAATCGAGTTATTATTCCATTGACAAACTCGGTTCCTCATACGATCTTATTTTGATAATGGTTTGGCTCTTCTCGTTTTGAATCCTCTTCATCATTTGTGGTAGTTTTCGTAGAGTTTCTTTCTTCTTACACATGAATATTGTCCATGTATATCTTGAGTAGTCATCTACTACCACCAAGGTGTATTTCTTTCCACTTATGCTAGTTTGGTTCTCTTTGGGCCAAATAGATCCATATGTAGCAGATGCAATATTCTTGTTGAAGATGGGCATGTCTTTTCTGTGAATGATGATTTGATTTGTTTTCCTTTCGACATGCGTCACATATACTCTCCTTTTCGTATATCGAGTCCGGAAGTCCTTCCACAAGATTACTTCGGCAAACTTGTTAATTGTTTTGAAATTCGGGTGACTACTTTTGTGCCACATACCAACTTGATTAATTTGTGTTTTTTGCTAATAGACACGTCTTGTGTGTAGCGGTTGACCAATCTACTACATACATGTTCTTATGTCTGCATCCTTGCAACACAACTTCATTCGTTTCAGTATCCTTGATTTGGCATATACCCATGTTAAATCCAACATTATAACCCTTGTCACAGAGTTGGCTGATGCTTAGTAAGTTGAAGTTGAGTCCTTCGACATATGCAACATCTGTGATCTCTAATCCGTTCCTCTTGATGGATCCAATGCCTCTAATTTCACCTGGAGCTTCATTTCCTCCAAATATGACTTTTGCTCCTTTAACTTCCTTGAATTTTGACAGATTTTTCTTGTTTCTGTCATTGTCGGAGCGATCGCCCTGTCCATGTACCAGGTTCCTTGGCACTCATTTGTTCCTTGAACTGCAATCAAGGAAATTAAGTTTTAGGTACCCATATTTGTGCGGGTCTGAGGGGTTAGAATTGTAAGATGATCCAACCAACTTATAGCCAAATGATTTGACTCTAAGGGGTTGCCATCTATCGTGCCATAATCATAATTAATCTTGGCAAATTGCTTGGGGATTTTAGGTTCATACAAATTGTCTCTTTTGTCTCAGTATGCTGTGTATATGTTTTAACAATCGCCTTCTTTGGGTAATTGTGGTGTCTCCGAGTGTAGTGCCTAGGTGCATATTTGTCTTGATGAAAGCTCTTATACTTTTGGAATGGCCTTTCTTGAGTTCTAGGCCTTTGCCATTTTGGGCTTATATTCCATAAGTCTATCGATAGTTCACTTCATTCCAATCACTTGGCTAGGATATTTTCTACCATTCCCATCATATGTATTTCTTTTATAGATTTTGGGGTTTTGGTAGCTCGCTTCTTCTTTACGAGTATTTTTGTTTGGAGTTTCTTTGAGAACTCGAATCTCTTCTCATTTTTCTTTCAGTAGCACTCAACTCGGTCATTTTCCTTTTCCTTTATAACCAAGGCCAGTTTGCTTGTAATTGTGCTTTGGAGTGAATGTGTGTGTAACATTTAGAGTTTTGGATTTTTAGACTCTTCATTGCTTGAAGATCATTTTTCCAAAATCACTTTTGGAGTTTGACATAGCACGAGGAATTAAATCCTAAGCCTGTCTTGTCTCCACATTCTCTTTGACTCATAATAAGATCATCCAATGATTTAGATGCCTTAGTGAATGATGCAATCACATTTTTGAGGTCATTCTCCCTCTTTTCTATGGCAACTATTTATTGCATTAGCTTAGCATTTTCAAAGCCTTTAAACTTTCATTCTCATCACTATTTGACTTAGAGTACTCGGCTCCTTAGTCATTTGTGAGTTTTGGCTTTTGAGTAGTTTGTTTTCCTCATTTAGTAGTGTGTGTGAGGATTTAATGTGTTCAAAATCTTTCATCATTTTTCTAATGAATCATAAAGATCAGTGGGTGATGAAGTGTGTGTGTCACGATCACTATCACTAGAATCCGAGTTTGATGAGTTAGAGTGTACCTCATCTTCTTGGTGAGTTGATCTTGTTCCTTGGCCATTAAACAGATCGGGCTTCTTCTTCGTGAGTTACTTGAGTAGTCGCTTCATCGCTTTTTTCAATCAACTGTCTCTTTTGACTTGGTTTGTTTTTGTGATCTCTGAGCCAACATTGCCTTTTTCTTTTCTTGTCTTCTTTCTCTCAAGACCTTTCTTTCTTCTTCATTCCTGTATTTGTTGACTACAGGATATGGGCAAATCAATGGCATAGTGACCTGGTTGTCTACGATTCCAACATAGATATTCAACCTTTTGATCGCCTCTTTCCATTCTTGGATTGTCAACCCTTTGATATTGACTTTTTGATGATCTCTGTTCTCTTGGTTGGCCTATCTTCCCTTGACTTGGAGGGAGCCGAGTGTCTTTCGGAAGATTCGCCCTTGCCTCTCTTGTAGTTCTTATTGAAGAACTTGTTGAACCTTTTAACCATCGGGGCTATTTCTTCCGGATCAATGACTTCTTTGACCTCGGCTCTCTTTCCATCCTTAACAATTAGAGCAGCTGTTTTGGGTACGAGCTTGTCTCTTCCTCGATCTTTTCTTCTCACTCAAATTCGTAGGCTTTGAGATCCGAGAATAGTTCATGGTTGGAGGTCTTCGATAGGTCCATGGAATGTCTTAGTGCCATGACCTTCATTTCCCATTCGGTTGGGAGACTTTTTAAGATCTTCATACACATTTCCTTCGTGTATATTCCTTTTCGAGTCGCAGATAGCTCGTTGGTGATTTCGTGAACCGAGCATCCAGTTGATCCAGGTTTTCTCCCGAGATCATTTTGAAGTTCTCAAATTTCTCACGACCCATCGATAATTTGTTTTCTTTGATTTGCTCGAGCCTTCACAAATCAATGTTAGCTTGTCCCATTTCTTTAGCCGTTTTGCATGATTTAACTTTATTGAACATGGCTTTGTCCAATATGGTGGTCTAGGGACAACTATCCACATCTCATCATGTAATCCGATAGATGAGCTCGCATACGAATTTTCCAATCATCAAATTCTTCAATTGTGAACATAGGAATGCATGTCAAATTTGCTTCCATGATAATAAATTTTAATGATAAAGGAGTTTTGAAAGTTTAAGCACTAAAGCGGACTTTGAAAAGTTTGGAGATCTAGTTCAAGAACCGGTGCGGAAGGCTCAATGAACCAACCGCTCCGATACCACTTGTAGGTCCCAAGGGGTGTAAGTGTAAGGTTTAGAAGGGGGGTTGAATAAACCTTACCAAATTTTCGATTTAGTCCTTTTAAATATTCGAGTTGATACTACACAATTGTGTCCTTGGTGGATGACCAATTTAGTTAATCAAGTAGAGTTAGTCTCTTAATGAGACTGATCGAGCCGTTGATGGAATAACTCAAATTTGTTAAGTCTAAATTAACTCAACTGTGGTTTGTTTTGTTGGAAGACTTAACACCCTTAAGTTTGGTTAAGCAAGGATTTAGTGCTTGGTTTTAGTACTTAGAAATTATCAAGTGGATAGCAAATTTATCACAGATTTAAACAATTAAGATGCGGGAATTAAAGTCTTTGAAATGTAAATGACACAATAAGATTTTTATAGAGGTTCGAAGATGGGGTAATTCTTCTACTCCTCTCTTCTCCAACTCCTGGAGGAATCCACTAGGTATTGATCGGTGTACAAAGTGGTAAGTCCGGATACAAGTCTTGATCACACGGTGACTTGATCCTTTGGGACTCGATCCGAGACGCTTAATCACTCGGTGGCTTCTCGACGACGACTAGAAAACCTTCTTCAGGGCGTTTGCCTTGCTACTACAACCCACTTGCTCAAGCTCTTTGGATTTGATCACGAAGCCCTCCAAAAGCTCAAGACTTGGTTCGACCTTGAACCTTCCTACAATCCTTCGTGGAATGTAGACCCTTTGATTTTTCAAAGTATTTTCCTCTTCAACCGATTGAAGTTATCTTTCCTTCACGGGTGAGTGTTGAATTGATGTTCTTCGTAGTGTAGGCTTGAGGATTGAGAATATTCAGATTTTCTAATAATTGCTTGAACGTTTTTGGTTGGTCTTCTTCGTTTTCTTTTTTTTTTTTCTCAAATAAACTCCTCGGCCTTTTATAGTGATCTTTCAAAAAAAATGCCCGTTGAAGAGATAGGCTTAATTTTTGAAAGTCACTTGCGATCGTTGGCTTGTCTTGTTGCGATCCTTGGAATTGCCATTTTCTCGTATGAATTTTTCTTCACCTTTTCGAGTTCGACAGGGTGTAGTGCTTCCCATTGGTTAATTCCTTTTGCACGCTTCTCGGGATTGAGCACTTCGAGAAAGGTAGTATGGAGATATTACTTGTTCGGAGTAATTCTCTTGATTTACGGCAACGGATCTTTTTTTGATTATCTCGACTTGACCGCATTTCCTTGCTTTCCCCAGGTGACTTAGAGTCGCCTTCCAATCATGGATGACTCTTTCACTTCAATTTGAGACTTGGCTTTTCTTGAGTTGACTTGATCGACACTCCACTCACCGTATCTCACCGCTTCTTGAGAGAGTTCGTCTACTCTTCTTTGCCATACTCTATTTGTCTTTGCAAAATGAGTCTTCATTTTAGTCTCCAGTTGTCTTCTTGCATGTTTGGGCATAGCCGACTTAACTCGGCTTGACCAATTTATTTATTACAATGCGGTTTACAACAAAAATGGGGTGCCAACTTCCTATTCTAAGTTTTACATGGCATTCATCAAAATCTAAACAATAAATTTCCTAACATTGTTTCTAAGGTTTCAAGTACGTTCTTGACCTGTTGGTAGTTCGATTCTTTCGAGTAAATCGCTTTTCGTTTGATGTTATTAAGAATATAAAGACTACCTTAATCGACAACCAATCGGAGGCATTTAAGAGGACCTGTTTTGGATATTTTCGAAATGAAAGAAGTTGATTTCGAGAATCGCCTTGTTCATTCTCTGTTGAAACGCCAAGTCGTCCACTCAAGAAAGACGAAATTATTGTTTCGTGGGTGGGAAGTTGTTGCGGTTTGGGTTGGGTGAGTTTGCTATTGTTCTTGTTTGAATTGTGTTGGTGTTAAACCTTCTTTGTCCGGTGATGTTGAGAATTCGGTTATATTTGAAGTATTTTGCTAGTAGGAATAAGTTTAATAGGCAAGTCGACCGAGGAATGTTTTTTACTCCGTGTTTGGGGGATGAGGATTTAGACGACCGAAATTGGCTTTACTTTATTTTATCCATTTTTTTCTTTTTACTTCTACTTTGGTAGTTCTGTGGAGATGTCATTTTTGAATTGGTTGACAAGGATATGGATGTTTTGGACACTTATCCTTGGGGTAGTGAGTTGTTTGATGTGACAATACGTGAGTTGAGGCAGCAAATATTACGAAAACAAACTTCAAGGCGAGGAGAATCCTGGTGGGAAGCGTCACGAAATTTATAGACTTCAAGGATTTCCGTTGGCTTTCCGGATATGGTTCTATGAGTCTTGCCGTGAAGTGAACGACAAGTTTTGTGCTCGGGTTGATGCGAGATCTCGAGGATTTTGAAATGGACGTGTTCAAAGTCGGGAAAGACAACAAAGTTCGCCAAGACCTTGACATGAAGATATTCAATCGGCCTAATTTGAACAGTGCAATATGATTTTACTATTTATTTTCTTCCTGTTTTGTTTCATTTATGTTTGTAATTGTTTCTTTTATGTTTTCGAGTCTTGATTTGTTTTTTTTTATTTCGATTGGGTTTGATGAACTTGTGGCCATCGATGATGAGTGTGCGGTGGGCATTGAGACATTCTATGATAAATCAAAGTACACATTCAGCCGGTTGACGATGATTTTGTTGTTGGAAGGTTGAAGAGGAAGGAGGGTGTGGGTGGTAGTGGCTTGAAGCAGGACCGTTGACGACATTGCTAGGAATCGGTTGATTTGTTTTCTAAGGAATTTGAGGCCTTTAAGGTTTCAACTTCAAAATTCTTGGAAGAACAATTTGCTATGGTTTTGTCTGAACTTGCCGATATTAAGAGCAAACTAGAGGTTCTCAATTCTCATACTTTTTTTGTTGTTTTTAATTATAAGTATTTTTTTTGTTATCTTTCTTGTTTTTTCTTGTTGTTTCTTTTTGTTTCTATATTGTTTATTTTTTGTTTTGTTCATCACATGGTCGTTGTTTTTATGTAGGTTCGTCGTTGTTGATGAAGGTGAGAAGGTTGTTGAATCGGAGTCTACGAGTGAAACTGAATCTAATGGCATGTCCTTAGGTTCGAGGTTCGAGGAAGATGCGGAGATGAGGAAAAACATGGAGATGATGAGGTTGATGACGGGAATGTGGATGTTCCCACCGCTTTGAAAGCCGGAAAAAAGATGACGGTGAAGGTGATTTTAGTCTTTGCCGCAGAGGGTGTTGCGCTAGTGGTTTGGTTAATCTAGAACAGGGCATTGATAATGTAGTTGATGAATCAAGGAAGGATGGCAAGAGGGAGGAGAATGTGTTTGATGAATCAATCAAGGAGCATGGCGAGGTTGAGAAGGTTGCCGATGAGACGATCAAGGACGGTGGGGAGGAGCGTAGAAATTTCTTAGTTCTCGTGAACTTGACAATCTCACCCCTTCTCAAATTGACAATATATTAAAAGCGCAAGTCAAGCCGCACTAGGAAATGTGTGTTTAAATTATAGGTTCTGTTTTTTGTTGTTTTTGGATTTCTTTTGTTATTTGTTATTTTATTCCCTTTTTTTTTTGTTCGGGGTGTTTTGAAACTTCGTCTGAAGGTGGTGAACCCGGGGACGTGGTGATTGGATTAGAAGATGCCGGTGACAAAGATCTTTGGGAAAAAAGTTCCAAAGCCCTGGTTAAGGGAAGGTGCCTGGACGAGAATATGGGTGAAGGTTCGGGATAAGGGCCCTGCTTCGGATGGGTTGAACGATCGGCTTGCGGAAGGGTTTGATTCTCAAGGGTATACACCTTTATTATTTTCATATTTGTAATTAGTTGCTATCTGAAACAATTCTGAAACCATTTTGAAACATATATGAAACAATTTCATAAATGTTTATAAATTTGTGATTAGTGTGTTGTTTTTGGTTTTGTGTTTATTTGATACTCTTTTTCAGACCGAATCGATACTCGGAGGAAGATGACAAAGTTGAGCCTTCTTTGAAACTTGGTGTCTGTGAAGTGAAGTCGAAGTCATGGTTTCACAGCCTATATTATGTTGATGAGTACTTGGCTTCTTCTGTAAGTTTTTCTTGTATTCCATGTTGTTTTTGAATTGTCCTTCTTTTTTTTTTTTTTGATTGTGTTTTGTGTTTATTTTGCAAAGATATTGATGTTCTTTTCTACTATTTGAGGAAGAAGTTCTATACGGGCATAGTCTTTGTGACATTCACAACGACGGATCTCGATATTTGATGGTGCATCCAAAGCATTTACAAGAAATATTGCCAAGTGAACAAAAGAAAAAAGAAACATTTTGATCTTTCCATGATCAATGTCAATACGACAATTGTGGACTATATCATGGGATATGATATAGCTTAATGGACGGCCATGGTCGGAAGTTGATCACATTCATTCCCCATACATTGCATTGACATGGAGCATTGGGTAATGGGACGGTTGAGCGTGAAGGAGAGAACCATCTATTTGTACAATTCGTTGAAGACGGATGATTACGTGAAAGTGGCTGAAGCGTGAAAGCTACGCCTCCCTCCTTCCTAGATTTCCTCCTTGGTAGCCTTTTATGGTGTCCATCCCAATGTTGTACTTGGCGAGGTGCGTATTCTCGGTGATCCGAATCGCTATGAAAGTCGTCGTTGTGAAAGACATTCCTTTGCGAGACCAAGAAGACGTTTTTCTATGTATTTCCGATTTGTTCGTTCTTTCTTGTTGTTTTGTTTTAGTTGTTTTATATAGTGATTGTCTATTTTTTACATTTGTTTTTGTAGTGATGTGGTGTTTTTGTTGCCTCATTCTACGCTGAATATTTTGTTGCCGGAAGAAAATGGATCCGAGGCGTTTGACGTAGAGAATGAGCGCTCAAGGTTTAGTCATTTGCTCTACAACCACGAAGGTCAAGCAACAAAACGGCGACGAGGACGACAACGACATTGAAATTCTTCTTCCACTCTCTAAGGATGCAGGGAATTGTTGTTACGAAAATCCCGATAAATTGTATAATCACACGAATGCATTTGTATTAATTTTGGTACTTTTAGTATTATGGGGTATTTGGTATTTATAATAGTTTTCCTTGGATGATTTTGACCAGTATTGGCTGTTTTGATTATCGATTAGATTTTCTTGGTTGTATGTTTTTGAACAATTTGCAGACGAGTTACGAGATGTTTTTCAATTAATGTATTGATGTTGCTTTGTTTGGGATTCAAATTATTTTGCGTTTTGTGTTACGTTTCTTATGGTTCAACCTGGTAAATGTTTTCGTTGTACAATAGAAACATATCTGAAACACATTCGAAACAAATATTTGTTTTGTCATCTTATTGTAAGAAACATATTTGAAACAACATAGAAACAATTTGCTTTTGATTTTATATATGTGGAAGTTGTATCAATTACACGTATATTCATAATAGTAATATTCTACTATGAGTCCTATTTTGTTTTTGGTTGATTCCTACATGTTTTTCTATTATGACCAGGATCCCCACATCTACCACATTTGCTCTTGGCGCTTTTCTCCCAAGCTGCCTTGTGTCTCCTTTTCTTTGGCCTTCCAGATTTTGCCTTGCCCTCCGGTGGTAGAATCACCATTGTGTTGATTTCTTCTGGCAGGACCCAGGTACCTTCATGTGGGATTGGGTACACTGTTTCCAAATAAGCTGCTTCCATTGTTTCCTTCATGTAGTATGACGAGCGATTGGGTCTCCTTTTACTTCATGTGTTTTACTACCGCTAAAGCATGTGGGCAAGGAATTTCATCCATTTGAAACTTGTTGCATGTGCAAGTCCTTTTTTCCAGGTCCACAACAAATATCTTCTCAGCTCCTGTGACTTTGAAGATAAAGTCATTTGATCGCTTCACCTGAAACATAAATGAAACATATAAGAAACATGTTTGAAACAATGTAGCAACTGATGAAAGTTTGCATTAAATTACCCTTAAATTTAGTGAAATGGTGTAGTTTTTCCCCATATACTCTTCATCTCTTTTTGTCATCCTTGTGAATGTTGATTTTGCTTCAATCGATGTCCGCACGTCAATCTTGAACTAAAGATCTCAAGTATTCGAGCAAAGTCATTTGCAGAGGTCTCTCCGGCCACCGGCCGTCCGCATTTGATCTGCGATGTTTGAGGTCATGACAAAGTATCATTTGCTCGGCGGTGGAGTCGTGTCCATTTCTCGTGAGCCGATGTTTGACAAATAGGGTCTAACTCGCTGCATTTAAGCCGTCAAGTGCGAGACATTTGCTTTTGGAACTCTTCATTCGTGTATGCTTTTGCCGCTATGAACGGATCTCATTTATTTGTTTTTCCTTTTGAAATTTGCCTTCAAATTGTTCAAGAGATGATACGTGCACGGCCGTGAGAGACCTCGGGATATACCCGATCGTTAAAATAATATACTTGTGAGAAATTTTTGAAACTATATGTGAAACATGAAAGAAACATATATGAAACAAACATGAAACATCATATAAAGAAAAATTTTACATTGTGTACCTCCTTTTTATTCTTTGTCTCGATACTCACGTGTGCATGCGAGACTATGCACATCCCTTCCCCGAGTCCAAAGGTTTGTCTTATCTTTGTGAAAACCACACCCAGCTCCCATCGTTCTCGAGAATCCACTACCGAAAAAAGCCAATGGGAAAATGCTCCCATTGCCATCCGTGTGCAGGCAGACAACAACAAAGTTCTCCCATAGCTTGCTTTGAGGAACGTCATGGTCAACAACAATAACAGGCTGCAGTGCCTCCATCCTTTTATTGATGCATCGATAGCCATGAACAAGAAGAGGAACGTGTTATCCTCCTTTCTTACTATTTGGTGATCGACCGAGATTCGTTTCCTCCAACATGTACAAAGTAAGGTAGTTTCGATAAGACTCATCCGACCTTCCCCTTATTACCTCCAGCGCTTTTTCTTTTGATCTCCACCTTTTTGTAGTCGAGACTTATTCCATGCTCATCTTTCATGTCTCTAATTATATCCGTCGCGCGTGATGAAATTTGTTTTGATGTTGTTGAGGTACTTTGATTTGATAAGGTCCCCAACTATTTTTGCCGTGGCGTGCCTATTGTCGCTCATCCTCTTATCGAGCGTACATGTGTGTGTTCTTTCGTGCTCTCTTACTATGAATGTTTTTGTACCCGATGTGGAAGATGCTTTCAAATGCCATTGCAATTTTCATCTATACGATTTTACGTAGTATTTTGTTTGCACGACCTCTTCACCTTATATTGGAAATGATTTTTCAAGGCAAAACAAATGAAATTTGTTTGATCAATTCCTCCTTGGTGTTGTAGATATCTCCTTTTGGAATTCTTTCTTTAGCATGTGTAGTTTCTTGAATTCCCATTGAGTCTTCTTCTCCGACCACATTTTTGCTAATGAGGTTTGCATAGTCGATGTAGTCAATCGCGTTCGGTCCATGTTTTCCTTGGTGAGCTCCTATAGACATCTTTGCCGGGTTCCTTCATTACATTTTGTTGCGTTGTTATTTCCAAGCTCGGTTCGTTTCTTATATCTATGCACAAAGGGAACTTCATCATCCGTTTCTTTGCTTTTCACCTCCAGGTAGAATTTGAGATTGTAATCACTTTCTATTTTCAATGGTGGCGAGTCTCACATTTGTATCTAATCTGCATATCTTCCATATCTTTCTTGTATTGAATTTGTTGTTTTAAGATCCCCCTTAGTGTGCTAAAAATGTCTTTGCCCAATGGAATGAGTATTCTGTTATCTCAAAGTTCTGATACTCTCCATTTTCTCCCCATTGTCCATTGTGGTATACTACACTGGGATTTGCTCCATTCAACTATGGATTTCGATGAATAGTTGGCTAAGTGAAACATAAACGAAACATAAATGAAACATGAATGAAACAATGTTTATGTATGCCAAGAAGCAAAGCGACGAAACAATTGTGAAACATAAAAGAAACATATGTGAAACAAGAAATAAACATATGTGAAACAATCACGTAATGTCTCGCATTGATTTTTTCAGTTGACACGTTTTATTCTTAAATAATCACGAAGCAATGTTTGTAGGATTTTGGATCATAATTCGAACTAAATAAGTATTTTGAAGCTTACAACTTCCAGGTTTTTGGATATGCATGCAAAATTACTGGTTCAATTCAATGTCAATCTCAGTCAATACACATTGAATCCTAAATTTCAATCTGTAAAATCATGAAATATATCTAAATAAGGTATTCTCAGAACAAGATAAACAGATCGCGTTTTTTACCTGTTTTGGTCTTCTTCTTCCTCGATATTGATCTTGAATTGTGATCTCTAACAGTCCAGTTTTTTTTCCCTTCGATCTGTGTTTCCTCGAATCTGTGCCTTTCCTCTGTTTTTCGTTAATATTTTGGGATTGTATTTTTGATCAGAGATTTTGATGTGATCAGCACCGTGATTTTTGGAGGGGAAACGCCGCATTCACCAAGATCCAAGATTGGGTAGTTTTGTCCGGAATCTGTTTGAGTTGGGTATATTTGGGAACAATTTGGCCAAATCGGGCATTTTTGTGAAACATCCGGGCCGGGTGGGCATTTTGCTGGTATTGGGTCTCCAAAATCGGGTATTTGTGTCCTTTTCCTATAAATTTTAAATATAAATTTATACTATACAAAATTTTGATTGAAACAAAAGCGTAAGGTGCTGACGGTTGGCCCAACCCTAAGGCCCACTTCAATTAAGACTGGGCTCAAAAAACCTCATGTCCAACCCCCAAATCTTGAGAATCGAGGGCGCTCAGGGTGGACTGTTGTTCACATCTCTAATTGCACGTACGTGACATTTCCGGCTAATATTGGAACTTCTAATCAAATTAGGCCTCAATCCACGACCTTTTAATAGTTATCGTAGGGTGATTTTGCCAATTGTAATTCTAATAGTACTATTTTCCTCTATTGGTATGAAAATAATTTTGCAAACTAAGTAAATTCGTCAAATCGGGTTGTGCATGGTAAAGAAAGTGAGAAATTCTGCTAGCGTCATAAGGAAAGTGAGAAATTCTGCTAGCGTCATAAGCTTAACACAACAATTTAGATATTTTGAAGGGGAAATTATGGAATACGTTGTTTTTTTGTACACTTATCACACAATACGCTTTTATTATTTTTTGCACCTATTTTTTTCCTTTTGTACCTATTTTTTTAAACTCATGCAATTTTTTGATTTTTTTGTCGTTTTTTTTTTGTTTCTGCATTGTTTTATGTGTTATATAAATTGTTTCGATATTGTTTAAATTTATTTCTTTGTTGTTTCTATGTTGTTTCTATTGCCTCCTGGTTGTTTCCATGTTTTTTTATGTTTTCATGCATTGGATCAAAAATTGAATTATATTTTTTTATTCATGTTGTTTCTATAATATTTTTAATTTGTTTGGTTTTAATATGTGTTGTTTTATGTGGATATTTTTAGATTTTTTATAAGACTCGAGTATATCATAGATTATTTAACGGGGCAAAATTTAATTTTCATTGAAATTTTATTGAAAGAAACATGTTTGAAACATGTTCGAAACAACATCGTAGAAAAATCCGGAATATGATGTGCAGTAATCTAAAATATATTTTTTCAGAATAAAATAAGCATTGTGTTTTCAGATCGAGTTGCTTGTGACCTTGTTTTTCTCCTGCTTTCTTTTTATATTTGTTGCTTTTTGTCCCTTCTTCTTCTTCGATCATCTTCTTCCTGATCTGTAGTTTGATTATTCTTCCTTTGTGGTCAAACATATGTCTTCTCCTTGTTCTTCCCTTCGCACGTGTGTTTGCACACTTTTGCCTGCCTGCGTTTTAGATCTATAGTTGGTGCTTTCTGTCTTTTAGAGGTTGTTTTATCTGCGGTGTATAATGTGGGAAGGAGAGAGCTTGGAGCGTATTTTCGGAATGTGAGACCGGACATCGTATTATAAGATAATATTTATTAAAAGTCAATATTTTGCGGGGTTTGATACTAAATAAGTGGGTATTTTTGTCAATTTCACTATTTTGATTTAATCCGACAACCCCTTCCCGCAGATAATAAAACAAAGTAATGATAATGCATTTCAAAACACAAAGCCAAATATAATTTGAAAACATATTCAACCAGTACATTCTTAATTTCCAAACAAAGTAATGATAATGCATTTCAAAACACAAAGCCAAATATAATTTGAAAACATATTCAACCAGTACATTCTTAATTTCCAAACACATGCATTTTTAACTCAAATCACAACTATTCTGAACATACTGAAAGCTGAAAATTCAACCTGAAAATGAAAATCAAACAAACCCTTATAAATAATCATGGAAAAACCTCAATCACAGATCTCAATCCTAATACACGAGTAATTTTGTAGCTTGTGAAACCAGCAGCGACAAAGAGCTTAGCCCACTCTTTCTCCGTTCTCTCTTTCCCTTTGACATCAACCATCATCAGCATATCCCAAAAGAGCTTGGTTTCAGTTGCCTCATGTTCTTCTTTTTTATCATCCACAATTATTTCAACAATAATCACTTTTTTACCATTGTTCTTGCTGGGATTTATTGCTTCTTTGCATTTTTGCAATAGTTTCACACACTCTTCGTCAGTCCAGTCATGAAATATCCACTGCTTATATAACATTTTTTTGCGCATGAGAAACTAGTGATTTAGTAATTCCAAAATGATAAAATAAAACTCATAATATTTATAAAGTTTGAATGAACAATATCGAAGTTATCACTAATTTAACATATTTAATAGAAACTAAAAAATCAATATAAAAAATGTACTTAAAATTTTATAATCATTTTCTTAATCTACAATTTTTTTCAAAAATTGGTTAATCAAAAAATCAAACGTAAAAACCAAACAATAGTTAGGTTAAAAACTAAACAACAGTTAGGTCGGATGAATGACACATGTAGATACACTAAATCAGTCAACCACCCATGTTTATCGCAATCATATGTGTCAATTCGTCCGCCCATGTGGAATAGAAAAATGGAACAATAAAATTGGTCCAATTGAAATTGAACTAAAACCCTGTAAAAAAAAAACTAAATCAATTATTTCAGTTCCATTTAGCCGAATGTACACCGCTAGTTGAAATCTTTTTAGCTGCATTTATTTTTGAAAGTATATATAGCATTCAAACATGGTTTTAGCAAATTAGGATGGTAGTTAATACCTAAGATCAAATTTCATACCTTGAGGAAAACAGCATCAGCATGAGGAATGGACTCAAACATGTCTCCACCAACATAGCTCAAATTGTTTTCTCCTTCCAATCCAGCAACAACATGTGGAAGATCAAGTACAACACATTTCATGTCCGGAAATGCATCAACAATACCCTTGGCCACCAATCCCGTCCCACCAGCAACATCCATCATTGATTTCAACCCCTCAAACACTTGTTTACATTCTTTGGTCAGTACACTAACCACAAACCGTGCATCATTAGCCATTGCCTCATTAAATATTCCATTCCACTTCTCTTCAATCCCTAAATACTCCCATAACGACATCCCGTGTTTGGTGGCAAATGCCGAAGGGCTATCACTGTGAAACCATTCGCCCAAGTGATGCCACGGATCGATCAATATCGGGTCGAGCATCGCACGTGCTAAGGGCACCATGCTCAATGGCTCGTCTCTCAATAGGAGACGCGAAGCCGGTGTGAGATAATAACCGTCCTCGTTCTCATCCCCGTCCTCTGAGATTTTGACCTTGACGAAGAACTTGGAATGGATTAGAATGCGCATTAGACGAGCGAGACAATTGGACTTTTGTTTGTTGATGGGGAGAGCGTTGACTAATTGAGAAAGTGTGATGGGCTTGCCATGTTTGTGGATGATATCTGGTATGCCTAATTCAATTGCACATTTTAGGGACATTGAGTTTATGAAGTTGAAAATGTGGTTCCACACATGAGCATGAGCATCAAGAAGCTCATGTGTAGACTCTACTACTCCATTAGGCAATGCCATTTTGGGGGAAATTAATGGGATAATTGCAATTAGTTACTAGCACTACTGTTTTGTGTGATATGAATGCAGTATCTTCATTTATTATTTATAGGCAGAGCAAATTTTAAGAGGCTTTGTATAGTTGTATCTAGAAGTTTGAGACCCGCTAAACTCATGTGATTACCACTTTTTAAATCGTTAATTAATCAATCAATTAATTAACCTCGTGCGAATTAATGTTTATAAAATACAAATTATTTTATGGAACTCACATGATTACTATTATTTAAATCAATTTGTTCTGTCCAAGCTGCAGATATGCACAATTTCTTAAAGATGCTCCACGGTAATCCAACTTTTGCGCGCTCAAGTTGCGATAATCAATTAATTAACCTCGTTTGAATTAATGTTTATAAAACCTAAATTATTTAATGTTTTGCAAACAATCAATAACTAATCACAGATCTTTGGCTAATTTAACATAATATAACAAATACCAATTAAAATTGAATTTGTGGGGGTGTTTGTGGGAGATATTAGAGAAAAATTCAGTTTTGTTTCCATAAGACTCACCTGACGATTATAGTCTCATGGCTTGAAAATAGTCCCACAAGATTGTTCTTGTTAAACAAATGGTCCCATCGTTAGTAAATTGACAGTCAAACCGGCGATTTTAGTCTAATAACTTGAAAATAGACCCATAAGATTGTTTTTTACAAAACTAAATATAACTAATATCTATTATTAAAAATTATATTATCATTAAAGTTACTATTTTTTATTTATATTAATTAAAAAATTAACAAGTAATTTAAATGATAAAAATTAAAATTTATAATGCAATTTATAAAAAATAAAGTTTCTGGAAAATAATTTTTAAAAGTAGATGTTATTGTTTTTGGGAATGTGTAATACAAAAAAAAAAAGATCAAATACATGCATCATATATTTTAATTAGAAAATTAACAAAGTAAATTAAATGTAAAATTTATAACTCAAGTTATAAAAAATAACTTTTCTCGTAAATTATTTTTAAAATTAGATGTTAATTATATATTTTTGTGTGAATGTGTAATACAAAAAAAAAAAGATCAAGTAATGTAGCATTTACTTTAATTAAAAATTAACAAAGTAAACTAAATGGTAAAATTTGTAATTCAAGTTATACAAAAATAATTTTTCTAGAAAATAATTTTTAAAAGTAGATGTTAATTAATTTTTTAAAAAAGATCAAATACACACACACACACACACACACACACATATATATATATATATATATATCATTTCGGGGTTCCTATGTTCTTATCCTAGGGTATTGGTCTCATATAACCCAGTGCATGTATGTGGATATATGTAAAGTTTGATTTCAAAACATAAAAAATAAACATATATAATATTTGAAAAAAAAATGTGAGCCAGATTAACTATCTTTTTATGTCAAATGTGAATTTGCTAATATTTATATATTTATATTTAACTATACTAAAATATTTTTAATTGTATTTTTCTAAAATTTTTAAAAATAATTCCTATATTTAAAAATTATGAAATTATTTAATATTGTAAATTTTTTTATTTTATTTATAGTTGAACTACATATATTTTCCAAGATGTAAATGTGATTTTTGTAATTATTTGTATTTTCAAAAATCAAGAAGTAATTTAAACAAAAAAATAATATGGAATATTATTTATTTTCCTAAATATTTAAGTAAGAAAATTTGTTTTAGTGAAATTAAAAAACATTGGAAAATATATTTTTTAGAAAAATATTTTAAGGATAGAGATTTTTTTTTTAATTTTCAAGTGTGACATTCGCAATATTAATTTCAAATAAATAACTAAAAATATAAAATTTAAAATAATTTTTATCATCAATAATATTAAATTTAACCAAGAAAAGAATAATGATTCTATTTTTGGTTAAAATATAACTTTGGTGTCGCATGAGACTATGTTTTTCATCAATAACTTTTTCTGTTAATTTTTTAACGGACATCACGCTACAATTTAAGTTTTGGTGTCTTATGGGACCATTTTTGGTTAAAAATATAATTTTGGGACTAAAAGTGAGAGCAATGAGATTAAAATCGTCTGGTGCTCAGTCTTATGGGACCAAAAGTGAATTTTTCTCGAGATTTTATTGTAGCTCAAGTGTATCACTAACTCTTTATAAGAGTGTTGACTAGGGTTCGAACCCGGTATCTTTCAGTTTCTTTAAGATTTATTCCCTCCCCTCCAACCAATACTCCCAACTTATTAAAAATCAATATTCAACTCAAATATTTGTATTCAAAATTCTAATCAATTTTATTCTTATTTGAAATATATTCGAATATATATGAATCAATTTAATTATTCGTATTCAAACTTCTAATATATCTCTATTGTTGAGTTATTTAGAAATTATATATATTTGAAATATTAGATATTTTTTTAGTAGGAAGAGAATGAGTTTTCTTGTTTTTTTTTTCAATTTTGGCTTAGCAACCCTTATTTATACTAAGACAACTCTCTAATCAATAACTAGGATTTATTTGATCTAACATCAACATTTCATTCATTAGAATAGTCGAACAAATTATATTTTAAAAATTTCTACAGTTTTTCTTCTCTAAAAAATCGTAATATTTTTTCTACAATTTTTTTTTGTAGAGAATTTTACAATATTATATATTTTGTTAGACTATTCCAGTGAATAAAATTTATCTATTAGATCAAATAAGTCCTAGTCATTGGTTGTAGCTCAGTTGGTTTGAGCATTTGTAAACTAGGCTATTGACATGAGATCAAATCCCACCCGTCCCACCCCTATCAGGACTTTGTAATTGTACTAAAAAAAAATAAGTCCTAGTCATTGGTTGTAGAGTTGTCTTAGTATAAATAAATATATGTTAGAATATTGAATACAAATATTCGAATTGATTCATAAATATTCGAATAAATTTCAAATAAAAATAAGAATAAATTTTTGTATTTATATTTTAAAAGAATTTGTATAAAAATATTCTTTAATTGAGGCCAATACGAATAGAATATATTTCTACGCCAAAAAAACGCTCAGATAACGCTTTTTTCCCCTTTAGACAGCGTTTCAAAGTGCTATTAGAACCACCGTTATCTAAAACCCCATCATGTAGATAACGCTTATAAAGCGCTATCTGAGATGCATATTTGATTGCGCTTTTTGGAGGACGCGCTATCCCATATTTGTATTCATAAGATAACACTCCATAAAAGAAGCGTTATCTGACATTAAATTGATAGCGGTTTTGGAAAGAGGCGCATATTTGTATTTAGTAGCTAGCACTCCATAAAGGTAGCGTTATCTTAACATGATTTTTCTGCTTTCAATATTCAACCAAATTGATCAAATTTCATCGAGAGGCCTCGCTTCACTTTCTTCTTGACGTTTAAAACCAGTGGCAATCAATGTAATACTAACATGTATTGTTAGCAAAGCAAATTGATCAAATTTCATCGAGTTATAACATTAACATGAAGTCTCAAAGCCAATGACCTTTTCTCATTTTTTTTTTGACAGCAAAGACCTTGTAATTTTATTCAAACACTATGTAGATTTCATTACAAGCTCTTTAAGCCAAATTGGAAAATCCTCAAACATCCAAACGAAAGGATTGAGGGAAGAAGAAGCAAAAAAGCAATATCATGGGCAATAGAGTTGGCTTCCTTGCCAATGTGGATAATATCAGCCCCTGGGCACTTAGACATCAACAAATTAATTGAAAAGGCCCAATGTTCAATATAACCCATTGTCTCTCCAAACTCCGTCATTGCTTGAACGACGATTAGAGAATCTGAACAAATCACCCTTGGGAAAAGACCATGCTGTTGTGCAATAACCAATCCTTCATGAATTGCTCTAAGCTCAAACTCAGCAACTGATTATGAATTACAAAAACTTCTGCCAAATGCAAGCATGGGCCTACCTTCATGGTTTCGAATAATACCCCCAATGCCATAGCTTCCTTTCTCATTGTTCACCCTTGCATCAACATCTAGACTTAGAGTTCCGACTGGAGGTGGTTTCCAGCTCGGACGAGACTCGCTTCCACTAAGGTTCCCATTTCCTGGTTTTTTATTTCGAATTTTTTGGAAATTCGACAGGACGATTTGATGAGAATCCATGGACGAAAGATCCAGTAACAGTGCCAGTTGGTCCGATAACATGGGCTTGAGCAAGGAAGTTTAAGGATGCGCTCAATGGGCTTATTCAAGTCGTACAAAAGGAGGCCAAGAGTGCGTTGCCAGCAGAGGAAGAGTTTCGGGTGGTCCAGTTGATTGGTGTCATCGACATTACGGAGTCCACCTCAGACTGAGCGAGCTAAGGATGCCGAGAATACGAGTCACTTTGTGTCTTGAAGACATTGTAATCAAGTCTCATTAGTGTCTTGTGTTCGATTATCTTAGTTAGTTGTAATTTTCAATTATTTTGGAGTTGCTTTGATGTTTGGAGGCCAAGGAAACCTTTAGGGCCGCGTCTTAGGTTGTTATTTTGAGTTCGGGATGAAGAGAAGGTCGAAACAGAGCGTGCGCAGGGCAACAGTCTGGCCGTGCTCACTGACACGGTCGTGCTTGGCAGCATGGCCTAGCCGTGTCGATGAAACACGGTTGTGCTACATTGGTTGGGTCGAGTTCGAGTTCCAAAGCGCAACACGGTCGTGTCACGAGAGAAGATTTTTGCACGGTTTCCAGCGAAGAACACGACCACTGAGTTGACTTTTTCGCATTTTTTTTTCCAGTTTTTGAGTTTCCTTTTCCGGTTTAAGTAGTTTCCTAGTAGGATTAGGGTTTGGATCCCTTATAAGGGTGAACACTTATTGTTTTTCGTCATCAATCAATACAATTAATCTTTTTACTCTCAAATTTGAGTGTTTCTCCAAGTGCTTCAAGATTTGTGTTCTTGTTGCAATTATCGACTTATCAGGCAATAATCCATAATTGCTTGTGGCGTCTTCGCATACCGAGGTTCTTGCTTTGCTAAGCAACAGGTCGAGGTTTCCACCAATTTAACCGAACTAGTGAAGATCTTGGGTTAACAACATATTGTTGTTGGGTCGTATGTACAATCGTTGCTGCGGTTCACACCAGTTGGTAATCAGAGCCATCTTGCAAGGTTAAGTCTATCCTTGTTCTTTAATTTTGCTATTTTTCAGAATTTCTCATAAACCCTAGTTCTTGAAGGGTACATAAAAAAAACGAAAATTCTGGAAAATTCGAAAATTTAAGCCCTAGTCTTCAATTTCATCTTTTACGATCTGTTGATTGGTTTGGTAATTCTCTTGGTGTGTTGAGGCGTCTTGCGGTTACTTGGGGATTGTGACAAGTGCGGGTACTTGGGGATTGTGAGTTGAGTGATACACGAGCGTATACACGTGAGGTGAGTGATTTAAGCATGATGATTTAAAAACCGACAACCATTGGAGAAGTTTGATATGGAGGCACTTGCAAGCCTCATGAAGAAAGTAATGATCGACACATACGGGGAATCCGAGGAGACTCAGAAAATAGAGGAACCTGCTACTAGGGCACAGAGGCCGAGGAGGTTCAAGTTAGAGGAGTGGGTAGACGAGATTGATGATTTTGATTCTGAAAGGGAGCAAAATTATAATCTGGGTAGTGGTCGGCGCGGAGATAGGGGTGATCGGGGGCGCGAGGATAGCAATTTGAGTAACATCAAGATGCAAATTTCATCGTTCCAAGGAAAAAGTGATCCAGACGCCTATTTGGATTGGGAGAGAAAAATCGAGAATGTGTTTGACTGGCAAAACTATTCCGACTTGAAAAAGGTGAAATTGGCGTCAATTGAATTCTCGGATTATGCAAGTGTGTGGTGGGATCAATTAATGGTCTCAAGGAGGAGAAGCGGCGAGTGACCCATTTCCACATGGGAGGAGATGAGGAGTCTGATGCGACGTCGTTTCGTACCAAACCACTATTATAGGGGCATCTATCGAGGTTGTAAAGGTTGACTCAGGGGTCGAAGAGTGTGGAGGATTACCACAAGGAGATGGAGATGCTGATGGTGAGGGCCAACATCGAGGAGGATCAGGAGGTTACTATGGCTAGGTTTATCGCGGGGTTGAATACGCTTATAGCAGATGCCGGAGATGGTACATATGGTGGTGAAAGTAGAGCAATAGCTCAAGAGGAGGGGTTTCAGCCGGCAAGCACCAAACTCTAACTCCAATGCATGGAAGTCAAACACCAACAAAAAGGAGGAGCAGAGTTCGAAGGTGGCGGATCAAAGGGGGCGGGTGCCCGAGCCTAAACCTGCAGGTAAAATCGAACCCTCCACTGCCGCATAAGGGATATTAAATGTTTTAAATGTCATGGGTTTGGGCATATAGCTAGTCAATGTCCAAATAAAAGGGTGTTAGTGTTGCACGAGAATGGGGAAATGGAGTCGGAGAGTGAGGGAGAGCATGATTATAGCGATATGCCAGAGTTGGAGGATATTCCGGAGGTGATAGAGGCGACGAAGGGGGAATCGTTATCCTTGGTGTCTCGGAGGGCGCTGAGTATTCAGCCTAAGTCAGATGAGGGAGTCCAGCGAGAAAATATCTTTCATACAAGGTGTTTTGTCAATGGAAAGGTGTGTAGTGTCATCATAGATGGTGGGAGTTGCACTAATGTAGCAAGTGCAAAGATGGTGGATAGGTTAGGAATTCCGACAATAAAACACCCACAACCTTATAAGTTGCAGTGGTTGAGCGACTGTGGGGAGATGCGGATAAGTAGACAGGCGAAGGTAGCATTTAAAATAAGGGGATATAAGGATGAGGTGTTGTGCGATGTGGTGCCGATGCAGGTGGGGCACACCTGTTGGGTAGGCCGTGGCAGTTTGATAGGAGGGTGCAACATGACGGCTACACCAACCAATATACTCTTGTTCACAATCAAAAGTGATTTGTACTTCTTCTTTTAACTCCAAAAGAAATTTATGAGGATCAAGTGAAATCGAGAGTGGGAGAGGTAAAAGAAAAGGAGAGTTCGACTAGTGAGCATAAAAATCAAAATAAAGCCGAGAAAAAGGAGAGCTTGAGAGAAAACAAAGTGTGGGGCTAAGGGTAGAAGTGAGGTTCGAGAGATAGCCGGAAAAAGGAGAGCAATAATTTTGAGAGGTAGGAAAATAAAAGGGGGACGGCCATGAGGTAAGAAACGAGGAAAAATAAATTTGATGGCAAAAATGAGTGACCTTAGGAAAGCCACCACGAGTGGTTGTTCGATGATACTCTTGGTTTACAAGGGCACTTATTTATTTCTTGTGATCTTAACCCGATTTGCCTAGTTCTGTCTTGTCTTTGTTGCAGGAGTTCGAGGATGTATTTCCAGACGAGATGCCGGATGGATTGCCGTCTATTCGAGGGATTGAGCATCAGATTGATTTCCGGGTGCATCACTGCCTAACCAGCCGGCTTATAGAACCAATCCGGATAAGACAAAAGAGTTGCAACGGCAGGTTGATGAGTTGCTAAGCAAGAAACTCATCCGGGAAAGCATGAGTCCTTGTGCGGTTCCAGTACTACTAGT
Organism: Rehmannia glutinosa; assembly: GCA_016081115.2. Lineage (NCBI taxonomy): Eukaryota > Viridiplantae > Streptophyta > Magnoliopsida > Lamiales > Orobanchaceae > Rehmannia > Rehmannia glutinosa. The sequence continues at coordinate 42,257 of JABTTQ020003032.1, forward strand.
TCCGAAGAAGGATGGGTCTTGGAGGATGTGTGTGGATTGCCGGGCTATTAATAACATCACTATCAAGTACCGGCATCCCATACCTCGCTTGGATGATATGTTAGACGAGCTCCATGGTTCTAGCATCTTCTCCAAGATAGATTTGAGGAGTGGGTACCATCAGATTCGGATACGAGAAGGGGATGAGTGGAAAATGGCCTTTAAGACGAAGCATGGGTTATATGAGTGGTTTGTCATGCCTTTTGGGCTAACCAACGCACCTCGCATGTTCATGAGACTCATGAACCATGTTTTGAGAGCTTTCATTGGTAAGTTCGTCGTGGTTTACTTTGATGATATTCTCATTTATAGTAAATCATTGCATGAACACTTGGATCATTTGAGGGCCGTCTTAGAGGTATTGAGAAAAGAGAAGTTGTATGCAAATGTCAAGAAGTGCACATTTTGTTCGGAGCAGTTGATATTCTTGGGGTTTGTAGTGAGCTCGAAGGGAATTACAGTAGATGAGGAGAAGATTAAGGCTATCCAGGACTGGCCTAAACCCACATCGGCCAGTCATGTGCGTAATTTTCATGGACTTGCAAGAGGGGCAACCGATCGCATTCTTCAGCGAAAAACTGAGTGGGGCGGCCTTGAACTATCCGATGTACGACAAGGAGTTGTATGCTTTGGTCCGGGCCTTGAAAATGTGGCAGCACTATTTGTGGCCGAAGGAGTTCATAATCCACACCGATCATGAGTCCCTAAAGTATCTTAAGGGACAACAAAAGTTGAACAAGCGACATGCCCGTTGGCTCAAATTCATCGAGACATTCCCATACATCATCCGGTACAAGCAAGGTAAAAATAATATTGTAGCAGACGCACTATCTCGAAGGTACACTCTTATCTCGACATTAGATGCAAAAATCCTTGGGTTTGAACATATTAAAGAGTTGTACTTGCATGATCTTGATTTTTCCGAGTCGTTTGTTGCATGTGAAAAGGGGGCAGAGGGTAAATTTTATAAGCATGATGGTTTTCTATTTCGGGAGGATAAATTGTGCATTCCTGAGTGTTCTTTAAGAGACTTACTAGTGAGAGAATCGCATGGCGGGGTCTTATGGGACATTTTGGGGTGGTCAAAACGTTAGCAGTCTTACAAGAGCATTTCTGTTGGCCACATATGAAGTGAGATGTTGAGCGTATTTGTAGTAGATGTGTTCCTTGTAGACAAGCTAAATCCCGGGTCCAAAATCAGGGATTGTACACACCCCTACCTATTCCGACGGCACCTTGGGTTGATATTTCTATGGACTTTGTTTTAGGGCTCCCGAGAACTAAACATGGGTTCGATTCTATATTTGTTGTCGTAGATTGTTTTTAAAAAATGGCATATTTTATTCCATGTCATAAAACTGATAATGCGTCTTTGATTGCCGATTTGTTCTTTAGAGAGGTTGTAAGGTTGCATGGTATGCCTAGAACCATTGTGTCGGATAGGGATTCTAAGTTCTTAAGTTACTTTTGGAAGACCTTGTGGGGGAAATTGGGAACTAAATTGTTATTTTCTACTACATGTCACCCCCAAACGGACGGTCAAACGGAAGTAGTCAATAGAACTTTGTCTACATTGTTAAGGGCTATTATTAAAAAGAACATTAAAACTTGGGAAGAGTGTTTACCGCATGTTGAGTTTGCTTATAATCGTGTTGTGCATTCGTGATCAAGTTTTCACCATTTGAACTCGTTTATGGTTTTAATCACCTAACCCCTTGGATTTATCACATTTTTGTTTGCTTCGAGCATGTTAACTTAGAGGCGAGAAAAAGCTGATTTTGTGAAAGCGAGTTACATGAGAAAGCAAGGCTCAACATCGATGTTAACTTAGAGGGCCGTAAAAACTGATTTATCACCTTTACCGCATATGTGGCTCGAACGTTTCCCGGCACATAGGAAGTCCAAGCTGCAACCGCGAGGGGATGGACTATTTCAAGTGCTTGAGCGAATCAATGATAATGCCTACAAGATAGACTTGTCGGGCGACTATGGTGTTAGTGCTTCTTTCAATGTTCCTGATCTTAGTCCTTGATGTCAATTCGGATTTGAGGACAAATCCTTCTCAAGAGGAGGGGAATGATGAGAATCCATGGATGAAGGATCCAGTAACAGTGCCAGTTGGTCCGATAACACTTGCTCGGGCAAGGAAGTTTAAGGATGCGCTCAATGGGCTGATTCAACTCGTACAAAAGGAGGCCGAGAGTGCGTTGCCAGCAGAGGAAGAGTTTTGGGTGGTCCAGTTGATTGGCGTCATCGACATTACGGAGTCCACCTCAGACTGAGCGAGCTAAGGATGCCGAGAATACGAGTCACTTTATGTCTTGAAGACATTGTAATCAAGTCTCATTAGTGTCTTGTGTTCGATTATCTTAGTTAGTTGTAATTTTCAATTATTTTGGAGTTGTTTTGATGTTTGGAGGCTAAGAAAACCTTTAGGGCCGCGTCTTAGGTTGTTATTTTGAGTTCGGGATGAAGAGGAGGTCGAAACAGAGCATGCGCAGGGCAACACGGTCTGGCCATGCTCACTGATACGGCCATGCTTGGCAGCACGACCTAGCCGTGTCGAAGAAACACAGTCGTGCTACATTGGTTGGGTCGAGTTTGGGTTCTAGAGCGCAACACGGCCTGGCCGTGTCAGGAAACACGGCCGTGTCACGAGAGAAGATTTTTGCACGGTTTCCAGCGGAGAACACGGCCTGGCCGTGTCCCCCGACACGGCCGTGTCGCGGACGCTTAGTTGACTTTTTCGCGTTTTTCAGTTTTTGAGTTTCCTTTTCCGGTTTAAGTTGTTTCCTAGTAGGATTAGGGTTTGGATCCCTTATAAGGGTGAACACTTATTGTTTTTCATCATCAATCAATACAATTAATCTTTTTACTCTCAAATTTGAGTGTTTCTCATTATCGACTTATCAGGCAATAATCCATAATTGCTTGTAGCGTCTTCGCATACCGAGGTTCTTGCTTTGCTAAGCAATGGGTCGAGGTTTCTACCAATTTAACCGAACTAGTGAAGATCTTGGGTTAACAACATATTGTTGTTGGGTCGTATGCACAATCGTTACTGCGGTTCACACCACGATTTCAGTCTTTTCCAGCAAACCCAACCCCTGGAATTTCCCATCGCCATGAATCACCCTTTGTCTCTCTTTCCAGCACATCCATGAAAACGTAGCGAAAAATTCAAACTCCTTCTTGTTTAGCTTATGTTGCATCCATAAGTAAATTTCCAATGTAGATCCACTTCTCGCTTTATTAAGCCATTGTGCGAACGGTGCAAACTTCCAAGCTTTTTAATAACAGGGCAGAAAAACAGAGAATGAGCTGATGTATCAACACTAAATTGACACATTCTGCAATGGGGATCTATAGGAACATGATGTTGAATCTGATTATATCCTGAAGCAATGAAATTGTGTGAGAGCTTCCACCAAAAAATTCTAGTTTTTGGGGGAATATTCAAGGACCACACATACTTCCACCATTTAGATAGACCAATGTGCGACTGGTTTTCGGGGGTATTATAGACACCAATGGCCATCCTATATCCCTCACGGATTGAGTAACATCCCTTGCTTCCAAACTTCCAAAAATGAACATCACCCGTTGGGGACAGAGTGATAGGGATTGCTATAATTTTATCAGCTATATACTTCGGGAAAACCAAGAAAATCAACTCAGAGTTCCATTTTCCTTCTGAGATAAGATCACTTACCTTCTCCAACTGGTTGGCTGACTCCTCCCTAAAAACAATGGGATTTTGCAATGTCGGGATCCATCTATCCTGATATATACGAATTTTTTTCCATCTCCCACCCGCCACAACAGACCTGATTCAAGGAGTTCTCTACTCCACATCAAAGATCTCCAAATAAAAGAGGGATTATGTCCCAACTGAGCCTGCATTATATCAACATGTTTGAAATATCTAGCTTTTAGTACTCTTGCAACTAATGACCCTGGATTTTGAATAATACGCCAAAGTTGTTTTGCAAGAAGCGATTTGTTGAAGATGGTTAATTTTCGAAATCCCATTCCTCCCAAACACTTTGGCTTACAGAGAAAATCCCAAGAGCACCAATGCATTCTAGTTCTCTTCCCTTCTATACCCCACCAGAAGTTCGCACAATCTCGCTCAATTTCCTCATAGACCGATACCGGTACGTGGAAACAAGACATTGCATAAGTTGGGAATTGCTTGGAGTACCGCCTTGACAAGGACTTCTTTCCCTCCCTCCGAAAAAACACGATGATCCCAACTGCCAATTCTTTTAGCTACTTTCTCCCTCAAATAATTAAATTGCACCCTTTTACTACGAATCGAAAAAGTGGGCGGCCCAAGGTAAATCTCGTGTTGTTGGACCACCGGTATAGTAAGAATCCTTTTAATTGTCGAAATCTCCTGTTGAGGGGTGTTCGGACTGAAAGACAATGCAGATTTGTCATAGTTAATAACTTGTCCAGATGCATTTTCGTAGGAGCTCAATATTTTTTTGATGTTTCGGCATTCCCTTTCTTCTGCTCTAAAAAATATCAAACTATCATCCGCAAAGAAAAGATGTGAAATAGATGGACATGATGTCGAAATTCGGACCCCACAAATTAGTTTTCCTGATTAAGCCTTTTTGAGGAGAGAAGACAGTCCTTGAGCGCATATCACAAAAAAGATACGGTGACAAAGGACCCCCTTGTCGAATACCACGACTTGGGCGAAGATTCCCAAATGTTTCCTGATTTAAATTGAAGGAAAAGGAGACTGGTTTCATGCAACAGTTAATAATATTAATCCACGATTGTCTGAAGCCCAACTTGCACATCATCGCCTCCACAAAATTCCATTCAACTCGGTCATATGCTTTACTCATGTCCAATTTGAGCGCCGCATACCCCTTCTTGCTCTTTCGGTGATTCCGAATCCAGTGGATACTTTCAAGCCCAAGGATGATATTATCCGTAATGAGCCTTCCCGGGACAAAAGTGCTTTGGGCATCGTCAATAACCTCGGGGAGGACTTGTCTAAGCCTGTTAGCCACCATTTTAGAGACAATTTTATAACAGAAATTGCACAGGCTAATTGGTCGAAACTCCTTAACCGTGAGCGGATTTGAAACTTTTGGGATAAGAGTAACAAGTGTCCCGTTCTACCCTTCTAATGATTTTCTCTCATTTAGGACTTCGAGAACAACTTTAGTGACATCTTGACCAATAATATTCCAGTATTTTTGAAAGAAAAGTCCTTGGGAATCCGTCCGGTCCTGGGCCTTCTCCACCCCTAAGCCAAATACTGCCTTTCGAACTTCCATGGCTGAAAATGGAGAATCCAAAAATTCATTCATAGTATCGCTCACCTTTGTTTCCACACAAGTTAAAACTTCTCGCATTTTGTCTCCATCCACCTGATTAGATGCGAACAACTTTTCAAAGTAGTCCATGATGATTTTTGACATCCCGACCAATTTGAGCAAAAATCTCCATGGCTTGAGACCAACCCCTGGATGTGATTCTTAGCCCTTCTCGCCGACGCTTGGGCATGAAAAAATTTAGTGTTGGAATCACCATGTGCCAACCATGAGTTTCTACTTCGTTGTGTCCAATAGGCCTCCTCTTTTGTGGATAAACTTTCGATCTCTTTCTCAAGCATTTCGATATTATTCGCATTAGATTCCCAATTGCGGCTAGTTTTGATAGAATTGAGGGTCTGTCTCTTCTTCATGATTGTTTTGGATAACGATCGAAAATGGTTCCCTGCCCACATCTGTAGAAAGTCACCACAGATTTTAAGACGATTGGGAAGTGGACAGTTTGCTGGGGCCATATTCCAACTATCAACAACAATATCTGCAAATTCCGGTTCCTCCATCCAACATGCCTCAAACTTGAAATTTTTCATACTTCTTCTGTTGTTTAGTTGTACCAGTTGTTTAGGACCCAAAACGAGTTCAATAGGCCTGTGGTCTGAGTGATAGAATTCCAAAGCTTTAGCATGGGCAGCTAGAAATATATCTCTCCATTCGCTGTTGCACACAAATCTATCCAATTTTTCAAAAATGGGCTCTCTGGAGTTTGATTGTCCTTTCCAGGTGTAAAAATCTCCTTCACAAAAAATATCCCTCATGCTGCACTCTTCTAGAGCATCTCTCAAAGCTCTCATTTGGGCATATGGTCGTAGATTCCACCTTTTTTCTCAGTAAGGAGGCATATTTCGTTAAAATCTCCGCCGATGACCCATGGCAACGAGGTCAACTCGTGAACATCGTGTAATTTTCTCAATAAATCCCATGAGAATTTTCTGAGATGAGTATCAGGGTTCCCATAAAAACCCATAAATCTCCATCTTTTCCCTTTAAAGTCAACTACACTATCAATATGGCCTTTCGAAAAAGATTTAATAGACATCTCAAACGGGTCCTTCCACAACATCATCAGTCCTCCGCTTTTACCTTGACTACTCACTAAACAATTCCCTTTAAAACCCAACCTTTCTATCCACCACGGGCATTTGTGACTCGCCACCTTCGTCTCACAAATGTAAATTAAAGATGGATTATTCTCATTGACGAGGCGGTGAAACTCCCAGAATGCTCGAGGATTGCCCAAGCCCCGAGCATTCCAACTTATACAACTCATTCTTCTCGGCAGGGTTGCCCCACAACCTCCGCCATTAGAGAGGGTAGCTCAGTTTCCATCCAAGTGTCTTGATGATTCTCCTTTCTTATCTTCTGGTTAAAGTTTCTCTCCAAATCACCCATACATTCAGTCTTTCTTTTGGTTCCTTTTTTAACGAGGTTTTTCATTTCGTCATCTTGGACTTTTTGTCCAATATCTCTTGCTCTTTGCTTCCATTTCTTAGGACTTCGTCCGGTTGATATAATTGTGTCTAAACTTTTCTCATCCTCCATTATGTTATCTTGGTTGTCTTTTCCACCGTCTTCAAGGCCCACTTCCGTTCCTTTGTCAAGATCTAGAGGTAGCGCTTTCACTAGTGAGTTACAGAGGGTATTTTCCGGGGCTTTCATCTCTATTTTCCCAATTGTTTCCTTAATCAGAGTTGGAGGAGAGGAGATACCCTATCGAGGATATCTTTACGGGGTCGAGTAATGACTCCTCCATTGGAAACCACTTCCTCCGTATCCTCAAGACCTTTAGGTGGGGTAAAGAGTTGTGATGGGGAAGGTCAAATTTGTGTGGCTTCTTCTCTCTCTCCATGTAGCCTCTTAGTTTGATGTCGATGAGCCTGAAGTCGTTGAACGAGCTTGATTTTTCCCTTTCTCTTTATTCTTCTTATTTCTGAGTAGCTTGCAGCCTTAAGCTAGGGGCCAAAAGGTGGATTATCCCTCTCAACATCCTCTTGACAACAATCTTTCAGAACATGGCCAATGCATCCACACCCATAGCAAAAGTCCGGCAGCCTCCCATAGGCTAGGATTATGATAATTTCTTCAATTTCTTGCCCAACTTTGACAGAGACACATTTTTTTAATGGTTTTTCCAAATCTAGTCTAATTCTAACACGAGCAAACTTGCCCCAACAATTACCCCTTCTCCTTCATCCACTTCCAAGACCTTTCCCACATTTCTTCCAATAGATTCCAAGACTTGACGATTCATAAATACTAGTGGGAGGTTATGTAGTTGAACCCATACATCAATATTTTTAAAAACTATCTCCTGGGGGTTTTGCAACCCTTTAATCTCTTGAAAGAGAACCAAGTTACGAAAAAGGTTCCAAGGTCCTTCTGTTACGGCTCGTCGTCGACAAAGCACTCTAAACTCCAAGATGAACAAGTTTTCTCCAACTGATTCTACTTCAACAGATCTAGAAGATTGATGGATTTTTGGCATTTGTTGTTTGAATGTATCTTTGGGTATGGGTTTACTAGCAAAGATTTTGGCTAGAAGACAGTGTTGCATCCTATCTGCCCCTTTTCGCACTGTTTCACCTTTTCTCATTTTTTTTTCATTTGTCAGTAAAAACCTTGCTCTATTCCCCAAACCTATTAAACCAATCAGCAACCTCCACCATGATCCAAAAGAAATGTAAGCTTTAGAATCACCATCAATAGAAAAATGATCGAGTCAATTAGTTCTCATTGATTTTGGCTAGCTCAACGTCTTTGCCTGCAAAATTCTTTCAAGATTTTGTAGAGTGATGAAGCATGGAGACCAGTGACACTTTCTGATCAAAAACTTCTCCTCATTATTATGTAATATAAAATAAAAGGATAGATGGTTTTGAGGCAGATTCATAGCAAGTGTCCCCTGCTTCTAAGTTTTAAATAGATAAACTTACTTGACCACTTAGGGATGGATCTATCATAGAACTAAATAAACAAAAGGAAAATCAAATGGGTTCAACAGCCCATATTTAAAATTCTGGATCCGATCAAATTAATTTTATAATTATATTGCATTAAAATTTACCAGTAAGAAAAGGTAAGAGATTGGTTCACATGAAAAATCAAATCGCGTAGCATATGTTTGGATTTTGCAGCGCACGGACGTATTAAATTTCCAAAAATTAGTGGATATTGCATTATTAGCACCAATCATTCCAATATGAAATGTTCCCAAAATCGGTATTTTATTATTGGGTTGCACACAACTTGACCAACATTCCACAACAGAAACTAACTATTCCTAATATCCCTCAGCGACTTAAGGAATACCAGGTGTTACAATTTGAAGTTTTAAAACTCCAACAACCATATTTTCATTGAATGAATTTTGAAACCTCCCATTCAATTTTGTAACACCCCATAATAGCCCATTATTTTCTATTTAGTATTTATTGTTACAAATAAAATCGTAACACTATATATAGGTGTGCTTAGGGGTCTAGTTAGACATTCATATGCTTACATACCTACAACTCTAAACTCTTCAAATATTATTTTGTATTTGGGCAACATGATAAGGTCTTGTTCGTTAGTCATGTTGTGATCATGCTCATAATAGAAGACATAGACGTGACCTTCTTGGGTTTTATCTTGGGGTGGTGGTGAGCCGTCAGAATCTTCATGGAGCGAGGCCATCATGATCTTAGGACAGTGTCAAGTGACATGACTCCTACATGCTAGCCTTTTATTTTTCATGAATCTATATTAGCTTAATATATTTATAAAATATATTTTTTCTTGAAGTCATTTGGTTATATATATGTGCATGAAACTATTTTATTTGCAACATTAAAAGGAAAATTCTCAACATTCTTAGATCGTGATTTAATCAATTTTGCAAATATATGATTATACATTTGAAACCGCCTATTGACTGAAACTTGCAATAGATTAGTGTTATTGACTGATCACCAAGCTGGAAACTATGAAGTAGAAATAAGCGGAACATTTTTTCTGTTATTAGAGTGGGGTTAACAGATTATATTTCTAATTGATTTATATGATGAGTTATTGTTCGAGTTGCATTTTTTAAAAAAAAATTCAACTGAGAATCTAAAACTCAAAACATTAGCAAATCTTTTACTAAGCCCACAGATTATATGTATGTGAACTAGTCTTTGCTATTAGACATTTGTTTGCACGTATTTCTTGATTTTCTGTGTTGATAACTGAAATTTTAGTTTAACTAATTTTGTCATTTTGTTTAAATATTTGTTAAACACATTATTTGACATATATTGTTGAATATTTGTCCTACAGATTTTCTTCTTGTCCTTTCTTTGCCTATTAAATCTCTATATTGCTATAATTGAAGATTGACTAATGGCATCTCATGAAGAAGCTAATAATGTCAAGCCCAAAAAATTTAATGGATTAAATTTTGAGCAAATGGTGGGAACTACCCACTTTTAGGATAGAACAAAAACTTTTATGACATGTGAGATAAAAAACTAAGTTTTCTACCTATTTTTGTGGTTCTTTTACCCAAATACCCTTATACTTTATCTCTCACATTAATATACTTTCTTTATTTTCAGATTTTTAACACAAGTTTTAGTTTTTTTAAAACAAAATCAGATTTTTGTAAAATCGTTTATTATAAAAAAATTGAAAATAATTTTGAGTTTTTATTATTTTATAATTTCAAGATACTTTAAAAAAATAGAAAATATTCTCAAAAAAATGGAAAATATTTTCGAAAAAATGTGTAGTTTTTTTAAACACCATTTTCATATTTTTGATTCTTTATTTGTTTTTTTAAATAAATTATCGTGTTTTTTATATTTTAATATTTAGAATTGAAAATTTGAATCTAAGATGCCTTTATGTGCCACGATATATCGTGCCTATATTGAACACGAGCACAATATCGTGCCTCAAAGTAAAAATTAGGCACGATATATCGTGCACTATATTGGGCACGATATCGTGCACTCATTAAAAATTAGCACGATATATCGTGCCCTATATTGGGCACGATATCGCGCCTCAAGAAAAATTGGAGCGCGATATCGTTTTGATATTCGTGCCCAATTTTAAATAAGGCACGATATGAGCACGATATGAGTATACGATTTTATACATAGGTGTGTGTGTATTTGGAGGGAAGTGTACCACGATTTTCAAGAAATCATTAATTGCATCGGTTTCAAAATTCAAAATTCAAAAACACCAACTTAAAGAAGGGGCAATTTAAGCCAATTTGGGTAGAAAAGAGTTTTGTTATCTTGGTAGGTAGAAAGAGTACCCACATTTATCCATAGTGGGTACTTAAAAAATTGCCCCTTAAATTTTAAGAGATGGCAAAATCAAATGAATATTTGTTAACCATTCTTGGTTTTATTTCTGCCATTAAAGAAAATATAGAAGCAAGTTCTTGGCATACCCCTGAACAAATAAATTACTATTGTCGTAACCATATCATTAGTGCCTTGTCGGATAGACTTTATGAAGTATATCATTCCATCACTAATGCTAAGGAACTTTGGGATACTTTAGAAGCTGAATATGGGATTGATGATGCGGGAATACAAAGGTTTTATGCCTCAACTTTTACAAATCATGTAATGATTGATGGAAAATCTATTAATGAACAAATTCATGAAATTCCAAGATTTATTAAAGCCTCTTGAAAATAGTGGATCAAAGTTTAGTGAAGAATATAAAGTTTCATGTTTGATTGATAAACTACCACCTTCTTGGTCTAATTTTGCTAGGGGTCTAAGACATCAACAAGGAGCTTGTGACTTTGATTCAAGTATTTAAGTCATTGAGAATTGAAGAAACAACATAGGATGAATCTTAAGAGAGAAGAGATGAAGTCAAAGTTAATCTAGTTGAAGATAAAAGGAGTAGTAGTAGTAGTAGTAGTAGTAGTAATAATAATAATAATAATAATAATAATAATAATAATAATAATAATAATAATAAGTATAAGCCTAGGGTAATAAGTTTAAGAATAAAAAGAAAGGTGGGAGAAATAATTATCACCATAATAATAATGACAAACCTAGTACTTCTAGAAATGGAGATGTCAAAGGCAAAGAAAAGGAAGAAAGAGCATGCTATGTATGCGGAAGGACCAATAATTTGGCTAGGGATTGTTACTACAAAAAGACTGAGAAGTATATACCTAAGTTCAAGCCTAAACCTCAGCAAAACCAAGTGAATATGGTAGTTGAAGGGGAACCATCTATCAGGTTAGAATCTAAATTTCTTTTAGTAAACTTTACATATCAAAATAATGATTGGTGGTCATGTTTGTTTTGATAAATCAAAATTTAAATCCTATTAGAACACAAGTGGAGGAAGCGTGACGTTAGGGAATAATACTGACGCACAAATACATGGGATTGGAAGTGTTGATCTCAAGATGACTTCTGGGAAAATATTGACTCTTGATTCGGTGCGGTATGTGTCTAATATTAAAAGAAATTTAGTAAGTGGCTTTTGTTTAGTGCAAAGTGGTTACAAGCTAGTTATGGAATCAAATAAGGTTGTAATTACTAGAAATAATATTTTTATTGGAAAAGAATTTGTAAGCGACATGATTATTTAAATTGAATATTGTGGATGATGTTAGTTAGAGTCCTAATCTTATTTTTAATGTCCAATCTAGTATTTTATGGCATGAAAGGTTGGGACACATTAGTAATAGAAAAGTTAAAAATTTATGGATCTAAATTTGATTCCAAGATCTCAAGTAAAGATTGATCATGAGTGTGAAATATGTGTACAAGCAAAGCAAACAAAAAGACCATATCATTCAGTTATAAGAAATTCAGATATTTTGGAACTTATTCATAGTGATGTATGTGATTCAAATAGATCTCCAACTAGAGGTGGAAATAAATGTTTTGTGACATTTATTGGTGATTTTTCTAAGTATTGTTACCTTTATCTTATCAAATCTAAGGATGAAGTTTTTGAAAAGTTTAAGGTTTATAAAACTGAAGTTGAAAATCAAATAGAGAAAAGGATTAAGAAACTTAGGTCTGATAGAGGAGGTGAATATTCTTCGGGTGAATTGATAAAATTTTATGAAGATGATGGTATAATACATGAGTTCACACCTCCTTATTCACCCCAATCAAATGGTGTAGCTGAAATGAAAAATTGAACTTTGATGGATATGGTAAATACAATGTTGTTAAATTCTGGAGCACCTGAGAATTTGTGGGGTGAAGCTATTTTATCTTCTTGTTTTATATTAAATCGTGTGATTGTTAAAGATAATAATAGAACTCATTTTGAATTATGGAAAAAGAGAGCTCCAAGACTAAATTTTCTTAAAGTGTGGGGGTGCTTAGCAAAAAAAGCTATACATGAGTTTAAGAAAATAGGACCTAAGACTGTTGATGCTATTTTTATTGGATATGCTCAAAATAGTAGTGCAAATAGATTTTTAGTGGTTAATTCTGAAGTTAATGAATTTTCTAATAACATTATCATTGAAGCTAGAGATGCCACATACTTTGAGGATATTTTTCCTTTTAAAACTAGAATTCCATATGAACCTTATAAGTCAAATCTTGAACCTTCTAGAGACGAATCATCTACTAGTGCAATTTTAGAAAATAATGAAGAAACACTAGTAGAATTAAGGAGGAGTAAAAGAACTAAGGTTAGTAAGAATTTTGGAGATGACTTTATCACCTTTTTAGTTGAAGGAGATCCCCAAACTTATGATGTTGGGATTTGGTCCAGCATCCTGCCTGCAATGGGCTCTAAAAGAGGCGCGAGGCGCGGCCCGCGATTTGAACTCGTGAGCGTTGGATTGTACAGTTAAAGGAGAGCTTAAAGGATTTGATATTGACTACATATACCAACAGATGTATCTTCTTTTCTGGTGCCCATTACATAGAAACTCTGAGGTTAAGCGTGCTTGGCCTGGAGTAGACATGGGATGGGTGATCCCCTGGGAAGTTTTCCAGGGTGCGCGAGTGAGGACAAAGCGCGCTAGAAAAGACTTGTGTTGGTTTGTGGGGACAGTCGTCAATTCGAGTAGCGCTAGAGGTCCAACATATGATGATGTAATATCTTCAATAGATGCACCTTTTTGGAAAGAAATGATCAATGATGAATATAATTCTATTATTCAAAATTATACTTGGATTTTATCTGATTCACCTCCTGGTAGTAAACCAATAGGGTGTAAATGGATTTTTAAGAAGAAATTAAAGGTTGATGGTTCAATAGATAAGAATAAGGCCAAGCTAGTGGCGAAAGGATTTACACAACAAGAAGGAATAGATTATTTTGATACTTATTCTCCAGTTGCTAGGATTTCAAGCATTAAGGTCTTGTTGGCTTTAGCATATATAAATAAGTTAATGATACATTAAATGGATGTCAAAACTGCATTTTTAAATGGTGATTTAGATGAAGAAATTTATATGGAACAACCTGAAGGTTTTAAGGTCAAAGGACAAGAGCATAAGGTATGTAAGTTAGTAAAATCTTCATATGGTTTGAAACAAGCACCCAAACAGTGGCATGAAAAGTTTAATGATGTTATACAAGGTTATGGATTTAGGTCAAATGAACATGATAAATGCATATATTTTAAGGAAGAAAATGGTGGATGTGTAATATTGTGTTTATGTGTGGATGACATATTATTTTTTGGGTCAAACTTGGAGTTTTTTGAAAAAGTGAAAGTTTATTTGTCTAATAACTTTGAGATGAAGGATTTAGGAGAAGCACATATAATATTGGGTATGAAAGTTAGGATGACAAAAGAAGGCATTTTATTAAGCCAATCTGACTCTATCGAAAAATTCTTGAGGAAGTTCAATTATTATAATTGTAAGTCAGTTTCTACTCTTTATGATCTAAATGTACATTTACACAAAAACTTAGGTGAACCTATATCTCAATTGAAGCATTCTCAAATTATTGGGTCATTATTATATTTCACCAATAGGACTCGACCAGATATTTCTTATGCAGTTGGAAGACTTAGTAGATACACTCATAATCCTAGTAAGAGCCATTGGACTACTTTAGAAAGAGTTCTTAAGTATCTTAGAGGAACTTTAAGTTACTCCTTATGTTATATAGGTTTTCCAAGTGTACTTGAAGGATATAGTGATGCAAATTGGATTACTGATAACTCTGAGATTAAGTCAACTAGTGGATTTGGTTTTATGTTTGGTGGAGCTGCAATAACTTGGGGATCTAAGAAACAAACTGTTATATCTAGAAGTACAATGGAAGCTTAATTAATAGCTCTAGATACAACTTGTACAACTGCTGAATGGTTGAGATATTTATTACTTGATATTCCACTAATTCCTAAACGTTTATCTGCCATTTCTATAGACTGTGATTGTAAAGTTGTATTTGATCTTGTGAAGCAGACACTTACAAGCAAGATATAAAAGTATAAAGTCATTATTAAAGAGAACTGTGATATCTCTTGATTTTATGAAATCTGAGAAGAATTTGGCAGACAATTTAACTAAAGGTATACCAAATAAAAGTGTGTTTGAATCATCGAGGGGGATGGGCATAAGCCCACAAAAGAGTCACCTCCAAGAGTAACCCAACCTTTGTGATTAGAGACCCTATGAAGAAGGTCCAATGGGTAGGAACAACCTGTAATGCGTGACTCATTTAGCACTACTTTATAAGAAGTGTAATTTCTTCCATTCCCTATGGTGATAGTGCTATATAGTGTGATGTTAGAATGGGCTTTGACCCTTAATGAGACGAAGGCGGGAATTCCGCAGGGTATAGGTCACACGTATCCTTAGAGGTTTCACCTAAATGAGGGTTTCCATGAGGTCGTGGCTATGGGTTTGGGCAAATCCTAGAGACTCTCATGAGAATCAAGATTAGAGTACATGGCCATTAACATCGCTAACCCGCTTTAAACAAAGAGCGATGCCGATACTGTGTGTGTGATGTATTGAAGTTTGGTCAAGGGACCTAATTCAAGGCGTAGTCCATTATGGTTACCTCAAATATAAACCATCAACACTAAGTGTAGACTCAAGCCCGGAAGGCTCCTGCACCCATTGCATAGTATCTAGTTGCCTTACTATATTTCTATTATATATATGTTGAAGTTTTAAACCTTATGGGGGATTGTTACAATTTGAAGTTTTTAAACTCCAACAACCATATTTTCATTGAATGAATTTTGAAACCTTCCATTCAATTTCGTAACACCCCATAATAGCCCATTATTTTCTATTTGATATTTGTTGTTACAAATAAAATCCTAACACTATATATATGTGTGCTTAGGGTCTAGTTAGGCACTCACATGCTTACATACCTACAACTCTAAACTCTTCAAAATATTATTTTGTATTTGGGCTACGTGATAAGGTCTTGTTCGTTAGTCTTCTTGTGATCGTGCTCATAATACGGTTTTATCTTGGGGTGGTGGTGAGCCATCAGAACCTGCACAGAGGGAGACCATCACGATCTTTGGACAATCTCAAGTGGCGTGACTCCTAAGGCCAACCTTTTATTTTTCATGAATCTATATTAGCTTAATATATTTATAAAATATATTTTTTTCTTGAAGTCATATGGTTATATATATGTGCATGAACCTATTTTATTTGCAACATCAAAAGGAAAATTCTCAACATCAGGAACCAAGATTATACAAAATCTAAAAACGCGGAAAAAGAAAAACAACAATTAACCTAAAGAGAACCATTAAACATTCCATCTGCTTCCATAAACAGAGAGAAAGATTGCCAGTTCATCACAATTCACAAGTAATTAATAAGCAGAAACAATTTGAATTTCAAGAACCTTTACCAAAGATTCAAATCAGGGTCAACTCTGAAGCACCAAATCAACATCTTCTAATTGTAAAGCTTCCAACTTTCCTGCAAACATGAATGACACTTATAATTATAACTTTAATCATAATCATATAATTAAACAATTATATGAGATAACACTTTCAGGAATGACATCATAGAGCATAATCATAATTATTAAACATGATTCCTTATGCTAATAATGCTCCAAGAACCAAACACACAAAGTATTTCATAGAATATATATACTTGACCTTGTTCTAATGAAACAACTATATAACTATCATTGGGTCTATTACTGTAAGGACCCTAATATAGCAAACAACATCTTTCGCCCAACAGGGAAAAGAAACACTTTTGAGAAACAAATAACTTAGATACCCAATCAACAACGAGGTCACCAGGGCAGGAGACAATGAGGAAGGTAAATATTAACAAAACTATTAGTGGCAGAAGCTTTTATGCTTGGGAATATTCTTTACTAGATTATCCTTACTTTACACTTGTCACAATCTTACATAAAGCTAGTACAGGTTGTTAGCAAATCCGATCCCAATCTAGCTGTTATATATTGGTGATAATGTTGTTAGTCCAAGTGGCTACGATAATCTAGAGGGGGGTGAATAAATTATGCTGGTTTTTCAAATTCCGCCCTCTTTTTCGATTGAACAAGCAAAGATTAAAACTGTAAATGCGGAAAATAAACAACACACGATGATTTAAAGAGCTTCAACCCACCTAGGGACTACGTGCTCTACCACCCCAGTATATCCGGGATGAGTTTCAAAAAAGAAAAAAATTTTTTATTAATAATTACCAAAATTATTACACCACCACCTTTAAAGCTTACCACAATCTTCATACAACACCTTCATGGAGATTACCATAATCTTCCTTCAACACCTATGAAGAGTACCACACTCTTCAACACCTAAGATCACCCAAGTGTGCTCTTACCATACGAACAACAACAAGGATATCTTGTTTTGGATGATGGACAAAATTCAAGATTACAACTCGATAATGATAATACAATATTTGAGTGCAAGTGTAATCAAGAACGAAAAAATCTAGACCTCAAGATGTGCAAGTGTAAGTACTTGGCTAATACAACAAGAGTTTTGACAAAGTGTTTTCTTGTAAGCTTTTGCTTGTGTAGCTTGTAGCTTGAAATCTTCCTCTATTTATAGGATAAGCCTTGTACATTGATAGGCTCCTCTTGGGTAGTGAAATCTGAAAAGAAATGCAGATTAAATCATCAATATAGCTGTTACAAATCAACTCCCCAAAACCAGGAAAAGTTGTATCCCATAAACTCAAAAATCGTTTGATTTTACACTAGTCAACCCATGTGGTCGACCAATACAAAAATTCAAATATCAGTCCGTTGAGCTGGAGCCCCACACAGGTCGACCACCTGGTCGACCTGTACCTACATCTTTCACAAAATGAAATAGAAGAGGACATAGAGGCAGGGGTGGCACGGATCCTTGGGTCAACCCTAGTGGTGGACCAGTCGACCGGGGGATCGACTGGTCGACCGAGGGGTCAACCCATCCCTGTACAATTTTGCTGAAAACATGTGATTCTAATCTCTCAGGCACCGGTTGACCTAGGGGTCGACCGGTCAGCCAATTCCAGGGAGTTTTTGGTCGGTGAAAAAATTCCGACTTCATTTTTCGGGCACCGTTTTACTTTGATGGTATTCGGTAAATGTTAAAAACACTTTAAAACATGAAAATCACTTTTAATATCGCCCAAAACAAATTATTTTGAATAATCGATATATAAACCTCAAGATAATACTCCGAGAAATAATTTAACAACGTATAGGAGTATTTGAACAACACATGGAGACATTGTTTTGGTGTATAAACACATTTTAAACACAATTATCAAAATCATGATAAAAATATTTATTTAACAAACTCCCCCTTTTTGATTATTACAAACCAAAACAATTTTAGGAGATAGATTTTAAAAACAAAATCATTTTATCAATCAAAAAAGACAATCCATTTTAAAACACAAGTATAGGAGCAAAGATTTTTTCAAAACACATTTTTAGCAAGGCTCCCCCTATCAATATGCATATCAAGAAGTAATCAAACAAAAGATAGAAGCTTTAGCTTATACAATGTAAACATGAATACAATTCTCCCCCTGCCAAAGACAATCATTAACAAACATATAAGTCCATATTACATCAAATGGACTAATTATTCTACACAACTTTTGGCTTTAAAGAGCCATAGCTTATAGCTTATTTTGCGAGCTTATATTAGCTTCTTTGAGCTAACGAGCTTATTTCCTGTTTCTCCCCCTTTGGAATCATCAAAAAGAATGTGAGCACGATAAAAACATCATAAACATATATCAAAGTGCGCATTTTCATCGAATTATCGATCTTTTCGAACATTTAATCTTAAAATCCAAACGAAAAGGAAAAATCGATTATAAGACTTGTAAAAGCTCATTTGAGTAACAAAATATGATCTCTATAAACTTGTAAAACTTTTGAAACCGAGAGAATCATGTAAACAAAGAATTGTTCACTGAAGCATTTTATCGAGCACTTGGTGTGCGTAGAATAAAATCGAAGATGTATATAATGCTTGTAAATGCAATCATGCCCAAAATATCATCACCAATCATAAATATACAAGCATAATTCATAATCATAAATAATTCTGATCACAAATATACAATAATTCATCAAAATCCCAAAGTATAAGTACATTCTCAAGGGTTCAACCCAATCGAGATTAAAAGGGAATTAAACTTACCAATTAATCGTAGAAGTCAGGTATCACGGATGATATACCAATAATATAAACTCAAAAATATAGAATTTACAAGAATGAAATCATTTTGAGTTAATTGTGTGTGAAATTTGCAAATGGTTTCGAGTTTGAAGAAAAGATCGAAAAAATAACATAGAGAAGGACATGAGCAATTTTATCCCTGCAGAAGCACTGGTCGACCGGTGTCGTCGACCGCCTGGTCAACCTGTGTCTGAAACTAAAGTCCAGTCTCTGTTCGAATTTTCAACCAAAAATCTGATTTTTCACCCCTAAGTTTTAAAAACGAACAAAATGCAATAATATACCTTATTCAATATGCATTATGCCTAAACGAGCTCGTATAGAAGTAAAAGACTCGGTGGAAAGAGGTTTTGTAAAAATATCCGCGAGTTGATCTTGAGATGGAACAAAAGACATCTCAATTTTTCAATTTGGAAACACAATCCCTTAGAAAATGATGACGAACCTCAATATGTTTAGTACGGTTATGATGAACCGGGTTTTGAGCAATATTTATAGCGGACATGTTATCACAAAAAATAGGAACATTTTCAAAAGAACATTTGTAGTCCGCTAAGGTTTGTTTCATCCAAAGCAATTGAGTACAACAAAAGGCCGTGGAAATATATTCGGCTTCGCCGTTGATAGTGAAACATAATTTTGTTTCTTTGAAAACCAAGACACTAGGCAATCGCCCAAAAATTGACATGATCCGGAAGTACTTTTCCGATCATCAATATTTCCCGCATAGTCCGAATCACTATATCCTTTAAGGAAATTTTTTCATTCTTTGGATAAAATAAACCATATTGAATAGTGCCTTTCAAATATCAAAAAATCCTTTTAATGGCACTCATATGAGATTCTTTGGGATTGCTTTGAAAACGAGCACATATGTATACGGCATGGAGAATATCCGGTCTACTTGCGGTTAAATAAAGTAGACTACCAATCATACCTCGATACTTGGATTCATCAACCGACTTGCCTTTTTCATATTTGTCAATCTTGATATTAGTTGCCATAGGAGTAGAGACGGTTCTTCCTTCTTCAATACCGAACTTCTTCAAAAGTTCTTTTGTATATTTTGATTGTGAAATATATATACCTTATTGGCATTGCTTAATTTGAAGTCCAAAGAAGAAGTTGAGCTCCCCCATCATACTCATCTCGAATTCACATTGCATTAACTTAGAAAATTTCTTGCACAAGGATTCATTAGTAGCACCAAAAATAATATCATCAACATAAATTTGCACTAATAAGCAAATCTTGCCATTTTTCAAAAACAAAGAGAGTAGTATCAACTTTACCTCTTGTAAAACCATTTTGCAAAAGAAAAGAGCTAATGTTTGATACATGTTTTTATCTTAATTTTGATGATTTTATTTTTACATCAAAACAATGTTTTTTGTTGTCTAAATACTCATAAATGATTTAAAATGGTTTTAATATTTTCCGGAGTATTTCTTCAAGTTCTATCTCAGGTAAAATTGGACAACACTTTTAATGATTTTATGTTTATTAGTTTTTACTTCAAAACATGGTTCCTAAATGTTGTCTAAATACTCCCGATTGGTTTAAAATATTTTTACTAAATTTTCGGAGTATTTCCTGAGTTTTATTTTCGACAAAAATTGGACAACATTTCTGTCTCGAGGTCAATCGGTCGCCGTAGAGGGCAACCCGTACCTGAAGATGAATTTTGGAATAAAAAATGAGACGGAGGAGAAAATGACCAGGTCGACCGGTCGACCAGGGTGTCGACCGGTGACGTCGACCGGTCGACACCATGTCAACCAAGACAGGCGTTAATGTTGAAACATAACATTGCTCCTTGAAAAATCATTGAGGGGGACCGGTCAGGGTCGAGGTCGATCGGTCGAAGTGCCCCTTGACCAGTCCCCCTGTGTTATTTTTCTATGTGTTCTTCAAATGTCTATTTCTGTGCGCCGGTCGCTCTATGTTTTTGACAAAAATTTCGACCGTTTGACAACAGGACAAACTTTCCTTAAATTGTGGGATTGATTTCTAACAGCTATATTCTTAATTTTAATTGTATTTTTCTGTAGATTTTCAATCCCCAAGAGGAGCCTATGCTTGATCAATCATCTCCTATAAATAGAGGAAGTTTTGGAGCAACCCATACAACAATTGAGATACAACACAACAAGATACACTTCAAGCAAATACTTGTTCTTCATAGTCATTATTCTTGTTGTAACTTAGCCTAGCTTATCACTTTCACATCCTTGAGGTCTAGGCTATTCTTGATTACACTTGCACTCAAATTGTAATATTCATTATTGAGTTGTAATCTTGATTTTTGGTCATCATTCAACACAAGACATCCTTGTGAGTATTCTTATGGTAAGAATACACTTGGGTGATCTAGGTGTTAGGTGTAAGAAGATTGTGGTAATCTTCTTGTTGAGGTGTTGAAGAATTTGGTATTCTTCATGGTTGAAGATTGTGGTAATCTTCACAAGGTGCCGTTGGAGATTGTGGTAATCTTCAAGAGAGATTGTGGTAATCTCAAAGGTGGTGTTGAAGAAGAGTGTGGTGCTCTTCAAGGTATCTTTGTAAGTTGGTGTTGTATTAATTTTGGTAATTAATAAAATCTTTTTTTTCTTTTTGAAATCCATCCTGGATATCTTTGGGGTGGTAGAGGATTAGGCCCCAGGTGGGTTGAACTTTAAATCGAGGCGTGTTGTTTATATTCCGCACCTTTATTATTGTCTTTGAGCATTCGGTTTGAAAAAGAGGGCAAAATCGAAAAGATGGAGATAATCTATTCACCCCCAGATTATCGTAGCCGTTTGGACTTATAAGTGGTATCGAGCCAAACTCTTTGGCAAGCTCGTTTCACACCGCAGTGAAGTGAAGAGGAACGATCGTCGGCTCTGAACGAAGCTCAACTTTTCGGCACCTCCACCACCAAGCCACCACTATTTGATTCCAAAAATTATACATTTTGGAAAGAAAGAATGGAATGTTATTTACAAGGTCGCGGGTTCGATATTTGGAACATCGTCATCAATGGAGAATCCATTCAAATGAAAGACACGCCATACACCTCCAAAGCTCTCAAGGAGCTCAATGATGAAGAAAAGAAAACCATCTCCTTAAATGGTAAAGCTCTAAATATTTTGTATTGTTCACTTACTAATTCGGAATATGAACATATTGTAGGAATTCGATCGGCACATGAAGTATGACAAAAATTAGAAGCCAAGTATGGAGTATTTGCAAATGAAAGGAGTCAAACAAAAGCATCTACTTCTCAAAGGATACAAGTTCAAATCTAAGGAACAAGCCTTTTACAACTTCCAACTATGAAGTAGTCGAACAATGTTTTATGGGAATCGAAGAAGAAAACGAGGTACGTCTTAAACCCTCTACTTCCTATGATATTGTTATTCAAAATGATTATAGTGATTTGCAAAATGATTTTGATGATCTTCAAAATGAATTCCAAAATTTACTTGTTAAGTACAAAATTTGAAAAAGGAATTCAATACTTTGAAAAATGATAAGAATAGTTTATTTACCTCATATGAATCACTATCATGTGCTCACACCACCACACTTGACAAGGTTAGAAATCTTGAAAAACAAAATAGTACTCTTGTTGAGGATATTAATTGCATGAAAAATGATTTATCTAAATCCAACTTGAGTACCAATAAATTGCTTAATATTGTGAATGTTAATGGTTGTGATAATTTGAATAGTGAACTTGATCATGAGCCAAATATTGTCAAGCATATGAAAAGAAATCGAGTTCCCATGCATATTAGTGATATTACTTGCTTTTATTGCGGTAAGAAGGGACACACTGTAAATACTTGTCGGGCTAGAAATAGCTCAAATTATTGTTGGAAACCTAAAAATCTCAAAGCTAATCCCAAAGGACCCAAGCACTTGAGGGTACCACAAAACAATGTTATATTAGGTACCCGGCGAAATAATAATCAAAGAAAATTCATACCGCCAAGGAAACATCAAATGAACATCTCATTTGATCAAAGAAGGAGAAAACACTTTCAACAAAGTCAATTTCCAAGAAGAGGATATAATCAAAAATGGGAAGAACACAATCCTTGGAAATGGCAAAGACATCATCAACAAGATAATTTTCCAAGAGAGAGACACTTTCGAAAATGGGAAGGCCACAATGCTTGGAAATGGAGCAATTGGAGAAACCACCATCAACATGAAGATTTTCAAACGGGAAGATATCATCAACAATGGGAACGACACAACCCATGAAAATGGCGAAATTGGTAAACTGTATCTCCCTATTTAAATATGCATTTTATTTTTGCATATTTTATTTGTGTTTAAATTACAAAATGAGTTTTAAAATTTATAAGGTCTTCTATATATATTTATGTGTTTTTAAAATACTTTGAAAAATGAGACCTTACATGTTGTGGACTTACTTAGACTTATATGTTTTTATCTCTTATGGATTTTTATAGCATTAGCATTGTTGTGATATCTCTCATTGCTTAGCCTACACATGTATTATTATGTTTGTGCCAAATTTGGTTTAAGAATTGTGTAGAATTTACATATCTCTTTCAATGGCTATCTACTCGTAATATATCAAGAGAAATATGAACTATCGAGATTCGCTCATTATTGTTATTCATATCATAAACTCGATACATGTTGTGCCATATGCCTATGTACTCATTAAGAGGATATTTAGATTTTTGAAAAGGCATTATTTGACATAGCTTGCTTTATCCAAGTTTTGTAAAGGGTTATATTTTATTTTGATAAAACAATTGATTCACTAAGTTATGCATTTTATTGCACATATAAATACCATTATTCTTGGATGCTTATGTCAAAGCTCTTGTTCATATGATTCTTGTAAATGAGGTCTCAACTATGTGCTCTCGCATTTTCATATTTCAAAAGAGACCTTATATAGCTTTCTATAAGCTTATTTGAACTTGCATGTTGTATTATACTCTTGATGATTATCTTTAAGCATAGTATATGTTACTTGTTCTAGTGTCTCTATCATTCGATATTACTATGCTCGTGTGCAAAACATCTTGTTAAGATTTTGCAGAAATTTTTGATATTTCGGAACAAGTTTGATGAACAAGGCAAGGTTAGTAGCCTAAGGGTATTGTCAAGAAGAAGGTAATGATTTGATGTAACATTTGCACTCATTGCACATTTAGAAGTTATTTGTACTTTACTTGCCCATTCTTGTTTTGAGAAAATTTCAAGCTTTACCAAATGGATGATAAATCCAATTTTCTAAATGGTTTTATTCAAATAGAAGTCTATCGGAGTTTAAAAATTTTAGGCCAAGTGATTTTTATAAAAGGCCTTGTACGGTTAATACAAGTTCCTGTATATGGTTTGATAGACTTAGCTATTTTTGCAAAATAATTTTACAAAAGGTAAAGTTGATACTACACTTATTGTTTTGGAAAAGGGCAAGGTTGTTTACTTGTGCAAATTTATGTTGATAATATTTTTGGTGCTACTAATGAATATTTGTGCAAGATATTTTTCCAAGTCAATGCAAGGTGAACCTAAGATGATCATGATGAGGGAAGCTCAAATTTGATCATTGGAATTCAAGTTCAACAATGCCAAGAAGGTGATTATATTCCACACTCAAAAGAAGAAGTGAGGCATTGAAGAAGAAAGAACCATTTCAACCTATATGGCCACAAATGCGAAAATTGACAAAATGGTTGAAGTAGGCATTGACAAACGAATTCGAGGTATGTTCATTTGTTTATTACTCCTTAGACTCGATATTCTATATGCCTTACGTCTATATGCTCGACTTCAAAAACTATCCCAACGAATCTCATTAAAGTGCCGTTAAAAGAAATTTTCAAATATTTGTAAGGCACTTCTTCGTATGACTTGTTGTATCCAATATCTTAAAATGTTCTTATTTTCGGGATAACAAGTCCGGTGATAATAATTTTCTTTCAAAATATGGTTCGTCATAATCGAACTAAACATATTGAGATTCAATATTTTTTTGGGATTGCATGTTTTAACAAAAACTTGAGATGTGTTTAATTCCGTCTCAAGGATAACTCGGACTTTTTAATCGTACACCGCCGAGTATTTTAATCCATTTTCGAGCGTGATTATGACATAATGTATATTGAATGATGTCTACGTTTGCATTTTGCACGTTTTAAAACTTATCAAAATTCGGATTTTCAAAAGCAGTGAACCAGTGGGATGCTAGGCGAGGGGTCGGCCGCCCACCTTTCGACCGTCGCCCTAGCCCAGCCATGTCGCCCACTGCTTTAGTTTGGTTAAAACCGTCCCCTGTTCTTGTATTTTGGCAGTTTAAGGTTTTTCCTCTCTATTTCGTCCCCTTTGACATTTTCACACACAATTCACTTCAAATGTGTTTTGTTGCATAAAATTCATATTTTGGGGATTACCTAGCTCAATTATCATCATCATTACTCGTCTTTACTGATTGAATGGTAAGATTTCTACTCCTTTTATCTCAATTGGGTTGAACCCTTGAGAACTTGGCCTATATGTATATTTCTTGATGTAATTCTTATATAATTGTGCTGTGATTGAAAATTGTTTTTTTGTTGATGATATGAAAAACTTGGCTCAATTTCTTTTGCAAGGGCTATATACATTTTCTTCAAATTTTGACGCCCGCCAAGTGTTCGATAAAATGTTTCAATGAAAGATTCATCACCTACATGATTCTCTTATTTTCAAATGTCTTAAATTCTTATTGAGATCATATTTTTGGCTAACAAAATGAGCTTATGGATTTCTTATGATACATTTCTCCTATTTTTCTTTGGATTCCAAGCTTAATTCTTTCAAAGGATGATAAATCGTATTGTTGGTGCATTTTGACAAACTTGTATAATGTTTTTATCATCCTAACATTCTTTTTGATGATTCCAAAGAGGGAGAAACAAGATATTGGCTCGTTAGCTCAAAGAAGCTAATAAAAGCTTGTTATATAAGCTATAAGCTATGGCATCTTAAAAGCCATAAGTTGTGAATTATATTTAGTCCAATTTTTGCTTGATGGACTTATATACTTGTCTAATGATGTTTTGTTGACAGGGGGAGCTTATAAGCTCTTGAACAATATGTAAAAGCTAAGCTTTTGGTTTATGGTTAATTGCTTTTACATTATTCTTGATGTGCTTCTTGATAGGGGGAGCTTGTGCTTATCTTTGGATAATATTTACTCCCTTACTTGGTTGCTTATGTTTTTTGGAATTTTTGGTTGCTTCTAAACGGTTAGATGTTTTTATCGGAAAATTGTTTTTAAAATTGTCCTCCTAATATTTCTAAAAATTGTTTTGGTTTGTAATCCTCAAAAAGGGGGAGATTGTTTGATACATGTTTTTATCTTAATTTTGATGATTTTATTTTTACACCAAAATAATGTTTTTTGTTGTCCAAATACTCCTAAATGATTTAAAATGGTTTTAATATTTTCAGGAGTATTTCTTCAAGTTCTATCTCAGGTAAAATTGGACAACACTTTTAATGATTTTATGTTTATTAGTTTTTACTTCAAAACATGGTTCCTAAATATTGTCTAAATACTCCCGATTGGTTTAAAATGTTTTTACTAAATTTTCGGAGTATTTCTTGAGTTTTATTTTCGACAAAAGTTGGACAACATTTTGTCTCGAGGTCAACCGGTCGCCGAGAGGGCAACCCGTATCGAAGATGAATTTTGGAACAGAAAATGAGACGAAGGAGAAAATGACCAGTCAACCGGTTGACACCCATGTCGACCGTGCACTGGGCGTTAATGTTGAAATAGAACATTGCTCCTTGAAAAATCATTGAGGGGGATCGGTCAGGGTCGAGGTCGACCGGGTCAAGTCCCCCGACCGGCCGCCCTGTGTTATTTTTCTATGTGTTCTTCAAACGTCTATTTCTCGTGCGATGGTCGCCCCTATGTTTTTGACAAAGAAATTTCGACCGTTTGACAAAGACAAACAAACTTTCCTTAAATTGTGGGATTGATTTCTAACAGCTATATTCTTGATTTTAATTGCATTTTTCTGTAGATTTTCAATCCCCAAGAGGAGCGTACTTGATCAATCATCTCCTATAAATAGAGAAAGTTTTGGAGTAACCCATACAACAATTGAGATACAACACAACAAGATACACTTCAAGCAAATACTTGTTCTTCATAGTCATTATTCTTGTTGTAACTTAGCCTAGCTTATCACTTTCACATCCTTGAGGTCTAGGCTATTCTTGATTACACTTGCACTCAAATTGTAATAGTCATTATTGAGTTGTAATCTTGATTTTTGGTCATCATTCAACACAAGACATCCTTGTGAGTATTCTTGTGGTAAGAATACACTTGGGTGATCTAGGTGTTAGGTGTAAGAAGATTGTGGTAATCTTCTTGTTGAGGTGTTGAAGAATTTGGTATTCTTCAAGGTTGAAGATTGTGGTAATCTTCACAAAGTGCCGTTGGAGATTGTGGTAATCTTCAAGAGAGATTGTGGTAATCTCAAAGGTGGTGTTGAAGAAGAGTGTGGTGCTCTTCAATGTGTCTTTGTAAGTTGGTGTTGTATTAATTTTGGTAATTAATAAAATCTTTTTTTCTTTTTGAAATCCATCCCGGATATACTGGGGTGGTAGAGGATTAGGCCCTAGGTGGGTTGAATCTCTTTAAATCGAGGCGTGTTGTTTATATTTCGCACCTTTATTATTGTCTTTGAGCATTCGGTTTGAAAAAGAGGGTAAAATTGAAAAGATGGAGATAATCTATTCACCCCCTCTAGATTATCGTAGCCATTTGGACTTACAACTAAGTCTATCATAACATGCACGGGGTGCTTGTTTTAAACCATACAAGGCCTTCTTAAGGTTTATAAACATCATTTGGCCTAGAAAAATTTTCAAACCCCGAAGGTTGTTTTACATAGACTTCTTCTTGAATAAAACCATTTAAAAATATGGATTTAACATCCATTTGGTAAAGCTTGAAATTTTCAAAACAAGAATAGGCAAGTAAAATTCGAATGGCTTCTAAGTGTGCTACGGGTGCAAATGTTTCATCATAATCAATACCTTCTTCTTGACAATAACCTTGAGCTACTAACATTGCCTTGTTTCGAACAATATTGCCTTGGTCATCGAGTTTGTTCCAAAATACCCATTTTGTACCAATAATTGTTTGTGATGGAGGACAAGGTACCATTTCCCAAACATCATTTCTTTCAAATTGATTCAACTCCTCTTGCATTTCTAAAAACCAATCCTCATCGTCAATAGCTTTTCTTAGCATTTTTAGGCTCTTTTTGAGATACAAGAGCTTTCTCGACAAATTTTCTTCTAGTCATCACTTTATCAAGGGGAACACTAATAATGAGATCTTTTGGGTGATCTCCCTTAAATTTCAATGCCACGGGAAGATCCGAATTACCACCTTTGTCTTCTTGAGGAATATTTGAGGTTGATGGTGTATCATTTGAAATATCATTTTGAGCATCATCTTGAACAATTGGTTCAACAATATTCTCTTCATCACTTTCATCATTAGGTATCCTTTCAACACCCAATACTTCATTGAATTTGACATGAATGGATTCTTTAACAACCACATTAGTCTTATTGTAAACCCGATATGCCTTGCTTTTGATAGAGTACCCCATAAAAATTCCTTCATCGGCCTTAGGATCAAGTTTGTCCAATTGATCCTTAGTATTCAAAATAAAACACTTACATCCAAATATTTTGAAATAACTAATATTTGGAGTTCTTCCTTTCCATAGCTCATATGGAGTTTTATTCATTTTAGGACGAAGATAAACTCGATTAATGACATAGCAAGCGTTACTTACGGATTCGGCCCAAAAATATTTTGGAAGTGAGAATTCATTGAGCATCGATCGACTCATTTATTGAAGTATCCGATTTTTTCTTTCGGCTACTCCATTTTGTTGAGGTGTTCTTGGAGCCGAAAAATTATGAGCATATCATTTGGTCTCACAAAAGATTCTAAATTCTCCATCAAATTCACCACCTCGATCACTTAAAATAGACTTGATAGTATCTTCCTTTTTATTTTCAATAAGTCTATACAACTTAACAAACTCATTTACGACATTGCTTTTATTTGCGAGAAAAATAGCCCAAGTATATCTAGAAAAATCATCGACTATAACAAATGTATAATGTTTTCCACTTAAACTAGCCGTGCCAATATCCCCATACAAATAAAGGTGAAGTAATTGTAGGGGTTTGGTTGTGGAAATTTAATTTTTGGGATTAAAACTACTTTTAACTAATTTGTTCTTTTGACAAGTGTCACATAAGCAAAGATTTTCAAAATTCAATTTGGGTAGTCCTTTTACATGTTGGTTTTTGTAAATAGTTTGCAAATTTTTGTATCCAACATATCCAAGTCGCCTATGCCATAAACTAGTTACATCATTATTGGCGACAAGACAAAAGATATATTTTGACTAACCAAATCACTTGTGCAAATTTTGTAAAGATTGCCTTTTCTATTTGCTTCACAAATAATTTCATCATTTTTAACAATAAGGTATTTTTTTTATTGAAACTAACATTATAATTTGAATCACAAAGTTGGCTTACACTTATCAAATTAAACTTAAGCCCTTCAACATAAAGAACATTACTAAGTGAGAAAGAAGAGTTACCAATTTCTCCATTTCCAAGAATTCTTCCTTTGCCATTCCCGAACATGAGTACATGACCATACCCTCTTCTTGGAGCTTGATGTTGGTAAAAATTTCTTTCCTCCCGGTCATATGGCATGAACACCCACTGTCCACGAGCCATTTTGAATCCTCCATGGTTGTTATAGCCCCTATTACCTACAAATGAAGCACTTCTAGGTACCCTATAATTTTGGGGTCCATGGGGGTTAGTTTTGAGACCTTTGGGTCTCCAAAAATAGTTAAAATTGTTCTTCAATTTACCATGAGTAACATAATGACCAACTTTACCACAATAAAAGCAAATAAGATTATGGGCACTACTAGCACGTATAAAAGTCGGACCTTGGTCATTTTTTTTTGAAATATGTTGAAAAGGTTTATAGCCAAATCCTAATTTAGAGTGCTCACCTCTTTGTGCATATAATTTTTTAACTTTATCCGTACTTAAGTTAAAACGATGCACATCCTTTTTTAAACATTCAAGATCATTAGTGAGCGATTGTTTTTCGGTTTCAAGAGTACGGACTTTAGTAAGAGTGATAGCATGAGCTTTATCAAGAGATTCATAAGAAGTAAACATTTTATCATTTTCAATTTTAAGCTCTTTATGCTCCTTTTTCAAAGTCTCGTATTTAACAATCAAATTTTGAAATTCATTTTGTAATTCATCAAAATCACATTACAATTCATCAACTAAGGAAGAAGTTGAAGAGTTAGAGCGTACCTCGTTATTTTCATCGTCTATCGCCATAAGACCATGTTCGGTTTCTCCTTCCTCGTCGGATGTGGCGAGTAGTTCATCCCAATTTTTGACATCCGCATTTAGAGCCTTCTTTGTCTGAAAAAGGCTTTTTCTTCTTTTGTTCTCCTCATCTAGTTTCGGGCAATCGGCTATGAAGTGCCCGAATTTTCCGCATTTGAAACACTAGTTGTCTCTCAATTTTCTTCCCTTATTTTTATTCACAAATTTTGCAAATTTCCAGAAAAGTGCGGTCGTCTCTTCATCATCCTCATCATTAGCATAATATGAATTATTAGAAGAAGATGCTGTTAGATAAATGTTTTTATCAAGATTTTGATGATTTTGTTTAAATGAGTTTTTATACCAAAACAATGTTTATATATGTTGTCAGAATGCTCCTAAATGATTTAAAATATTTTTACCAATTTTTGGAGTATTTCTTGGAGTTATTATTCGATAAAAATTGGACAACAATTTTAATGATTTTGTGTTAATTGTTTTTTTCACCAAAACAATGTTTATAAAAGTTGTCCAAATACTCCCAATTGATTTAAAATATTTTTACTAATTTTTTGGAGTATTTCTTGAAGTTTATTTTTGACAAAAATCGGCCAACATTTCAATTTTGAGGTCAACCGGTCGAACAAACGGTCGACCGCACCAAGAGATGAAAACACGAAACATAATGTACTGAAGTTGAAAAATGAGGGAGGGCGACCAGTCAAGGGTAGGGCCGACCGGGCGGAGCCCCCTTCGACCGGTGGCACCCCCCTGACCGGTCGGACCCCCCCTACAACCTGTCCTGGATCGCACTATTTTATTTCAA
Source organism: Rehmannia glutinosa (assembly GCA_016081115.2). Lineage (NCBI taxonomy): Eukaryota > Viridiplantae > Streptophyta > Magnoliopsida > Lamiales > Orobanchaceae > Rehmannia > Rehmannia glutinosa. Next base: position 73,560 of record JABTTQ020003032.1, read on the forward strand.
ACGTTCGAAATCTTATACAGGGCAATCGGTCGCCCTATGTAATTTTGTGACAGCAAAATTGTGCCGTTAGAAATTCTTATCAGCAAGATTTACTTTTGATTTTTGTACAATATTTCTACATCTTGTGATCATCTTTTTGTAGACAAAAGTGAAGGAGGAGCCTATGTTTTTGAAGACTCTCCTATAAATAGAGGATGATTTGAAGACACAAGATACAACAACACAAGCAATCAAAACAACAAGAAAAATCTGCAAATTCTCCAAGCTTTCATATTTTACATTCTTGTTGTAATAAGCCTAAGTTCTTGCACTTGCACAATCTTGAGGTCTAGGCTTTTTATTCTTGATTACACTTGCACTCAAATTGTAATATTCATTATTGAGTTGTAATCTTGATTTTGGTCATCATTCAATACAAGACATCCTTGTGATTATTCTTGTGGAAAGAATACACTTGGGTGATCTAGGTGATAGGTGTTTCAAGAGTGTGGTGCTCTTGAGGTGTTTGAAGAATTTGGTGTTCTTCAAGATTGAAGATTGTGGTGATCTTCACAAGGTTCCGTTGAAGGAAGATTGCGGTAATCTTCAAGGAGATTGTGGTAATCTCAAGGTGTTGTTAAAGAAGAGTGTGGTGCTCTTCAAGGTGATGTTGTAAGGTGTTGTGTTAATTTTGGTAATTAATAAAATCTTTTTCTTTTTGAAATCCATCCAGGATATCTTTGGGGTGGTAGAGGATTAGGCCCTAGGTGGGTTGAACCTCTATAAATCGACGCGTGTTGTTTACTTCCCGCACCTTTATTATTGTCTTGGCTTATTTGTTTCGAAAAAAGAGGGCATAATCGAAAAAGATGGAGATAAGCTATTCACCCCCTCTAGATTATCGTAGCGCTTGGACTTACAAGTGGTATCGGAACCAAACTCTTTGGCAAGCTCATTCCACATCGCGAGTAAAGAGAAACGATCATCGGCTAAGAATGAAGTCTACCTTATCGGCGTCTCCACCACCAAGCCACCATCGATTGATTCCAAAAATTTTACATTTTGGAAAGAAAGGATGGAATGCTATCTACAAGGTTGCGAGTTCGATATTTGGAACACGGTCATTAATGAAGAATCCATTCCGATGATGGACACACCACACACCTCCAAAGGCTTCAAAGAGCTCAATGATGAAGAGAAGAAAATCATCTCCTTAAATGGTAAAGCTCTTAATATTTTGTATTGTTCACTTACCATTTTGGAATATGATCATATTGTAGGATTAAATCGGCGCATGAAGTATGGATAAAATTAGAAGAAGTATATGAAAATGAAAGGAGTCACACAAAAGCATATACTTCTCAAATGGGTACAACTTCAAACCCAACAACATGGGATGAGCTTCCTACAACTTCCGACGACGATGAAAACGAACGCTGTCTTATGGGCTTCGAAGAAAATGAGGTAAGTTCTAAACCTTCTACTTCTTATGATAATGGATTACAAAATGATTATAGTGATTTGTTTAATGATTATGATGAACTTCAAAATGAATTCCAAATCTTGCTTGTTAAATACAAAAATTTGAAAAAGGAATTCAATGTTTTGAAAAATGATAAGGATAGTTTATTTACTTCCTATGAATCACTATCATGTGCTCACACCACCACACTTGATAAGATTAGAAACCTTGAAAAATAAAATAGTACTCTTGTTGAGGATATTAATTGCATGAGAAATGATTTATCAAAATTCAACTTGAGTACCAATAAAATGTCCATTATTGTTGATATTCATAATTGTGATAAAGGACTAGATCATAAGCCAAATGTTGCTAATCATATGAAAAATAATCAAGTCTCTAAGCATGTTGTTCATTATACTTCTAGAATTATTACATGTTTCTATTGTGGTAAAAAGGGTCATACGGTAAATACTTGTCGGGCTAGAAATAGCTCTAGTTATTGTTGGAGACCTAAAAGTCTCAAAGCTAATCCCAAAGGACCCAAACACTTGAGGGTACCACAAAATGATGTCATATTAGGTACCCGACGGAATAATAATCAAAGAAAATTTATGCCGCCAAGAAGACATCAAATGACCGTCTCATTTAATTAAAGGAGAAGACATCACCACAATGAATTTCCAAGAGAAAGACATTATCAACAATGGGAAGGACATAATCCTTGGAAATGGAGCAATTTGAGGAGCTATCATCAACAAGATGATTTTCAAAGGGGAAGATATAATCAACAATGGGAAAGACACAACCCATGGAAATGGCGTAATTGGTAAACCGTATCTCCCTATTTATATATGCATTTTATTTTATTATTATGCATGTTTCTATTTGTGCCTTAATTGTAAAATAAGTTTTCAAATATTTTTTTTAAAAATCAAGGTCTTCAATAAATATTTGTGTTTTTAAGATCTTTTGAAAAGGAGACCTTGCATGATGTTTTTAAAAATCTTGTGCATTTACTTAGACTAAAGTTTTATAATCTCCTATGGATGTTTATGGCATAATCATACTTGTGACGCATATTGTTTTTTTATCCTACTTGTATAATGTTGTTTTGTGCAAAACTTGTTTAAGAATTGTGTAGGATTTATATCTATTATTCATTGGCTATCTTCTCATAATCCATCAAGAAATGATTAAGATATCGAGGTACGCTCGCCATTGTTATTTTTCTCTTAGACTCGATATATATATTTTTTTGCCATATGCCTATGAGCTTATTTTTCAAGATATTTCAAAATACAAGTGCCATTAAAAGGATTTTTTAGATTGTTGAAAGGCACTATTCGATAAAGCTTGTTTTATCCGAGTTTTATAAAGGATTATAATTTTTTTTAAAACATTTGATTTTTATCCTCCTCTTAAATTATGCATTTGATTGCACATATTCATTCTTGTTAAAACTCTTATTCAAATGCTTCTTTTACATGAGGTCTCAACTATATGCTCTTGGATTTTTATATTTCAAAAGAGATCTTATATAGCCTCCTATAAGCTTAGTTGAACTTATATGTTTTATGAAACTCTTGATGAATTGTTTGAAAGCATAGTATGTGTTACTTGTCATTGTGTCTCTATTATTCGATATTACTATGCTCTTGTGCAAGATGTCTTGTTAAGATTTTGCAAAAATTTTGGGTATTTCGAAACAAGCTTGATAACCAAGGGGAGGTTAGTAGCTCAAAGGAAATGTCAAGAAGAAGGTATTGATTTTGATGAAATATTTGCACCCATAGCATGTTTTTGAAGCCATTCGCATTTTACTTGCCCATTCTTGTTTTAAGAAAACTTCAAGCTTTACCAAATGGATGTTAAATCCGCTTTCTTAAATTGTTTTATTCAAGAAGAAGTCTATGTAAAACAACCTCCGGGGCTTAAAAATTTCTCTAGGCCTAATGATGTTTATAAACTTAAATAGGCCTTGTATGGTTTAAAACAAGCACCCCGTGCATGGTATGATAGACGTAGATCTTTTCTTTTGCAAAATAGTTTTACAAGAGGTAAAGTTGATACTACTCTCTTTGTTTTTGAAAAAGGGCAAGATTGCTTATTAGTGCAAATTTATGTTGATGATATTATTTTTGGTGCTACTAATGAATCCTTGTGTAAGAAATTTTCTAAGTTAATGCAAGGTGAATTTGAAATGAGCATGATGGGGGAGCTCAACTTCTTCCTTGGACTTCAAATTAAGCAATGCCAAGAAGGAATTTATATTTCACAATCAAAATATACAAAAGAGCTTTTGAAGAAGTGTGTAATTGAAGAAGGAAGAACCGTCTCTACCCCAATGGCAACAAACGTCAAGATTGACAAAGATGAAAAAGGCACGCCGGTTGATGAATCCAAATATCGAGGTATGATTGGTAGTTTACTTTATTAATCGCAAGTAGACCGGATATTCTTCATGTCGTATGCCTATGTGCTCGTTTTCAAAACAATCCCAAAGAATCTCATATGAGTGCCGTTAAAAGGATTTTTCGATATTTGAAAGGCACTATTCAATATGGTTTATTTTATCCATAGAATGAAAATTTTTCTCTTAAAGGTTATAGTGATTCGGATTATGCGGGAAATATTGATGATCGTAAAAGTACTTCTGGATCATGTCAATTTCTAGGTGATTGCCTAGTTTCTTGGTTTTCAAAGAAACAAAATTATGTTTCACTTTCAACAAAGGCCGAATATATTTCCGCGGCCTTTTGTTGTACTCAACTGCTTTGGATGAAACAAACTTTAGCAGATTATAAATGTTTTTTTTGAAAGTGTTCTAATTTTTTGTGATAACATATCCGCTATAAATATTGCTCGAAACCCGGTTCATCATAACCGTACTAAACATATTGAGATTCGACATCATTTTCTAAGGATTGTGTTTCTAAACGTAAAATTGAGATATCTTTCGTACCATCTCAGGATCAATTGGCGGATATTTTTACAAAATCGCTATCTTCCAAGACTTTTGCATCTATACGAGCTCGGTTAGGCATAATGCATATTGAATGAGGTTTACGTTTTCATTTTGCATGTTTTTAAAACTTAGGGGCGAAAAATCGGATTTTTGGTTGAAAATTCGGATTTTGGAAAATAAGTTGAGGAGTGGACCGGGTGAGGGCAACCGAGTCGGACCTCACCTCAACCGATCGCCGCCCTCACCGTCGGCCGTCGCCTTTCGCCAATTTGTGGTTTAAAACGTCTCTGTCTTGGGACTTAGCCATTTTGGCTCAAAATATTCATTTTTCGTCCCCTTCGTCAAATGCACACAAATTTCACTTCAAATTTATTTTCTTGCATATATTTCATATCTTGGACTTAATTAGGCTCGATTATCATCATCATTTCTCGTCTCTACCGATTGAATGGTAAGAATTCTACTTCCTTTGCTCAATTGGGTTGAACCTCGAGTTTTGGCTTATTTGCAATTTTATTGATGGAAGTTTCATATGATTGGGATGAGCTTGTTAATTATGATGTATTGAATTGTGTTTGAACTGATTTGGTGATGAAAATTTTTGGCTTGATTCATTTACAAGGGCCTTATACAACTTCTTTTATTTTTCACGCCCACAAAGTGTTCGATGAATTGTCGCAAAGAAAATTTCAATTTATACATGACTCTTATGCTTTCAAAAGTCTTATATATTTATTGAGATCAAGTCTTGACACTCAAATGAGCTTTTGCAAATCAAATGATCAATTTTTCCCTTTTTATTTGGAATTTAAGCTTCAATTTTCAAAATGCTCGATAAATCGATAAAATCGCGCACTTTGATATAATTGTATGATGTTTTTATCGTGCTAACACTCTTTTTGATGATTCCAAAGGGGGAGAAATAAGAAAAACGCTCATATGCTCAAAGAAGCGAAAATAAGCTCACAAGAAAAGCTATAAGCTAGGGCTCTCAAAAGCCAAAATATGTGAATATTACTTAGTCCATTTGATGTATCGTGGACTTTTATGCTTGACTAATGATGTTTTGTGCCAGAGGGAGCTTCTATGCTCAAATAATTCAAGCTTGTTTTGTACAAGCTAAGCTTATAGCTTCTAGTTGGTTGCTTCTATACTTGTTCTTGATATGCATATTGATAGGGGGAGCTTGTGTAAAAATATTTGAAAAATATTTGCTCCTATCCTTGTGTGTTTTACTTTTGGTAAATCTTGCTTGTAATGGATTAATGTTTTAGACCGAAAAATATGTTTTGTTTTAAAATCGACTTCCTAAAATTGTTTTGGTTTGTAATCATCAAAAAGGGGGAGTTTGTTAGATAAATGTTTTTATCAAGATTTTGATGATTTTGTTTAAATGAGTTTTTATACCAAAACAATGTTTTTATATGTTGTCAAAATACTCCTAAATGATTTAAAATGTCTTTACCAATTTTTGGAGTATTTCTTAGAGTTTATTATTCGATAAAAATTGGACAACAATTTTAATGATTTTGTGTTAATTGTTTTTTTCACCAAAACAATGTTTATAAAAGTTGTCCAAATACACCCAATTGATTTAAAATGTTTTTACTAATTTTTTGGAGTATTTCTTGAAATTTATTTTTGACAAAAATCGGACAACATTTCAATTTTGAGGTCAACCGGTCGAACAAACGGTCGACCGGTACCTGAAGAGATGAAAACACGAAACATAATGTACTGAAGTTGAAAAATGAGGGAGGGCGACCAGTCAAGGGTAGGGCCGACCGGGCGGAGCCCCCTTCGACCGGTGGCACCCCTAACCGGGTCGGACCCCTACAACCTGTCCTGGATCGCACTATTTTATTTCAAACGTTCGAAATCTTATACAGGGCAATCGGTCGCCCTATGTAATTTTGTGACAGCAAAATTGTGCCGTTAGAAATTCTTATCAGCAAGATTTACTTTTGATTTTTGTACAATATTTCTACATCTTGTGATCCTCTTTTTGTAGACAAAAGTGAAGAAGGAGGAGCCTATGTTTTTGAAGACTCTCCTATAAATAGAGGATGATTTGAAGACACAATATACAACACAAGCAATCAAAACAACAAGAAAAATCTGCAAATTCTCCAAGCTTTCATATTTTACATTCTTGTTGTAATAAGCCTAAGTTCTTGCACTTGCACAATCTTGAGGTCTAGGCTTTTTATTCTTGATTACACTTGCACTCAAATTGTAATATTCATTATTGAGTTGTAATCTTGATTTTGGTCATCATTCAACACAAGACATCCTTGTGAGTATTCTTGTGGAAAGAATACACTTGGGTGATCTAGGTGATAGGTGTTTCAAGAGTGTGGTGCTCTTGAGGTGTTTGAAGAATTTGGTGTTCTTCAAGATTGAAGATTGTGGTGATCTTCACAAGGTGTCGTTGAAGGAAGATTGTGGTAATCTTTAAGGGAGATTGTGGTAATCTCCAAGGTGTTGTTAAAGAAGAGTGTGATGCTCTTCAAGGTGATGTTGTAAGGTATTGTATTAATTTTGGTAATTAATAAAATCTTTTTTCTTTTGAAATCCATCACGGATATACTGGGCTGGTAGAGGATTAGGCCCTAGGTGAGTTGCACCTCTATAAATCGACGCGTGTTGTTTACTTTCCGCACCTTTATTATTGTCTTGGCTTATTTGTTTCGAAAAAGAGGGCATAATCGAAAAGATGGAGATAATCTATTCACCCCCCCTCTAGATTATCGTAGCCACTTGGACTTATAGATGCTAGGCCTTTAGGAAAATTTTGCATACCCGATTGAGTGGTGGATGGTTTGGAATTTTTTCTCTCCTTGAGATAGACTTCATAAATGAGGAGGTTCCCGATGAGCTCATCAAACTTGAGTGTTTCGAGATTTTGTGCTTCCGTGATGGCCGTCACCTTTTCGGACCATGATCCGGGAAGAGCGTTCAATACCTTAGTCACCTTGTCTTCTTCGGAGATGACCTTCCCAAGAGCCACAAAAGTATTGACAATGTTGTCAAACGTTTCCACCATTTTTGATATTCTTTCACCATCATGCATATTGAAGTTTTCAAAGTCTTTAACAAGCATGGTTTTTCTTGCTTGTTTGACCTTCTTTGTTCCTTCATAGATTGTCTCCAATTTTTCCCAAACTTCATGTGCCGACCTTATGCCTCTTATGCGATTATACTAGGTGGCAGGAAGAGAGCAATGTAAAATATTTAAGGCCTTACCGTTTAGAGAGAAAGTCTTCTTGTCATTGTCATCGAACTCCTTGAAAGTTTTAAGAACTGAGGTGCCGTCCTCCAATTTCTTGGTTGGTCGATAAACTCCTTCAATAACCACATTCTAAATATCAAATCCGCACCCTTGTAGAAAATATTCCATTCGGTCTTTCCAAAATACGTAGTTGTTGGCGTCGAATAGCAGTGGCTTGTTGGTGGAGGTGTCGATGGTGAAATATGCTTCGTTCGTCGCCATGTATCTTTCCTCTTTACTCGGAACGAGCTAGCCAAAGAGTTTGGCTTTGATACCACTTACTAGTCCAAGTGCCTACGATAATCTAGAGGGGAGGTGAATAGATTATGCCGGTTTTTCAAATTCCGCCCTCTTTTTCGATTGAACAAGCAAAGATCAAAACTGTAAATGCTGAAAATAAACAACACACGATGATTTAAAGAGCTTCGCCCCACCTAGGGACTACGTGCTCTACCACCCCAGTATATCCGGGATGGGTTTCGAAAAGGAAAAAGAAATTTTATTAATAATTACCAAAATTATATACATCACCACCTTTGAAGATTACCACAATCTTCTTACAACACCTTCAAAAAGATTACCATAATCTTTCTTCAACACCTATGAAGAGTACCACACTCTTCAACACCTAAGATCACCCAAGTGTGCTCTTACCATAAGAACAACAACAAGGATATCTTGTTTTGGATGATGGACAAAATTCAAGATTACAACTCGATAATGATAATACAAATATTTGAGTGCAAGTGTAATCAAGAATGAAAAGCCTAGACCTCAAGATGTGCAAGTGTAAGTATTTAGGCTAATACAACAAGAGTTTTGACAAAGTGTTTTCTTGTATGCTTTTGCTTGTGTAGCTTGTTGCTTGAAATCTTCCTCTATTTATAGGAGAAGTCTTGATACACTCTTCTTGGGGAGTGAAATCTGAAAAGACATGTAGATTAAATCATCAATATAGCTGTTACAAATCAACTCCCTAAAACCAGGAAAAGTCTTTCCAAAACTCAAAAATTGTCTGATTTTACACTGGTCAAGCCATGTGGTCGACCAGTCGAACAATACAAAAATTCAAAAATCAGTCTGTTGAGCTGGAGCCCCACACAGGTCGACCGATCGAGCACCTGGTCGACCGATCGATCACCTGGTCGATCAGTCAACCAAGAGGTCGACCTGTACCTGCATCTTTCACAAAATGAAACAGAAGAGGACAGAGAGGCAAGGGAGTCACGGATCCTTGGGTCAACCCTTGTGGTGGACCGATTGACCGGGGGATCAACCCATCCCTGTACAATTTTGCTGAAAACATGTGATTCTAATCTCTCAAGCACCGGTTGACCTAGGGGTCGACCGGTCAGCCAATTCTAGGGAGTTTTTGGTCGGTGAAAAAATTCCGACTTTATTTTTCTGGCACCGTTTTACCTTGATGGTATTCAGTAAATATTAAAAACACTTTAAAACATGAAAATCACTTTTAATATCACCCGAAACAAATTATTTTGAATAATTGATAAATAAACCTCAAGATAATCCTCCGAGAAATAATTTAAAAATGTATAGGAGTATTTGAACAACATATGGAGACATTGTTTTGGTGTATAAAGACATTTTAAACACAATCATCAAAATCATGATAAAAACATTTATCTAACAAATGTTAGTCAACAAAATTTGAACAATTACTATTCAGTAAAGATGGAAGCAATTTACTCTTTTCCTTCAAGCTTTTACTTTTCTGCTTCTATGCTTATTTCTAATATGGTATGAGAGCAGGTTTCATCCTAACTCTGATACTCCCCTATTCATTTTATTGTTCTTAGTTTTCATATCCAGCCTCTTCCATGGTTGATGATGACGAAAACTCAAGGAACCAAACTCAAAATACTGGAGTTATAAATAATAACACCAATCAAGTTCAATTTCTCCAACAAAATTTGCCAAATAAAAAAATTGAGAGTTTGAGTGCACAATTAACAAACAATCGAAAACATGGAGAAATAACTCAGAATAATGAAGAATTACTTGATTTGGGCATGGGGTTTCCAAATTTCGGGATTTTGGGGAAAAGCTGATTCAGTCAACAACCAAATCATGTTTGGGTGCCCTAACGGACACATTAATACAGATTGTCAAGGCGGGGAAAGCGTCAGAGTAAAAGGAATGGTGGTCGTAGGGGAAGGCGGAGATGGCGGCGCAGACGTGGCGGTCGGTGGTGGAGGGCCAGGTGGAGTTGCAGATGTTCTTCTAGGGGCAATCGTCGAGAGTAGAACGAACCGTGTTTTTTGCGCGAGATTTTGAAATGGAGGATTTTGAGAGGTGTTTTTGCGGCAGGATAGAAGAACGAACGGAGCAGGATTGTGGGTTTAATCTAGTGTTCCTTGTTTGGTTGTCAAGTTTTTTGCAAAGTTCTATTTTTTTTTTTTAAAACAAAGTTCTATTTTTTAAAATCTGTTTCTTTTTGTTTAGTACTTGTCTTGCAGAGTTCTCTATTTTTCTTTAAATCTGATTCTTATTGTTTAGTTCTTTTTTGCGAATTTCTTTCTGTATTGATTTTTTTCGTTCTGTTTATATATTATTATGATTTTAACTGGTTAATTGAACTAGATAATTTTGGTGAGAATTTTTTTTAGAAAGGGTTTGAGAAGAAAGCAATTATGTATTTCCATGCGAGAGAATAGATGTGCTGGAGGGAAATTATTTTTCACAGATAACACTTTAAGAAACGCTTGTTTTACAAAGTGTTATTATGAGAAAATATATAGCGCTTCTTTAGTTAGCGCTATGAATTATTTTTTTTTAGATAACGCTTTAGGATAACACTTTTGTACGAAGTGTTATTCCAAGAATATATATATATATATAGAGAGAGAGAGAGGGGATCTGTGAGACCACCCTCCTAGGTTAGTTCATAAGACTAAATCTACACCATCCAAATAGTAAATCAATGGCCAAGATATATTACAATATATACAACATTTCATAAGTAAGTATACAAATGAAGGGATAAAATAGGAATCCGTAAAATTAAATATAGTAACCGCTTCCTAAAAATTAGGGATGTGATTTTGTATTGATCACGTCTCTATAATCAAGCGATTCACCTTTCCTTTCTCTCTCTTCCCATTCGAACTCGCAATTTATTCAAATATGGCAACAAAATCGTGGAACAATTAATGAGAAGTATACAATTACACTAAACTAACTATACATTAAAATATTACTAAGTATACATAAATAATTAACTAAGTATACAATTACACTAAACTACCCGTACATTAAACTTTACTAAGTATACGTAAATATTTAACTAAGTATACAATTACATTGAACTAACTATACATTAAAATAATACTAAGTATACGAAATATTTAACTAAGTATACAATTACATCGAATTACTTACATAACTAAGTATACAATTCCATTGAACTAAGTATACAAATCCACGTAACTAGGTATACAAATTTACTAAACTACTTACTAAACTACTTATATAACTAAGAATATGATTCCATCGAACCAAGTATACAAATCCACCGAACTAAATATATAATAAAACATGACTAAGTATACAAGTCCATCGAACTAAGTATACAATAAAACGACATTGTTCACAAATATGACGGAAATAAGTATCAATTTTGAAAAAACACTTGAAGTTGATGATTTTTCCTCCCTAAAAATCGGGTAAATCGAAAAGGTAAGATTATGTTTCCTTAAAAATATCTAATAACTTTCCAATTAACATAACTAATTAAATATAAAAGCACAATTATACCCTTATATGTCTAAATTAACTAAAATGATCTACACCATCCAAAATTTTAAATCAAGAGTCCATAAGTGTTCTTATGGACTAACCTAAAGGATTGGTCTCATTTGAACAATCCCTATATATATATATATATATATATATATATAGGATCAAATGAGACCACATAATTAAAATGAGACAAAGTGTGGATTAATCATGGCCACACATCTCAAATTTTAGATGGTTGTGATCTTTCCAATTTAATATTTATTTTCTTTTTATTTTTAAGTGAAAATGGCATATTAGTCATTTTAGTTTTCGCCCCCTAATTATGTGGTCCCCCAAATCGCTATTATTCTCACCCCAATTCTTCTAGTCATCACTGCGCCCTCCTCCCCTCCGTCTTCTTGTCCGTCCGCCCTCTCACTTTGTCATCTCTTAATCTCCAAACCATCTCCAATCTAAGGCTTCTCCGAGACTCATACCTTAGGTTAGGGGTGGTCGACGAGATCGAAGGCGATTCTCCGATCTAAGTTTCACTGGAGATTTTTCGGAAGAGTTTCGATTCAATTTCCATTTTTTTGCCATCTCTGTTATTATGGATTTTTCCGGGTTACGTGGGGCTTTTTGTTGAACAATTGGTGAAGAATTGAGGTTGACTCTGTTTTCGGTTGATGGAGTAGTGTAGTTGTTGTTGTAGATGGAGGATTGGTGAAGAAGACGATCTTCGACGTGGATGGAGTATCTTGTACACTTATATGTTTTTCGATGTATACTTAGATGTGTATTGATGTATAAGTAGTTAATTTTTGATGTATGTATTTATGTTTCTTTGTATACTTATTTTATTTGTTGTATACTTATATATGTTTCTTTGTACACACTCATATGTGTTTTGTTGTATACTTATTTTTTTGTTTGACAATTGTAATATGCAAGTACAAATATGTTAAATATACAACATAATAGTGTTAAATATACATTAAATATATGTTAAATATACAAGACAATAATGTGCGTGATTTTCTATCTCTCTACAATTGATTTACTTAATCTACGGTCCCCCGCATGTTAATGAACGTGATTCTCTCTATATATATAATCGATTCCTTGATTCACGGTCCCCACATGTTTTTGTTTGACCATTTTAATATGCAAGTAAAATTATTTTAAACATACAAAGAAAATAGTGTTAAGTATAAAGAAATATATGATATGTGTACAACATCTTGCGTAAGCGAGCACATGCGCGATTTTTTTCTCTCTAGCGCGATTTTCTCGCGATTTTTCTCTCCCCACATGATTTTCTCTCTCCTAGTAATCTGGTTCCATATTTGGATGGTCCCCCACATGTTTGTTTTGACAATTATACCCTTATTTTGCATTAATTAAATATTTAATGTAATTTTAACCCCTATTTATCTTAGCCATTGATATAGATAAGGGAGGGTTGAGATAAGTCCACACTGTCTCACTATAATATGTGGTCTCATTTTATCCCTTCGTTGTATACTTACTTATGAAATGTTGTATATATTGTAATATATCTTGGCCATTGATTTACTATTTGGATGGTGTAGATTTAGTCTTATGGACTAACCTAGGAGGGTGGTCTCACGGGGATCCCCTCCCAGGGATTGGTTCAAATGAGACCAATCCCTTTAGGTTAGTCCATAAGAACACTTATGGACTCTTGATTTAAAATTTTGGATGGTGTAGATCATTTTAGTTAATTTAGGCATATAAGGGTATAATTGTGCTTTTATATTTAATTAGTTATGTTAATTGGAAAGTTATTAGCTATTTTTAAGGAAACATAATCCTACCTTTTCGATTCCCGATTTTTAGGGAGGAAAAATCATCAACTTCAAGTGTTTTTTTTCAGAATTGATACTTATTTCCGTCATATTTGTGAACAAATCGTTTTATTGTATACTTAGTTCGGTGGACTTGTATACTTAGTCATGTTTTATTGTATATTTAGTTCGGTGGATTTGTATACTTGGTTCGGTGGAATCGTATTCTTAGTTATATAAGTAGTTTAGTAAGTAGTTTAGTAAATTTGTATACCTAGTTACGTGGATTTGTATACTTAGTTCAATGGAATTGTATACTTAGTTATGTAAGTAATTCAAAGTGTAATTGTATACTTAGTTAAATATTTCGTATACTTAATATTATTTTAATGTATAGTTAGTTCAATATAATTGTATACTTAGTTAAATATTTCGTATACTTAGTAAAGTTTAATGTACATGTAGTTTAGTGTAATTGTATACTTAGTTAATTATTTATGTATACTTAGTAATATTTTAATGTATAGTTAGTTTAGTGTAATTGATATTTTTCATTAATTTTTCGACGATTTTGTTGTCATATTTGAATAAATTGCAGGTTCGAATGGGAAAAGAGAGAAAGGAAAGGTGAATCGCTTGATTATAGGGACGTGATCAATAAAAAAATCACATCCCTAATTTTTAGGAAGCAGTTACTATATTTAATTTTCTGAATTCCTATTTTATCCCTTCTGTTGTATACTTACTTATGAAATGTTGTATATATTGTAATATATCTTGGCCATTGATTTACTATTTGGATGGTGTAGATTTAGTCTTATGGACTAACCTAGGAGGGTGGTCTCACAGGATCCCCTCCCTATATATATATCACTTATTTAATTAAACGTTATCTTCAGCTTTCTTCATATAACACTTCGTTAATAAAACGTTATTATATGGTTTATTATGATAACGCTTTCCTACAAAAGTGTTGTCTAAAATATTTGCGAATTTTCCGGTAACATTTTCATCTAAAAGCGCTATCTGAAATCTATTATCTGAACTATTTTATGGCGTAGATCTTTTGTTCTACTATATGTTTATCTTGTTTTTCAATCATATTAGATGGATAAATATGGATAACCAGTATATAGTTACGCTGTTGGATTCTGATATTCGAACATCAATTAAGACATAAATTTTAATGTACAATATAAATAAATTGAATAAGATCACATTTCCAACATCAACTCTTTGCAGCACATATTCTTTGATCAAAATTATATATTGCTTGAGCATAATAGACTAGAGCTGTTAAAATGGGTTTGATTCACGGTTGATCCGCACCACCTTATAAATGGGTTGGGTTGGGCTGAGAATATGTTGGCCCACTAAGAAGCGGGCCTCAACGGGCCAACCCGCTTAGGCCGTGGGTTGGAGCAGCCAACCCACCTCTTTTCTTTTGTTTTTTTAACTATTTGAAATTTTAACTTTTAAATCAACTGTATTCTACGTACATTAAGGGTGGCGGAGACTAAGTGCATGTATAGTTTAAACTTCTAAATGCTAGTTGCAATCGAGGCAAATCTATATATGGGTGGTCAAGGCGGCGTCGCCCATGTGAGCCCCCTCCGGCAAGGGCCCTCGAGCCGATTTTTTTAATTAATTTAATAGTTTGATATATATGTATGTAAGATAAAGATTACAAATTTCACAAAAGGACTCCTGGACATAGTTGCTTGTGTCCTCTTTCTCATTCTTTAGGTTGCGGGTTCGAGGCTTTAGATATACAAAGTTTGTTTTATTATTTTTTACCTAGGCAAACCATTTAAAATGTAAAGTAAAATGAATTTTTAATGAAATAACTATTAGGCGTATTGGTTTGTGCTTTCTCTTGTAAGGCGAGGTTGCGTGTTCGACCCTCCATATATACAATTTTTTTCCTTTTTCTTTACTTAAGCAGGGGAAAAATCGGTTTCAAAAATCAAGGAGATATGTATATATTGATAATTTTTCCCCTTTAACTTTATGATGTAATGATATTAAAGTATTTTTTTTTGTAGTAGAAAGTCGAAATGGAAATATAATTCGCATTATTTTTTTTATTATTTTTTTTAAAATTTTATATGAATATAAAGGGCTCCTTTTTGTTTCGCACTGTGCCCCTTAAATTATTGGAACGGCCCTGGGTCGCAATATATGGTAATTCGTAGCTACAACCAGAGGCGGACGCACGTATAGCATAAAGATCGGGCTCAAGCCCGTGCAAATTTTCATAAACCCTATTTTTAGTACTATAATTTTTACAATATTCCAAATTAGCCCACCCAAAATTTAATGCAAAACCCATGTTCACCCCAAAATCTAAATTCAATTTAAAAATAAAGAATGGAGAATGTAAAAACTTTTTGTCATGAGATTGATGCTATATTTAATATATTTGTGATTTTTGACTATTTTTGTGATCCTTATTTATTATTTGTACACTTACCATGTCACTACTTTTTTTTTAATAAGTTGAGAGTATTGGTTAGAGGAAGGGGATAAATTTCAAAAAAAAACTGAAAGATACCGGGTTCGAACCCCGGTTAATACCTTTTTAAAGGATGAACGATACCACTTGAGCTACAAGTTCGTGGTACTTTTAAAATATACTTAACTATTTGTATGGGTAATTTATTAGAATATGTATCTAAGTATTAAATATATTAAGGAAATCATATTTTTTATTAGTTAATACAGTTTTGCTTATTGTGTCTATCGTGTCGTACCATGTTTTTCTCGTGTCTTTAGTGTGTCGTATTTGAGTTTAAATTTTAGGCCCAATAAGATTCTTGTGTTGTGTTCGGCTTGAGCTGATCGTGTCGAGTTGTTATTTATCGGGCCGACACGAATATTTGCCAGCCCTAAGTGGCATCATCAAGTATGAAATTAAAAAATTATCTATTCTTTAGCTTTTTGATATTTAGTTATTGACTTCTTGTTATTTTGGCTCGGCCCGACCCGACCAGCCCCATCCTTAGATAATTTTTTGGGTGAAATTTCTACTTCCCAGCCCACCCTACTACTAATTCCCTGGATCCACGGCTACAACATAAACTATTAATTACTCTTGCTAATTTAATATTAATGTTTCAATGTAAAAGTTTTTTGTTAATAATATTAATTACTTCAAGTTATATCATGACCCTATTAGCTACATATAGTTGTATTGATTTTAACAACAATTTAATATTACTGCATTAATGAATACATTAACAATAGCCTGGCTAGTTTCCAAAAAACGAATTAAAATTCGGGAAGAAAAGCTAAATAGTGTTATCATTAAAACATGTAATATAATTCAAGATTCCAGAAAAATACAACTGGTTCAGCATATGCAATAATTTTAGCCGCATTTTGCTAGGTTAAAAATGTGGGGAAAAAAAAAGTTTGTCGGGTCAGTCCGCCTAACTCGCAGCCCAAGACGGGTTGGGTTGGGCCCGAAGTTTTACTGTCTGCCAAAATGGCGGGCCGGCCCGCAATGCATCGCCAAACAATGGGTTTTGGCAGGCTGCGGGCTGACTCGACCCGCCAGCTTATTTTGACGGCTCTACAATACACTGTGCCTTTGATAATCATAGGCTAGGAATTAGGATACACTACACATCCTAAAATCAATTATTGTACATTCAGGCATGTATATGGTGGCAAAACCATGCAAATGACACTTTTCTATGATTCCGTTTTGATTTTGTGACACTGAAAACTTCTTGAATTTTGTGGCTAGCGTTATAAGTCTTGTGAACCAACTGGACCTTCCCTACTTCCCACTGAAATATTCTGAAGCTATTGTTTTTTCTTTTTTAAGAGTCTATTGTTGGTTATTGTATGTAGACCAACTTTAGGCTCAATATTATATAAATACATCTTGGAGATTAGGTCCAATATGACATAAAATGAGCTTTGAAGCACCGGAAGTCTGGAAACCCGCGATCGAAATGGGCTGGCCCATTTAGGCCCACCAAGACGCCTTTTGGCGGGCCACTAAGCCTTCGACCCACCCGCTTACCTTTGGCAGTGCGGTGTGGGCTGGCCCAACATGCCTGGTCCATTTTGACAGCTCTACTCCTACAATATCTTAAATCGATGTACATTGTACGCTCGTGGTTCGTGATTCAATCAAAGAAGGCTTGTAGACGGGCTTAATTCAAGTTCAAATAGAGGTTTGCAGATGGGTTTCATCTTGGCTATGTGGATCGATCGTTCTGCTACAAATATGTATACTCGATCCACTTTATATGTGCAAATATGTGACTTATGTTTTGATCAAATATTAGCTAACAGTGGTATCAAAGCTATTAGGGCTCGATCTCGCCTATTCTATGTCAATTGATTAACTTTGTTCTTTAGAATTTATTCGTCCTGAACTGCCTGCAATTTATGTTCTGCGCGTGGGCGCTTGGAGCCTTTGTACAATGCGCGTCATCTGGTATGCGCTCTGCACGACTGCTATTTTATTCAAGAAAAAGCTATCGCCACACGGGCGATGATGTGGTGCTGAGTTCTACCGCCAAGTTACGCATGACGTGGCGCGATGACTGCCAAGCAGGTAGGTGATGTGACATTAGCTTGGACGTCACACGGGTGATAACGTGGCCCTGGTAGCTGCCTAAGGGTTATATACCTTTTGATATAAAAAATTATAAGAATTATTGGTTTAACATAATTTGAAACAATAATCTTTTAGGTGTTGTATGAATATATGTTGTTTCCCCATGAGGCCACTGATCTTGTATTAATATTGAAGCTGGACAATATACCTTTTTATATGATGATAAATATGAAAGTTATTTTTTATACGTTGGGACGCTTGTAAATTTTTTATTTTTTGTGCATTAATTTTTTTTTTGTTATAGTACTAATGCATGTAAATAAATTTTACGCAATTGAGTGTATGCAAAAGTTATTTTTGTGCAATAAGATACTCGCAAGAAATTAATATTTTGTGCATTGTGATTCATAAGATAATTATTTTTTGCATCTTGGTACATGAAAAATATTTCTCCTTCGCATAATGTGCGTGAAAGATTTTTGTTTTTTTTTTCCGCATTAGGATGCAAGCAAATATATTTTGTGTGATTTGTATATTATATGAGTTGCATGCTTTATTAATTATTTATGTGTGTGCAATTTTTTTGTACTGCAATTATTTTTATTAATGTGATATGAATTATCATATGTTGTGAATGAATGGACATTGACATACGGGGCTCATATATTTGAGTGTTAGCTATTTTATTTTAATATTATTGTTGGGAGATAATTTATGACGATGGTGGTAACTCGGTATCACAAATTTCGTTTTTATTTTTTCTAGATTGATGTGGTAGGTCTTGAAGGTATGTATTTTTTTTTTATTTTTTTCCGAGGCATGTATTTATTGAGTTAATTTTTGGAGGCTATGTAACAATAATTCTATGGGGATATTTTTTGTTTGTAAAAACTTGTGTGAGACCGTCTCACAGGTCTAAATCCGTGAGACGGAGCCTCATGTGGTCCCTATCCTCCCTATTTTCTGGTTCCCCTATTTTTTGTCTTCTCTCACTAGCCCCCCATCCTTCTCCTCCTCCTCCTCCTCCTCTCTCTCTCTCTCTCTCTCTCTCTCACTCACACACACACACGCACACACACATACACACACACGTATTATTTCATTTCCCCCTTCTCTGTCTCTCCTCTCTTTGGTCTTACCTCCTCTCTCTCTCTCTCTCTCTCTCTCTCTCTCTCTCATGTCTGCTCTCATTGGTCCCCCTTCCTTTCTCTTCACTTGGTCCCCCATTTATCTCTACTCATGTCCCTCCTCTCTCCTTTCTCTCTCTCTCTCTCTCTCTCTCTCTCTCTCTCTCTCTCTATGCATGCATGTTTTACATATAAATATCTCACATAATCCGATTTCTTCAGAAAATAAATACCCAAAAAAATGATACTTTAAAAACGTATACTATTCATGTATAATTGATACTTTTAAAAAAAATTGATACTTTGTTTTTAACAGTGAAGTAATATTTGTTTTAATAATAAATGATACTTTTTTAATACGGAATGACACATTTTAATAAAAAGTGATACTTTTTTTTAATAAAAATAATAAATGATACTTTTTTAATAACAAGTGATATTTTTTTCTATAAAAATTGATACTTTATTTTAATAAAAAAATGATATTTTTTTAATAATGAGTGATACTTTTTTCATAAGAAGTCATATTTTATTTTAATAAAAACTAATACTTTTATAGTCTAATGTGATACTTTTTTCAGAAAAAGTGATACTTTATTTTCTCCATATTTTTCCTTTGTTTGATACGTGTAGAGAGAAAGATGGATGATAAACGTGAGAAGAGAGAGAGGGACCACAAGAAGAGTTGGACGAGGAGAGAGAGAGAGAGGGGGGACCATATGGAGAGTGAGATGTGAGGAGAGAGAGAGAGAGAGAGAAAGAGGGTGGACCATAGGAGGAGTGGGATGTGAGGAGAAAGCGAGAAAGAGAAGGGACCATGGGAAGAATGGGATGTGACGAGAGAGAAAAGTAGACACGTAAGTATATATATAGAGAGAGAATGGGCATGTGAAATTTAGGTAATGATGCTCACTCTCACGGATTTGGATCTGTGAGACGGTCTTACAAGAGACCTCTTTTTTTTTGTTTTACCACCATATGTGTAAGTTATCTCCACATGATGCACCATATGTCAATGTTGCCCATGGGGCTATTTTTCTTTATTATTCATATCGCATGGTTGCATGCATGATAATTATATTGGACATTGATAATTTTATTCATGGGTCAATAATTTTTAGAGATAATTAAAAGCGATAAAAACCTCTCTGATTCGGTCACTGAGCAGTCGGACGACTCTTCAATAAACCATGATGACCCGACTCCTTCGATGCTTCTTTCACTCTATACCCCTTCGGAGGTGGAAGAAAGGGTACTACTAATTTCTATTTATATACATTAGGGCCCCAGAATGCCAAAAGTTGGGGATCAAGAGTTGTCACGATATAAAAGAGAAATAAATGACTCGTCAGAACCAACGATTCTCTCTTCTTAAAGAACTTATATCCTCCACACTTAATCAACATTTGATAGATTATCAAACCCCGAGCAATCTTAGTTATTGGTGGGGCTTCGGTTCATTACATGATCCTTGTTTAGTCATTCAGATAGTGACTGGCGTTTTTTTAGCTATGCATTTACACACCTCATGTGGATCTAGCTTTCAATAGCGTAGAACACATTATGAGAGAAGTTGAAGGGAGCTGGTTGCTCCGTTATATGGAGATGATTACTAGTCTTGGTGGCAAATTTTCGATCTCATCAAATTGAAGAAAATAATATATATTACTTGGAGCTAGAACAATTTTTTTAGATTGGTACATGATTTTTTGCGCGATTTATTGAATTTTCTTTTAGATCGAACTCATAAACTTTAGTTTAAGTAAATTTAGCACGAAAATGGACTATGTATCCGATATTGTCGCGACTTATACACGAACAATATGCTTGTGGGTTAAAGAAAATATTTGTGCTTTAATTTATTTAAGTCGCAAATGTAAGAACTTAATTGCTGAAAATTGTCGCAGCTGAGATGTTGACAATATATTTATGAATCAAGAATTAAGTTTGCGCTTTAATTTGTTTAAACTACAAATTTAAGAACTTAATGAAAGTTCCTCAAAAAAAAAACTTAATGAAAGAGTTTAAGCTCTATTTTTGGAATATGAGCTTACTCACGAGTACAAACTCTACTTATCCAAATTCACTACTTGAGTTGAACTAAGGATATTAGTAGCTTGTGCTATTATTAATGAAATCGCCTATCTAGAGGCTGATTATAAAAAATTGAGAAATACACAAGGAAATGCACTTGTCGCTTATGTTGACCGACATAAAACAATTGGGGTGAACTTTGGAACAACCATATTGTAGATTGACAAGAGTAAAAGCTAAAACTAGAACCTTAAATTGATCCATAAAGTGACAAGATGGTTCACCTTATTGAATAAAGTAATTAAGTATCAACAAATATTAAGTGTAACTATGAGAGTGCAACTTCACTCGTAATTGTACTGAGATGAAGTTTGACTATTTAATTGCTCTCTTATTTTTTTCCGCTAAAGTTTCCAAATCTCCACATGGGTGGATTGTAGATACTGGTTGACTTAGCATGCAGTAAAGATTGAGCAAATATGTAAGACTATTATCTAGTTGTGTAGCTATATAGCACACAAAAGAAGGCTAAGGAGAGCACTTCAAGCTCAGCAGTTTGTGTGAGCAAGTTGATGTGTTGATGTAGTCTTATTTAGATAATTGAGCCTGTAAGATATTTATTGAGTGAGAAGGCTTGTCCATCTTTTCATTGTGATGCGATTGGCCTAAGTAGTATCTCTTTTTGTGTCTTCTATTGATATTGTGGCATGCGAGGTTAGGAGGATGCCTGCATTAGCTGGGGTAACTTTATTGTCTAGCTCGCTAAGGTCAATCACCCTACAAAAATTTTCCAGCAGAATAAGCTTGCTGGAATAATGAAAAAGGGTTATTTTTCCTTTAAGGCTAAGTCCACTAAATTGAGTGAAGACTTATGAGTGTGAGGCACAAAATATTAACGCATTATAGTTTCCTTCTTTGCTATGTACGCTATATATTAGCACATCCCCACTCTCATTAGTTAGAAGCGCCAAATAGCTTTGTGTGATTCTTAAAAAATGGAGATGTGCTAATGGGGAATGAAAATAGCATGTCTAATTAGTTTAGACACACAATTGAAGGAAATAAAGTTGCAAATTGAATCATAGTTCTAAACACTTTACAGTTATATGGGATTGCGAAGAAGAGACAATCATTTCAAAATGGTTGGATTTATGATTGCGCAAATTGATTTGTGTTTTATTTGTGGAGATACAATCTTGACTGTTGATTACATCATAAAATATGTGTCTCCAAGTGATTCTGCAACCTCGTATGAGCTTTCAATCCGGTACCAAATGGTATCATACCCCCAAAACAACGTCCTCTTTCAGGCCTTTCAACCAATCGTTTCGACCCCAGAGAGTTGCTTTTGCTATAACTCGAGCAGTTTCTGCTTGAATTTGCCAACAAACCCAAATTAGTGGGCTTATGCCTATGATAAGTTCGAGAATATTCGTTCTCAAATGGAGAATCAAGTCGCACGATGTAACTTTCTGTTGGACAAAAAGTGCTTACTGGGTTTGACGACTGTTCCTACAAACCAACACGAGTCTTTTCTAGTACGGTTTGTCCTCACTCACGTGCTCCCTGAAAATTGCTTCCCATGGGATCACATATCCCATGTCTACTCCAAGCTAAGAACACTTAACCTAAGAGTTTCTATGTAATGGGCACCAGAAAAGAAAATGACCTTGTTGGTATGGGTAGTACATATCTAATTCTTTAAGCTCTACTTTAACTGCTCAACCCAAGGTTGATTCCTGTAGGACACCCCCAACAGTTCACAACGGCAGCACAAAGCCCCATACTAAGCGGTGGACGGGCATGAGGGGCTTCGCAAAAAATCCATATGGATCCTCGGCAAGTTGGGCTTCCACAGCCTCGATGTAGCAGTAAACGTACAACAAATCCTAAAGGTGATCGCTGGGATCTCATAATCCTAACACTTTCCCCTTAAAGGGATTTCTTGAGTATATGTGAGGTCAAAAGAGTTATTCAAAACTACGCGAGTTGCAAGATCCTTATCCTTAGGAGATGCTCATTTCTCTAGCGAGGAAATTGTATTTTAAACTAATCTAGTAATCGTTGGAATAGTGGGAGCGACACTAAGTCTTTGGGAGGTAGTATCTCACACTTAAAGGACTCTCAAATTATACAAATAAGAAAGAGAGAATATGAAATATTCCCCATCATCTGTATGAGATGGAGCATGTATCATTCACAATTATTTTTGTGGGTGTTGATGAGTTGATAAAACATCTAACTTCACTTGTTACACTAATTGGATAGTTGTTGTGAAAAAAAAGATGAGCCGAATGACTAAGAACAAAGTCTAAGAGGTTTTCGATCTTCTGTCTAGGTGCAAGATCATCTGAAGCATATGGTTTCGGTAGGTCAAGTGCAATATAGATGAGTTGATTGACA
Source organism: Rehmannia glutinosa (assembly GCA_016081115.2). Taxonomy (NCBI): domain Eukaryota; kingdom Viridiplantae; phylum Streptophyta; class Magnoliopsida; order Lamiales; family Orobanchaceae; genus Rehmannia; species Rehmannia glutinosa. Next base: position 96,926 of record JABTTQ020003032.1, read on the forward strand.
TGTGCGTAGCTTGACCCAAGGCGAAATGTTTACGAATGTTAGAAGAGCGTTGATTTTTTAGATGTTCACCCTAAGTGGTGAGATTGCCTCAATTCACCAATATGTAATATGCTATTACCACTTTCGTTTAGGTTTGTCCTGGATGATTGATGATGACATACTTTAATGAAAATTGAATTAGAAGATCTATGTGGATCACCCAATGAATTCAAGAAGTGGAGTAAGCTCTAACTGTACCTTGAATCATCATTGATTTCATCATGCTTTCATTTTGGTAGGCTTACAATCGTTAATTAAGTCACTGAACATATGTCAATAACCTAGGAAGAATCGAAACACATCGAAATGGTACAGTCGTTTAATAATAGAAGGATTTGGCGGAAATATGTAAAATTGTCCCTCCTAAAAAGATTATTCGAATAAATAGGCAATAGTTAGGAGAGGTGCGCAAAATGCAGCGTAAAAGGTTAGATTGTGTCTCACTATATATGGCAAAAATATAATGAATGGAAAAAACAAGGAGTTATTGCCACTTAGTGGTGGCTGTCTTTATACTCCAAGGGCAAAGATCATGTTCTTAGTCAAGAAACTATATCTAAGGAAGAAGAAAACAAATGCTAGATTGTTTATGTGAACACTATCGAATATTTGATATGTGATATGTGCATACTGAACTAGTTCTGTACGTACTTAGCAGTGAGATTTGTGAGTGGATATCGAAGTAATCCATGAACTATAGTTATGCCGATATGTGGATACTTAGATATCTTAATAGATTGGTCTATAATTTGCTATAGGCAAATTTCGTATTGTAAAATAGTGCGCGTTGTGCGCATATTCATGAGATAATTTGTTGTCTTTGTGATAGTAAAACCACTTTGATATATGGTTTGGGTGCCTCGAGACATTACTTCACTTAAGAGTTTTGTGAATAATTAAGTTGTTCTCAGGCATACTTCTACAAGCGGTGTGGGCGCCAATCTCTTTTACGAGCCTTTGTTTGGAGATATGCTCTAAAGGCATATAAGTCATTAGGGATTAAGTAGAATTGATTATGTGGCATGTGAGAACAAATTATCATTGATGAGATATCTTGGAGTCTTCTTATGTGTTTGGTAACGAATTTGTGAGTTGTCACCAGACTTTGATTGACCCTCTCATACGGGTAATCGCCTGGTGTTAAGAGAACGAGCATGATCAGACTTAAAAGATCATATCGCACAAGGAGGATTGTGAATGATCGCCTCCGCACTAGAGTGGTGAGAAAGCTTAATAAGTATACTTAACAATCACCTTAGCTAGAAAGTAAGATGCGATCCGAGCTGATCGATTATGAAGTGTGTCCAAACTTCATTATAAACCGGTTTGTAGCTGAATATGCGACCTACTAAAAGACATTTTAGAACTGACTTTTGCTAGTACGCATGTCAGATGCTTGGGCAGCGACTGGACTTAAATTCATATCATGTATTCATACCACATGTGCTTTGAGTCGACTGCATATGGGAAAGTGGCTGAATGGGTCCCTACTTCGTCACTGTGTGAGCCTATATTATTACTCGTACCCTTTGGGACTCTGGACCATGTCATGAGGTGTAAGCTTGATGATGCTATTTTAGCATGTATCCAATAGCCATATGTGATTCGGTTTGTTGGAGCATGTCTAGGAAACCTGTCAAGTCCAAGCTAATTGGCATGTGGGGCCGATGAAGAACTAAATTGATAACGCACTTATGTTTTGTAATTCATAGCCCGGTCGACTATGTCGAAATGTGCTTTACTAGTCATGAATATAGAAATATATTTGAGTGAGTCGAGCATGCTCTATTTATTTCATTGAGGGATCTAGAGATGTTTGACTGGGTGCGACCATTTGGTTTGGGTATACAACGAGTTATTGAGTTGAAGGGTAATTTTAGTTTTGTGATGACTTAATATAACTCTACTCACATATTCTTTTTTGCTTGGTCGCACACCTTATTCCCGTCATAAAAAATGGGACATGATAAAAAAAAAAACATCAGCTATCTAATATTCTAATAATGGAATCACGAATCATAATATCATATTCTTTATCTTTGTCAATTGCAATTTTCTAAAATTAAATGATAATTATGAGATCAAAGATTAGTTTTGACAGTATTATAAGTAATTAATTTCAAATGTAAATTTATAAAATTCATAAAAAAATATTGAGAAAAAAGCCCTAAGGCCCGACCCTAGTCATAGTCCTAGCTGGCTCTATGGCCAATTAGAGTCAGACTAAAACGCCTTTATATTATAAATTAAGGCCTATGAAATATAGGCCCAATCCTCAAACTTTCTTGTAGGGCTAAGATCGACCTTAGGGGTGGACCTTATTCATAACTCTAATTGCAAGTGACGTTTTCCCGCTAATGTTGGAAATTTTCATCAAATTTGGCCTCAATCCACAAATTTTTAATAGTTATAAGGTGATTTTGCCAATTGTAATTCTAATAGGACTTGTTCCTCCTAATGGGACTGATTTTGCAATTTTGGGGATGACTAAGTAAATTCGTCAAATGGGGTTATGCGCGGTAAATAAGAAATTGGGCTACCGTATTAAAAATCTTTACACAACGATTTATATATTTTGGACACACCCTCCCTCCTCCCCCAACAATAAAAATGGTAATGATGATATAATTCAGAACACAAAACCAAATATAATTTTAATTTCAGCAAAAATCATACAAAAGCAATTTAAAAACATATCAAACGGGATATCTTCCTAATTTCCAAAAACATGTATTTTTAACTGAAATCACTATTCTGAACATACTGAAAGCTGATAATTCAACCTGAAAACAAAAACCAAATGAATTAAGCTTAAATAATAATCATGGAAAAACCTCAATCACAGATCTCAATCCTAATACACGAGTAATCTTGTAGCTTGTGAAGCCAGCAGCGACAAAGAGCTTAGCCCACTCTTTCTCTGTTCTCTCTTTCCCAGTGGCATCAACCATCATCAGCATATCGAAAAAGAGCTTGGTTTCAGTTGCCTCATGATCTTCCTTTTTATCATCCACAATCATTTCGACAATAATCACTTTTTTACCATTGTTCTTGCTGGAAATTATTGCTTCATTGCATTTTCGCAGTAGCTTAACACTCTCTTCATCAGTCCAGTCATGAAATATCCACTGCTTAACATTTGTTTTTTACCCATGAGAAAGAGATGATAAAAATCTAAGTCATGATAGTGATGATCAAAGTTTGAATTAACAATATCGAATTTATCACTAAAGTTATGCATAAAATATAATATTAATACTTATGAATTTGCCACCAACAGTTTTCACAAATTTAATAGAAACAAGTACTGCCTATAAGTTACACACTTTATTTAATTTTTTTTTTTGAAAAATAAGTTACATACTTGATAAATTTTTTTTTTTTTGAAATCACACACTTGATAATTAGCAGGTAACAAAAATATAACTTTATTTGTTGTCACTAGATATATATTTGAAATTGTCACAACTTGTACACAATTTTTATTACTATAAACTTATAAAAATCATTTATATCAAAATATAATATCACTGAAGGTTCAAAACTTGAAATCTTATTAGGCTATTAGCTAACATTCCTTCTTTTTTTCTTCCCCGGAAATTATATATAGCACTCTAGCATGGATTTAGCTAATTAGGGACGTAAGATAAAATTTCATACCTTTAGAAAAACTGCATCAGCTTGAGGAATGGACTCAAACATGTCTCCACTAACATAGCTCAAATTCTTATCACCTTCCATGCCAGCAACAACACGTGGGAGGTCAAGCAGAACACATTTCAAATCTGGAAAGGCATCAGCAATACCCTTGGCCACCAATCCAGTCCCACCACCAACATCCACCATTGATTTCAACCCCTCAAACACTTGTTTACATTCTTTGGTTACTACACTAACCACAAAATGTGCATCACTAGCCATTGCATCATTAAACATTCTATTAAACCTTTCTTCAACTCCTACGTACTCCCAAAACGTCATCCCGTGTTTGGTGACGAATGATGAGGAGCAATCATTTTGAAACCATTCACTAACGTGATGCCACGGATCAATCAATATCGGGTCGAGCATTGCACGTGCCGATGGCAACAGGCTCAATGGCTCGTCTCTCAATAGGAGACGGGAAGCCGGTGTGAGACAATAACCGTCCTCGTCCTCATTCCCATCCTCTGAGATTTTGGCCTTGATGAAGAACTTGGAATGGGTTAGAATGCACATTAGACGACAGAGACCGTCGGATTTTAATTTGTTGATCGGGAGAGCATTGACTAGTTGAGAAAGTGTCATGGGCTTGCCATGTTCGTTGATGATATCTGGTATGCCTAATTCAATTGCACAATTTAGGGACATTGAGTTTATGAAGCTAAATATGTGGTTCCACACATGAGCTTGAGCATCAAGAAGCTCATGTGTGGACTCTACTATTCCATTAGGCAATGCCATTTTTTGGGAAATGGAATTGTTGTTACTAGCACTATTTCACGTTGTTAGCTTCGGTTTGCTATTTATAGGAACTTGACAAGATAATGCTATTTTATTAAGTGTAATATTTGATAGGGTTTGGATCTAGAAGTTTCAATCAATCAAATAATACAAAATACTTACAAAAAAAATAGAAACACAATTCATATACAAATAATGCCAGTAATAATTCGTATGTTTTTTTAATAAGTTGGGAGTACTAGTTGGAGGGGATGAGATAAGTTTCAAAGAAACTGAAAGATAACGGGTTCGAACTTCGGTAAATACCCTTACAAAGGGTGAGCGATACCACTTGAGCTACAAGCTCGTGGTAATAATACTTATGTTTTGCTCCAAATATTTTTATTTACTTTCGTGTATTATCATTCAAGGAATCTTTATATTAATTAATTTTTATGATTTTTTTGTAATACATTTAAAGTATATATTGATATATATTATATGTCGAATTTTTATGTCAAATAAAATAAATAATTTTCGATTATGTGCTTGGCGCTTGTAGCTGTGGCCATTAGATAAAACTTGTGATTTTCGCTTCAATAAATTAGAATACCATATTATTATAGCTTAAGTGTTTCGTATTCAATCCCCGAGGAATACGGCCTTGTTTGCCATTATTCTATAAACAACGTTGTACACTTGCATTATAGTAAAAAGATTTTCGCGATCAAGTTTTTGGTGCGTTAGTTTGGGGATTGAACGATTCAACTTAGATATAGTAATAAGTAGTTCAATCTTAATTGAAGCAAAATTTTTGTAAATATTTTTTTATTTTTTTATTTATTTAGTAAATATTTTTTATTTTTATTTTTTCAATTTTTTTTTTTCTTTTGTAAATAATTTTTTTGTTTTGGTTCTAACATTGTTTTTTGTTGAGTGCGGATAATGCATGATCACACATTCATTTGCCGAGCTAATATCCTTTGATTTAGAAATCGAAAAGACAACGAAACAGGTAAGAAAAAGATATAAAGCGATGGCGGATGGGAATAATCGAATATCACGAATAACATAAACAACGAGAACGCCCACTGGGGAACTGGACAGAAACCAGGATAGTGGAAAGGCCCGCAAGTAGGCGCTTAGGGACTACTTCTAGCCAAAAATTAGTCGAACATATGGGGGTGTGGCCCGTCTGCCGATCAATGCAAATAACTTTGAACTAAAACTGCATTGATCCAGATGGTTTCACAAAACCAGTTTGGGAGTAGAGCGCGTTGAGGATCCAAACGCGCATCTATCGTAATTCTTAGAAATGCGATCTTGTTAAAATGAATGGTGTTTTTGAGGATATCATTCGATGCCACCTTTTGCATTCTCTCTATGCGATAAGGCTAAGGGATAGTTATGCTCTTTATCACCATCCCAGCAGATCGGGCTAAACTAAGTTAGCGATTTCTAGCCAAATATTTTCCCCCCTAGTAAGACAGCTATGATTAAAAAGTGAGACCGACTTAGCGAGTTAGATGCGAGCCATTATATGAGGCATGGGATAGGTTTAGAGAGTTATTGATGAAGTGCCCTTAGCACGGATATCCGGATTACCAACATGTTCAATATTTCTATAATGGTTTAAGTGGCAACATGAGAACTATTATAGATGATGCATCTGGAGGTGCTCTACTTGGGAAATATCCGGATGGGGCAATAGAATTGTTAGAGGAGATGGAAAATAATAGTTACGGTGGCCATCCGAGAGATCTAATGATAAACGTATCGCGGAGATACATGATGAGGATAAGATTGCCATGCTCATGGAACAAATATCCATGCTAAGTATGCGGATGCGATGCAACAAGTAACTTCAAGAGAGTCGGCGAGTTGTTGTAGAAGAGGCGAATTTCATAGGACAAATGATTACAACAACATCTACAAATACTCGGCACGCACATATTATAATCCGGCTCACGGAGAACTTACAGCCACCTCCGAATTTTGACATGGGTAATCGAGGTAAGCAGTCGAGGAACAGAAACCATCTCTAGATAGAATAGAGGATCACATAACTCGGTTAAATACTAATATGAATGAAAGAATGAAATCTTTGGAAAAATAGTTGGGGCGGAGATAGCCCACGGCAGATGGCGCCCAACACGAGAAAGGCAAACTCCCGAAAGATACAAAGGTAGATCCGGGAGAACGGTGAAAATCCATTCGTTTGAGGAGTGGAACGGGATATGAAGGTCCAAAGATGCCAGTTGAACAAGAGGCAGAAGAGGAAGCAATTGAGAAGCGAGAACACGACAATAGAAGGCGAGCCAAAACAAGCATAAAAACAAAAAGTAGTCTCTACTCAAACAATTCCAAAACCGAGGTACCTATCCCTTTCCCGCAAAGGTTTTAGAAAACGAAATTAGATGATCAATTTGTTAAATCCTGAAATTTTTAAGAAAATTCAAATTAATATACCCTTTGTGGATGCTTTAGAACAAATGCCAAATTATGCTAAATTTCTCAAAGATATTATGGCAAAGAAAAGAAAGTGTAGGTCCAAGGGGGTGTTTGTGTTAAGTCAGAAGGGGGGTTGAATAGACTTAACCAATTTTCGATTTTTATCCTTTAAATTAGAGTTTTAGTCACAAGTCGGCTTAGTCCTTGGGGGACAACTTAGTTCAACCTCAACAGTAGAGTTAGCCACTCAACATATTTGGAGAGCTATTGATAAGTTAACTCAGCTGAGTGAAGTGACCCTTTTTATAAAAACAACTAACATGGTTTTCAGTGGAAGTCTTACACCCTTAGTTTGAAATATATTTTCAACACTTATTTTAGGTTAAGTTATTATCAATAGGCTTAGCAAATTTATCAATCGTGAGATATAAATGTGCAAGAATTAAATGTATTGAAAGTAAATAACACAAAGCAATTTGTAGTGGTTCGAGGATGGGGTAATTCCTCTACTCCACTCTTCTCCAACTCCTTAAGGTAATCCACTAAAGTAACAATTGTTACAATCTTGATACAACCGTCCAAGCAATCCTTGATCACATAGTTGGCTTCACTACTAGGACCACCTCTTAACAAGACGGTTGTCCTGCGACTTCACTCGTTTAGATTCTTGGATTTGATAATGAAGCTCTCCAACGAATCCAAAGCCTTGGTTCGAACTAGAACCTTACTACACTTCCTTCAACCTTGGATGTGCGAGACCCCTTTGTCTTTCAACAAGTTTTCTTCTTCAACAGTTTGAAGCTTTCTTTCCTTCATCGAGAGTGTTGGATCGATATACTTGAGTTTTAGGCTTGAGGATATAATGTATTGCTTGAGAGTATTTTGCTCTTTGCTTGAATGTTTGCATATATGTGTCTATTGCTTCGTACTCTCTCAAATAAATTCCTCGGCCTTTTATAGTGACAATTTGAAAATGTATCCGTTGAAGAGATAGATGCATTTTCAAACTCCATTTTCATGGTCGTTGGCTTGTCATGTTCTCGCAGAAAGTGATGGGGACATTTCTATTTTAATGATATCTGCAGACTTTTCGGTTCGACCTTTGTTCGGTGCTTCCCATTGGTTTATTCTTTTTGCACGCTTAAGGTTGAGCACTTTAAGCATTACAAAGATGTCCTTAGTACTAAAATAAGTAACCTCCTCGTCTTGAGTGCAACGGATCCATCACAATCGACTTTGAAATAAGTAACCTCCTCGTCTTGAGTACAAAGAAGAATTACAAAGTACTTACATTCTTTTTGTGTATTTACAAATGAGTAAAAATACAACAAATATGTTTCTTCTTGAGCCTTGGCGCCTTTGTCGCTTTTTCTTGTTCTTCATCCGCCTTCCTCTTCTTGTCTTCTTCCCTTTTTCTTTTCTCATAATTCCTCTTGTGAGCCTGGTCTCTCCTCTTTCTCTCTTCATATGCTCTCATTTGCCTCGACGTTTTCTTCTTTTTGTTGCTCTGCAGCCTCCTCATTACGCCCGGCAAACTCTCATTCTCCGTTCTCTAACTCCCGCCAAAGATATGAGATCCTTTTTAGGGGATCAATATATCGTGTGTCCTTAGGTTTTCTTGGTGTAATGCCTCTTCCTCTTCCACTAGACCTTCCTTTTCCTCTTCCAGAGTCACCGCTCCGGGAATTTGTTGACTAGCCGAGCCTGCCCAGAGTCGGTGACCACCGGATCGAGTCTCATTTTGTCTCGGCTATTTGAACAACTTCTAACCCTTTTGCACAAGACAATTCCCATGCTTTTTCAAGATTTATTCCCTTAAAATATCCTTCCGACTTGAGAGTTTCAAACTCCTCAAGTGACCTTGGCTCGAGCTGGATGGGAACATATTTTTCGGTTGAGTCCGAGAACTTTTTTCTTTGGTGAACGGAGGCATCCCTCCTGGCGGACCTTGGAACTTGGATCTTAAATCTTCAATACGACCATGCTACCTCCAATCAATTTCTTGTAATTCAACTTCTATTGCACTCGCGATTTTGAAGGGCCAACTCTTTTTTCATTAGCGAGACATCTCATTCGGCAACTAAGAGTGGAGAGAGCTAGTAGATAAGCCAACTTGAGATTTATTCCGCATAATTTTCAAGGGGTTGGGGGTGTTTTTGAGGATTCTTCCCCTTACTATTGCTTCCTTCCTTCAGGCTATCTTCCCCTTTTTGGCATCATCATTACCAATTCTAAGAGTTTGAGGAGTTTGCGTCAAAAGCCACGGTCAAGATTATCATGAGTGACCAAGTGAGATGCTCTCTATTCGATCTTAGAATCTTCATTTCTCGCTTTATTTCCATCAATTCGGCACGAATGGTTCTCGTGTTTTAAAGATCCAGTTTATGTTGAAGTCTTAGCGGCTCCAGTCACTTTATGTGTCCTCTCCAATCTGTCAATGTTGTCTCGTTGTCTCTGCTGGAATTGAGCTTGCTCACCACACCAAATCACCAATTTTGCAAAAAGTGATTTAAAGTAGTTAACTTGCTCTCTTCCGAGTGCCCCGCGCATGGTCCATTCTCGAATTCTCAAGATCGCTCCTTGGATTTCTCCGAAATCATGGCATTGTGGTTATCAATCCGTTGGTTGAGTGCAACAAAGCTTTTCTCCATTGCCTCCATATGAGCACACATGGCCTTGAAGGCTTTTCTCAAGTCAGTGCCTCGGTGGTGATCTTCGTAGACAGAGTCAAAGTCAAAACCAAATGGAACCACTCTCAAATCGTTTGAACTTGGAATTCTTCTATATTTATCTGTTGTGTAATTGGCACATTTTTCAGTCAGATTAGTTTCAGTGAAACTTCATCAACATATGGGAACATATCATCAAATAGTCCAATAGGTACTGAGGAGGGTCCCACTCCTCCTTCGGGAGCCCTACCCTCAGTTCCCTAGCTTTGAGCTCGAGGTGCCTCAACTGTGTGAGTTGCTTCAGCAAACACAGCTGTGGTAGCATGTTGAGCTGACTGGGCTTCATTTGTCTCAATAACTTTGTTGGCTCCAGTGTTTACTTCCTCTTGAGTTGTTGTGGCCCCAGTCGCCTTAGCAATATCACGGGCTTGTGACGGCACCAATGGGGGTCGACTATCAACCAAAACAAACTTCGAAGAGGCAGCTATTTTACGAACCTTTTTCAATTTTGCCACATGTTCCATCTCAGTTGGATCACAAGGGGTTGACTCGGCTTCATTCTCTAAGTCAAGGGACTCCAGCTATACGTTTTTATCTGAGTCATGCATCGCACTTATCTCTTCCAAATCAGTAGACTCAGATGTTGGCATTATGGGAACGGGCAATTTTCTTTTCTCTTGAGCAACACCCCTAGAAGTCTCAACCTCCTGGGGGCCTTCAGCAACGGTATCAACCGCTGCAAGGCCTTCAGTGTTCCCTTCTCAGACTAAGAAGCATTGGGTCTTTGTGGTGGCATCCTTCAAGGTCTCAACCTCTTGGATTTCACTTTCATGACCAACGATCTCAAGCTGTTTTGATCTTTGTCCACCCCGTGCCTCGCCTATTTCAGACTTCCTCACCGCTGCGGTGTAGTTGGAACCTCGGTGAGACATCTTAACCATCAAAGCGTCATTAGTCCCATTCTATTGTTCGGTTTGTTTGATACATGTTTTTATCTTAATTTTGATGATTTTGTTTTGCACCAAAACAATGTTTTTAATTGTTGTCCAAATACTCCTAAATGATTTAAAATGGTTTTAATATTTTCCGGAGTATTTCTTCAAGTTTATTTTCGTCTAAATTGGACAACGCTTTTAATGATTTTACGTTATTGGGTTTTCACTCTCAAACGATGTTTCTAAATGTTGTCCTAATACTTCCGATCGGTTTAAAATATTTTTACTATATTTTCGGAGTATTTCTTGAGTTTTATTTTCGACAAATATTGGACAATATTTCTGCCGTGGTCGGCCGTAAATCTATAGGGCAACCCGTACTGAAGATGTTTTTAGAAACAGAAAATGAGACGGAAGCAAAAACAAGGTCGCCGGCCGCATCGGGCGTCGTCGGTCGGTCCGGTCCGCCGGTCGCCAGTGCGACGGACAGGAGTACTGCAAATGCGTTTGAAACAGAACACTTGATCTTTGCAAAAACCATGAGGGGGCGGTTGGGGTGATGGTCGATCGGTCGAGGTGAGGCGTCGGCCGCCTGCCTGTGTTATTTTTTTGTGTATTTTTCCAACGTCTATTTATGTGCGGCCGGTCGCCTGTGTATTGACAAAAAAATATGACCGTTTGACAAAGAAACACATTTCCTTAAAATGTGGGATTGATTTCTAACAGCTATATTCTTGATTTTAATTGTATTTTTCTGTAGATTTTCAATCCCCAAGAGGAGCCTATGCTTGATCAATCATCTCCTATAAATAGAGGAAGTTTTGGAGCAACCTACACAACAATTGAGATACAACACAACAAGATACACTTCAAGCAAACACTTGGTCTTTCATTGTTATTATTCTTGTTGTAAAATTGCCTAGCTTATCACTTTCACATCTTTGAGGTCTAGGCTTTTCTTGATTACACTTCGCACTCAAATTGTATTATTCATTATTGAGTTGTAATCTTGATTTTTGGTTATCATTCAAACACAAGATATCCTTGTGAGTGTTCTTGTGGTAAGAGCACACTTGGATGATCTAGGTGATAGGTACAAAAAGATTGTGGTAATCTTCTTATTGAGGTGTTGAAGAATTTGGTTGAAGATTGTGGTAATCTTCACAAGGTGCCGTTGAAGGAAGATTGTGGTAATCTTCAAAGGGAGATTGTGGTAATCTCCAAAGGTGGTGTTGAAGAAGAGTGTGGTGCTCTTCAAGGTGTTGTAAGTTGAATTTGTATTAATTTTGGTAATTAATAAAATTCTTTTTCTTTTCGAAATCCATCCCGGATATACTGGGGTGGTAGAGGATTAGGCCCTAGGTGGGTTGAACCTCTTTAAATCAACGTGTGTTGTTTACATTCCGCACCTTTATTATTTTGTTTGAGCATTCGATTGTCAAAAGAGGGCGAAATCGAAAAGATGGAGATAATCTATTCACCCCCTCTAGATTATCGTAGCCGCTGACTTACACAGTTTGGGTCTCACATTCACCTCCTAAATTCAATTTATTGACGTCTCCTATAGCCTCCTCCAACCCGATTGTAGTGTGTTCGATTTTGCCTTTAGTGGTGTACAGCTGAATCACAAGCTTGATGGGGTCAATCGACACTTGAGACTCGGTTGCTCCCTTTGAGTTTTCAACCATCCGGGCGGTTGCCTCAACAACTTCAATAGGGCGTGGCTCAATTAGGTTGCCCACTACATCTTCATCCCTAACTTCATTCCCGGCCTCCCGGATTGTCCTTCCGAGTGAGATGGTGAGGTTGTGGCTTCGATTGAGCTCAAAGTTTAAAGAATAGCATGGGTTTGGAGAAATTTGGATAGAAAATTTTCCAGGACCTAATGTTGTTAATCATATGAAAAAGGGTCAAGTCACTATGCATATTGGTCATTATGCTCCTAGAATTATTACTTGTTTTTATTGTGGCAAAAGGGTCATACGGCTAATTCTTGTCGGGCTAGAAATAGCTCTAAATATTGTTGGAGACCTAAAAGTCTCAAAGCTAATCTTAAAGGACCCAAACACATGAGGGTACCACAAAACAATGTGCTATTAGGTACCGGCAAAGCAAAAATCGGAGAAAATTCATGCCACCAAGAAAACATCAAATGAACGTTTCATTTGATCAAAGAAGGAGAAACTACTCTCAACAAAGCCAATTTCAAGAAGAGCGTATAATCAAAAATGGGAAGAACACAATCCTTGGAAATGGCAAAGACATCATCAACAAGATGATTTTCAAAGAAGAAGAAACCATCAACCATGGGAAGGTAACCAAACTTGGAAATGGAGAAGTCATCATCAACAAAGTGACTTCTCAATGGGAAGATATCATCAACAATGGGAAAGACACAACCCATGGAAACGGCATAATTGGTAAACCGTATCTCCCCATTTGTATATGCATTTTTTCTATGCATACTTTTAATTGTGTCTTAATTGCAAAATGAATTTTCAAGTATTTTTTTAATAGGTCTCTTATATATTTATGAGTTTCAAATTTTTTTTAAAAAAAAGAGACCTTGCATGATTTTCTAAAACTCTTGAGCATTTTATTAGACTTATGTGGCTTATTATCTCTTATGAAATCTTATAGCATAAGCTCTTTTTGTTATCTCATATTATTTGCCTACACTTGAATTTTCTATGAAAATGTTGTCTAAGAATTGTGTAGGATACATATTTCATACTCATTGGCTATTACGTCATCAAGTTTCTTAAACCATCGAGGTATGACTACTCGTATTTGTCTTTAAACTCGATATTATGCTTATGCACATATCTTTCAAGATATTTCATTTTGACCCCTTAAGTGCCCCTAATTGATCTTGCAAATATTTTCTTTTAAAAAAAAAGGCACTACGTGTTTAGTCTCGATTTTATCGTTTATATGTTTTCCCAAAACCCATATTTGTTGGATATAGTCCAAACTTATATTTTTGCAAAGTTTTAAAACTTTTGGGGTAAAAAATCGAATTTTGGAAAACTCTGGGAGAAAGAAAAATCACCTGGGACGGTCGCAGCGGGCGACCAGTCGCCCTGCACCTCGACCGGTCGCCCCATACCTCGACCGGTCGCCCAGGCCAATTTTTCAACTTAAAACTTTCTGTCTTCGTTTCAAAACAGAACACAGAAAAATCCCCAAACCCTTGCTGCGCGTAAAATCATCCCCTTTTCTCTAGAATCTTCAATTCTTCATCATTTTTCACGATTCTTGTTGCTAATCTTCTTATTTTCACAAGAATCTTACATATATGGCTCCTCCTAGAAATTCCACCGATCAAAATCCCACTTCTAAGAGAAGAAAGGGCGGAGAGGGTACTTCGAGAAATCGGCGAGACGAAGCCGAACAAAGGGATATTCGAGCCGCTCAAAGAAACGTGGCTCAAGAAGGTGATGATGTTCAAAATCCCATTCTCTCTCGGGCCCAAATTACCGAGCTTCGCGGAACAATTTCGCTCGAAAATTGCCGTTGGGCGAAAGGTAAAAAATCTCTTGTTACTCAAGCTCCAAATTCTCGCAATGCTCTTAATTTCATCAATAAGTATGCGGAATGGTACTATGAGGATTCGGGGATGGGAGGTAAATCTATTGCTCGGACTAAAATGTGTCGTTTTAGTTCATTTACAAATGAGTATCCTACTATAAGAGGATTTTTGAGGAGCAAGGTTGGATGTATTTATGGGAGCATGCTTATGTGTTGTATGATGATGATATTATCCAACTCTTTTATGCCAATATGTGGGTCGAATATGATAATGATAGAAAGCCGATTGCCGTTAATTCGCTTATAAAGGGTCGTCATTTTAGATGGACTCCCAATGATATTTGCCGGCTTTTACATGTTAGAGAAGGTGGTTGGGATTATTTCTCTTGTGGGACTTGGAATGATGAAATGTTGGGGGTGTCGATGAAAGAAGTTAAGACGTATTTGGGAGTATGGCCAAAGTATTCCTTGTTGGCAATGACACTTGAGCATCGCATTTTATCGGTCATTGTCGCATATTGCATTTGTGGTAAGTCGGGAAAGATGCCTAGCAATATGGATTACTTTTTGACTTATAAGATTGCTAGGAGGGAACCACTTAACTTTGGTGCCATACTTATTCAATGTCTAATCGAGTCCATTACTCAAGGTAATAAGAAGTTGGTTATGGGAAATTGGATTTGTAAACTTCTTATTCAATCGGGACTACCTTCGTCGGAGTGTAACTCGGAGGTATTTCAAAACGACTTTGACATTGATAACATCACCCAAATGGTCACTATGCGCAAGAACATGGAAATCCGACCAACCAAAATGGCGAGAGGAAGAGGTCAAGAGTCTCCCGATCCTAATGACTTCTTTGATGACGCCGGGGCCGCAAGATTGGTGGAAGAAGGCGAACCGAGCAATCCGGAGGGTAATACCGGTACTCAACCGCCTAGGAGGTATACTCAAGCCGAATTTGATGAGATGAGGGCTTTTCATGAGACGAGGTATGAGGCTTTGGAGCAAAAGACCTCCAAAATGCAAAAGTCTATCGGCAAGTTAAAGAAATTCATCAAGGACTTAATTCCCGGATCTTGCTTCTCCTCGGATGAGGAATGATGTTACCCCACCCCTTTACTTTCTAGCATTTTCATTTAAGTTGCTTTGTACTTTTATGAACTTCTATAAAACTCATTTGTACTAATGATATTTGCTTGTTTTCTTAAAGGGTTTAAATTGCAAGTTGATAATGACTTGTGGATGATCATGTTTTTGATGGAGTATTTGATGGTAAAAATACTCTAATTTAAGCATTGTTTGATAATTGGTGTGAAGTACTTGATGGTAAAAGTGCTTCTCTTAATGCCTTGTTCATTATGCTTAGTTGGATATGTTGGGACATTTGATACATGTATTGTTGAAAGCATGATTTATTACTTGTTGAATGCTCTAATTTTTGGTATTTGAAATGCCTTGATCATTCTTAGCTTATCTCAATTGGGTTGAACCCTTGAGAATCTTTTTAAGCCTCTTATTTGTTGAACAAATTGTTGCATATGGTGCATATGATCTTTTTTTGAGATTTGGAATGAGGTTGATTGATGATATGAAAATCTTTGGCTTGAACCATTTACAAATGTTATATACAACCTCTTCTATTTTTAAAGCACTCAAGGTGTTTGTTAAAATGTCGCTATGAAACTTTCAACTTCTACATGATTCTCTTGCTTCAAAATGTCTTAAAATCTTTTTGAAATCATGTTTTAGCTTACTAATAAGCTCATGGATCTTTTATGTTACATTTCTCCCATTTTTCTTGGTTTTTAAGCCTAAATTGCTAAATGGTTGATAAACCATTTCTTTGCGCACTTTGATATTCTTCTATGATGTTTCTATCATCCTAACATTCTTTTGATGATTCCAAAGGGGAGAAACAGGATATTGGCTCATTAGTTCAAAGAAGCTAATAAAAGCTTGTCATAAAAGCTATAAGCTATGGCTCATAAAAGCCATAAGTTGTGATTTGTTCTTAGTCCAATTGTTGCTTGATGGACTTATATTATTGTTTAATGTTGTTTTGTGACAGGGGAGCTTATAAGCTCTTGAACAAATTGTAAAAGCTAAAGCTTTTAGCTTATGGATTATTGCTCTTACATTATTCTTGATGTGCTTGTTGATAGGGGAGCTTGTGCTTTTTTGAAAATATTTACTCCCTACTTGGTTGCTTTAATATTTTTGGAAATTTTGGTCGCTTCCAAATGGTCAAATGTTTTTGGGAAAATCACTTCTAAAATTGCTCTCTTAGTTTGTGTAAAAATTGTTTTGGTTTGTAATCATCAAAAAGGGGGAGATTGTTTGATACATGTTTTTATCTTAATTTTGATGATTTTGTTTTGCACCAAAACAATGTTTTTAATTGTTGTCCAAATACTCCTAAATGATTTAAAATGGTTTTAATATTTTCCGAGTATTTCTTCAAGTTTATTTTCGTCTAAATTGGACAACGCTTTTAATGATTTTACGTTATTGGGTTTTCACTCTCAAACGATGTTTCTAAATGTTGTCCTAATACTTCCGATCGGTTTAAAATATTTTTACTATATTTTCGGAGTATTTCTTGAGTTTTATTTTTGACAAATATTGGACAATATTTATGTCTCGTATCGGCCGTCGCCTCTATAGGGCAACCCGTACCGAAGATGTTTTTAGAAAAGAAAATGAGACGGAAGCAAAAACAAGCAAAGTCGCCGTGCGCAGGCATCGATCCGGTCGGTCGGCCGGCCGCCAGTGCGGCCAGTACACTGCAAGTGCGTTTGAAAGCAGAACACTTGATCTTTGCAAAAACCATGAGGGGACGGTTGGGGTGATGGTCGCCGGCCGAGGTAGCGTCAACCGTCGCCTGTTATTTTTGTGTATTTTTCCAACGTCTATTTATGTGCGGCATCGCCTCGCGTGTATTGATGAAAAAAATATGACCGTTTTGACAAACACATTTCCTTAAAATGTGGGATTGATTTCTAACAGCTATATTCTTGATTTTAATTGTATTTTTCTGTAGATTTTCAATCCCCAAGAGAGCCTATGCTTGATCAATCATCTCCTATAAATAGAGGAAGTTTTGGAGCAACCTACACAACAATTGAGATACAACACAACAAGATACACTTCAAGCAAACACTTGGTCTTTCATTGTTATTATTCTTGTTGTAAAATTGCCTAGCTTATCACTTTCACATCTTTGAGGTCTAGGCTTTTCTTGATTACACTTCGCACTCAAATTGTATTATTCATTATTGAGTTGTAATCTTGATTTTTGGTTATCATTCAAACACAAGATATCCTTGTGAGTGTTCTTGTGGTAAGAGCACACTTGGATGATCTAGGTGATAGGTACAAGAAGATTGTGGTAATCTTCTTATTGAGGTGTTGAAGAATTTGGTTGAAGATTGTGGTAATCTTCACAAGGTGCCGTTGAAGGAAGATTGTGGTAATCTTCAAAGGAGATTGTGGTAATCTCCAAAGGTGGTGTTGAAGAAGAGTGTGGTGCTCTTCAAGGTGTTGTAAGTTGAATTTGTATTAATTTTGGTAATTAATAAAATTCTTTTTCTTTTCGAAATCCATCCCGGATATCTTTGGGGTGGTAGAGGATTAGGCCCTAGGTGGGTTGAACCTCTTTAAATCAACGTGTGTTGTTTACATTCCGCACCTTTATTATTTTGTTTGAGCATTCGATTGTCAAAAGAGGGCGAAATCGAAAAGATGGAGATAATCTATTCACCCCCTCTAGATTATCGTAGCGCTTGACTTACAGTTTGGGTCTCACATTCACCTCCTAAATTCAATTTATTGACGTCTCCTATAGCCTCCTCCAACCCGATTGTAGTGTGTTGATTTTGCCTTTAGCTGGTGTACCAAAGTGAATCACTTGATGGGGTCAATCGACACTTGAGACTCGGTTGCTCCCTTTGAGTTTTCAACCATCCGGGCGGTTGCCTCAACAACTTCAATAGGGCGTGGCTCAATTAGGTTGCCCACTACATCTTCATCCCTAACTTCATTCCCGGCCTCCCGGATTGTCCTTCTCCGAGTGAGATGGTGAGGTTGTGGCTTCGATTGAGCTCAAAGTTTAAAGAATAGCATGGGTTTGGAGAAATTTGGATAGAAAATTTTCCAGGACCTAATGTTGTTAATCATATGAAAAAGGGTCAAGTCACTATGCATATTGGTCATTATGCTCCTAGAATTATTACTTGTTTTTATTGTGGCAAAAAGGGTCATACGGCTAATTCTTGTCGGGCTAGAAATAGCTCTAAATATTGTTGGAGACCTAAAAGTCTCAAAGCTAATCTTAAAGGACCCAAACACATGAGGGTACCACAAAACAATGTGCTATTAGGTACCCGCAAAGCAAAAATCGGAGAAAATTCATGCCACCAAGAAAACATCAAATGAACGTTTCATTTGATCAAAGAAGAGAAACTACTCTCAACAAAGCCAATTTCCAAGAAGAGCGTATAATCAAAAATGGGAAGAACACAATCCTTGGAAATGGCAAAGACATCATCAACAAGATGATTTTCAAAGAAGAAGAAACCATCAACCATGGGAAGGTAACCAAACTTGGAAATGGAGAAGTCATCATCAACAAAGTGACTTCTCGGGGAAGATATCATCAACAATGGGAAAGACACAACCCATGGAAACGGCATAATTGGTAAACCGTATCTCCCCATTTGTATATGCATTTTTTCTATGCATACTTTTAATGTGTCTTAATTGCAAAATGAATTTTCAAGTATTTTTTTAATAGGTCTCTTATATATTTATGAGTTTCAAATTTTTTTTAAAAAAAAGAGACCTTGCATGATTTTCTAAAACTCTTGAGCATTTTATTAGACTTATGTGGCTTATTATCTCTTATGAAATCTTATAGCATAAGCTCTTTTTGTTATCTCATATTATTTGCCTACACTTGAATTTTCTATGAAAATGTTGTCTAAGAATTGTGTAGGATACATATTTCATACTCATTGGCTATTACGTCATCAAGTTTCTTAAACCATCGAGGTATGTCTACTCGTATTTTTCTTTAAACTCGATATTATGTTTATGCACATATCTTTCAAGATATTTCATTTTATTAGATCTTTCAAAATATTTTCAAGATATTAGCTTCCAAGATCTCCATGCGCATACGATCTATCTTCGATTTCTGGATATCTTTGGGGATAATGGATGAACATCATCATCTTGCATAGGCTCTTTTTAGTCTTCTTCTACCTCAACAACAAGTATCGACGGCGAGGTAAAACAATCGAATCATCTTGATTGTATCGCTTGTGTCTTGTCCAATCTGCACCTTTGATTGTATCGATTTGTGTCTTGTCCAACTGCACCTTTGATTGTATGAGTGTGTCTTTTCAAGAATAACCGACTTCTCTTGATTATGTTTTGTTTCTTGTTGTTTTGTGGGCCTCCTTGTATCTTGTTTAGATGTACGTGGTTGGGCAACCGCTGAGTTTCTTCAACAGTGATGCTTTGCACACCATCGCCATCCTTTAGTTTCTTTGCTCGTGACAACAACTTTTCGTTCTCATTTGTGGATGATACAATCGCTCTATAGCTTTGGTAGTCGCCCACGATCCTCCACCTAGTCCTTCGGAGAGGAACTTCCGACTCAACTTATCCTAGCTCCTCAACCGTGAATAATGTCTTTTTTGTCTTCTTTTTCTTACCACGGTGGCTTGGGAGGCGCAGAATCGTTTCTCTTCTTTCTTACAACATGGGAGGGAGTGGAACATGTTTTGGTGAGTGTTAGGTGTGAAAACACTCACCTAATCTACCACAAGTGCATGGTTGTTAAGTTTTAATATAGTGTAATGAGTAGGGTTGTCGTATCCACAGGAATGTGTGTGTAAGTACCAAATATAAACTACCTATGCTATATCCGACTAATCAATAGTAGATGGATTTCTCAATTTATCTATATCTAACAACAACTTGATGTAATTAATTAAAATATAAACATCTAAATCTATGGGAGAATGAATTCTAGAGGTTTGGTTCACCTAGTTTTCTCTTATGTTATCAATATAGTTTATCAATCACAATTTATCAATTTATAAGCCAAAATTCCTCCACTAATCATTTCCTCTCAAGTGTCAAATGATTGTAGATTTCAATTAAGATATCAATATCTTCATAAAGATCACAAATTAAAACCTTAACATAATCCATGAATCTCAATAAATGGCTTCAAAGGTTTCAAAAAAATTCTCAATTCTATGAAATTAGAGGTTATGCTATTTCAAGGACATATATTGAATTACTTTTCTCAAGTATCAAATCAAATACACCCAACAATCTAAATTATTGATCAAGTAATTTAGAAGCAATTAATCAAAATAGCATAAATAAATTGAAGCATATAGATTGATAAACCACAATCTCAAAACATAAGTTCAAACTTAAGTTACATCAACCTCTATAATTAAACAGTTTTTAGCTCATGATGAAAATAGAAAGATCAGAATAAAATGATAATACATCTCAAATGATTAACAAGAAGAAACAAAGAAGGAATTAAAGATTAAAGAAGAATCTTATCTATTTTTAGATGATAGATGTCTTCCATCTTCTTCCCCAACGCTTCCTTGTGTCTTGTTGGTGTTTTCTCTTCCCCGTGTGTTCTAGATCCTTATTTCACGCCCCCAAGGTGGTTATTTGTAGTGCCCCCTCATCTAAGATATGAAAATGAGTTTTTCCTAGTTTTGTCCACCCATAGGCACGTGGCGCTAGGAACGGGTGTTGCAGCGCCTTCCCACAAATCGCCACTACTCAATTTTGTGGTAGGCTGCGGCATCCATTTATGGCACTACAACACCATCTAAAGTTTAGAATTTGCTTTTGGAGTCTTCATAAAAGTTGTAGTCCTATCTCTTAGATTTTCATAGCCACTTGAATCACCAATATCAATTTTGTAGAAATAATCATGGCAAAATACTAAACCCTAGCAAATCTCGGGAAATTTCGCGTGTTTGTGTGTTTCTTGAGGTCAATCCCCTTGTTGTTTGATCATTCATACTTTTCCGACACACGACTCATTACTATGACTCTACGACAATTACCTTACAATTAGCTTATCATTCGGTAACATATCCGAAATGGGTGATTAAAACGCGTTTTGGTAAGGGTAGACAAATTCATCTTTCTAGCGAGACTTTATTGTGTTGGAAATGGAAAAAGATCGGGAGATCCCACTCATTTTGGGAAGGCCATTCTTAGCACAGGTAGAGCATTAATTGATGTGCAAAAAGGTGAGTTAACATTGAGGGTAAATGATGAACACATATTATTTTCGATTTATAAAGCTATGCAATTCCATGAAAAAGTCGAACATTGCAACATAATTGATATACTAACACCATGCATGGAGGTGAGTTTGAACAGGGTTGTGATGAAGACACGTTGGAATGGTGTTTGACCCACTCACAAGAGACGAAAGGTATATGTTTTGATATTAATGAAAATTTTGATTATGTGCTTGTCTTAGACTTCGCGGAGAAGAAAATCGGGAGAAGTACACAAGACATTTCCCACGGTTGAGTGGGCCATCCAATAGGCTACTTCCTACGTAGACAATACATACGACTATGTGCATCTACGCGAATCAATCGGCAGCAAGAAGAGGATAGAACACACGACCGTGTGAGCTTACATGGTCGGGCCGTGCGATTTGTCTATAAAGATGAAAATTCACACGGTCATGTGGGGCTACATGACCCGTGTGCGATTTGCTTCTTCGACCCCAAGTCCAACGGATGAGCTCTTGGCTTTCTTAGAACGTAAACCTCTTCAGGACCACCTCCAATATGTATTCTTGGCGAAAAACGAGACCTCCGGTAATAGTTTCTTCTTCCCTTACTTCAAATCAACTGGATAAATGCTTAGAGTCTTAAGGAAACATAAAAG
Source organism: Rehmannia glutinosa (assembly GCA_016081115.2). NCBI lineage: Eukaryota > Viridiplantae > Streptophyta > Magnoliopsida > Lamiales > Orobanchaceae > Rehmannia > Rehmannia glutinosa. Next base: position 118,929 of record JABTTQ020003032.1, read on the forward strand.
CGCTATCGGTTGGTCTTTTCGATTTAAAAGGTATAAGTCCCTCGATTTGCATGTATAAAATAAGAATAGAAGATGATTGTAAACCTTATATGCAACACCAATGTAGACTTAACCCAATTATGCAAGAGGTCGTTAGGAAAGAAGTTCTTAAATGGTTAAATAATGGAATCATATTTTCAAATTTTGATAGCAATTGGGTTAGTCCGTTACAAGTCGTGCAAAGAAAGAGGGGATCACAATAGTAAAAAATGAAATCAAGAAATTATAGCCACTAGGGTAGTTACGGGTTGGTGTATTTGCATTGATTATCAAAAGTTAAACGCAACAACTCATAAAGATCACTTCCTCCTTTATGAAACAAATGCTAGATCGCCTTTGTAGGTTACGAGTATTATTGTTTCTTGGATGGGTACTCGGGGTATAATCGGTCGTGATTGCTCCGGGGACCAAGAAAAGACAGACATTTATATGTCTTTATGGTGTTTTCACATTCAGCAGACTACCATTTGGGTTATGCAATGCACCCGCAACTTTTCAAAGATGTATGATGGCGATATTCCATGGCATGACTGAGGATATAATGGAAGTCTTAAAGGATGACTTCGATTTTTGGTAGTTCATTTGATCATTGCTTGCATAATCTAACCCTTGTTTTGCAGAGGTGCGATGAGACGAACTTAGTGTTGAATTGGGAAAAGTGCCATTTTATGGTACGAGATGGTATTGTACTCAGTCATCGTGTTTGCTATACAGGTTTAGAAGTTGACCGAGCAAAGGTGGCATCAATTGAGAAGCTTCCACCTCCAAAGAATGAGAAAGCGGTGAGGAGTTTTTTTGGGACATGCGGGTTTTTACGGACCATTTATTCGTGATTTTTCAAAAATAACTAAACTCCTTTCCCATTTGCTTGAAAAAGATGTACCTTTTGCTTTCACCCCGATTATTTGTAGGCTTTTGAAACATTGAAAAAGGCTCGTGAGTACACCAATTTTGATTACACCCGATTGGAGTTAGCCATTTGAAATAATGTGTGATGCAAGCGACTATGCAATATGAGCCGCATTAGGACCAAAACGAGAAGCTTTTTCGTGTTATTTACTATGCAAGTCGTACATTGGATCCAAAGACATCAATATTACACCACAACGAAAAAAGAATTACTTGCGGTGGTGTCCGCATTTGATAAATTTTGGGCATACTTAATTGGGACAAAGACAATAGTCCATATGGACCACGCGGTCAAATACCTATTCGCAAAGAAGGATGTCAAACCAAGGCTCATTCGATGGATACTCTTGTTACAAGATTTTGACATCGAAATTCAGGATCGGAAAGGATGCGAGAACATGGTAGGCGATCGCCTCTCATGACCCGAGCAAATGGCTAACAAGAACACAAAAGGCACAACCATCAAAGAAACATTCCCGGACGAGTTAATTACGATGGCCAAAATAACCATCCCCTGATACGATGATATTGTAAATTTTAGTAACCGGTTCAACCACTGTGATATCACAGATCATGCAAAGAAGAATTTTTTTCATGATGTGAGATATTTTTTGTGGGATGAACCTTTATTATTTAAAAGATGTGCGATTCGTTATTAGGAGATGTGTACCTCAAGAAGAATGGGCAAGCATTCGGAGCAATGCATGTAGGTCCCAAGGGTGTGAGTGTAAGGTTTAGAAGGGGGTTGAATAAACCTTACCAACTTTTCACTTTTGGTCCTTTTTAAAATTGAGTTGACACTATACTGTTTGTGTCTTGGTGGATGACCAATTTAGTTAATCAAGATAGTTAGTCACTCAACGGACTCAACCGAGTTGTTGATAGAATAACTTCGGTGATAGATTTGAATTAGCTCAATGTGGTTTGTTTTATTGGAAGACTTAACACCCTTAAGTTTGGTTTAGTTATGATTTAGTACTTGGTTTTAGTACTTAGAGATTATCGAGTTGGATAGCAAATATGTCATTAATTAAACAAATAAGATGCAGGAATTAAAGTCTTTGAAATGTAAATGACACGATAAGTTTTTATAGAGGTTCGAAGATGGGGTAATTCTTCTACTCCTCTCTTCTCCAACTCCCCGGAGGAATCCACTAAGTATTGATCAAGATACGAGTGGTAAATAGCCCGCACGCAAGTCTTGATCACACAAAGTGACTTGATCCTTTGGGACTCGATCGAGATGCCTTGGTCACTCACGGTGGCTTCTCGTCCGACTCGCCTTCTTCACGCAGGCGGGCTTACTTTGCTACTACAACTCACTTGCTCAAGCTCTTAGGATTTGATCACGAAGCCCTCTAAAAACTCGAGATTGGTTCGACCTTGAACCTTCCTACAATCCTTCGTGGAATGTAGACCCCTTGATTCTTCAAATGTTTCCTCTTCAACCGATTGAAGTTGTCTTTCCTTCACAGTGAGTGTTGGATTGATTTCTTCGTAATGTAGACTTGAGGATTGAACTTGAATAACTTGAGAGTAATTTTTGGTTGATTCAATGTTAGCTTGAATGTTCGTGGTTCGTTTTTTTTTTTTTTTCTCGAGTGATTCTCGGCCTTTTATAGTGATCTTTCAAAAATTTGTCCGTTGAAGAGATAGGCTTATTTTTGAAAGTCAATTGTGGTCGTTGGCTTGTCTTGTTGCGATCCTGGAATTGCCACTTCCTCGTATGAATTATTCTTGACTTTTCGATGAGCCGACATGGTGTAGTGCTTCCCATTGGTTTATTTCCCTTGCACGCTTCGAGCACTCCGAGAAAGGTAGCATGGAGATATTACTTGTTTAAGTAATTCTCTTGATTTTCGCGGCAACGGATCTCTTTTGATTATCTCGACTTGATCGCATTTCCTTGATTTCCCAGGTGACTTAGAGTCGACTTCCAATCATTAAATGACTCTTTCCGTCACTTCAACCAGAGACTTGACTATCTTGAGTTGACTTGACCGATGCTTTACTGGTGAATCTCGATTGCACCTTGATCGATTTCCCGTCTTCTCTTCTTTTGCCAAACTCAAATTGTCTCGCAATGAGTCTTCCTACTAGTCTCTAGTTGTCTTCTTGCATGTTTGGGCATAGCGACTTAACTCGGCTTGACCAACCCTATTTGTTACAATGTAGTTTACAACAAAAAATGGGGTGCCAACTTCCTATTCTAAGTTTTACATGGCATTCATCAAAATCTAAACAATAAATTTCCCAACAATGCCATTCATCACCATGTGGAGGTCACTTTGGCCCAACACGATGCGGCTAAGGTATTAAAGTCCGGTTTCTTTTGGCCTTCTATTTTCCAAGATTGCCAAAAGTTTATTTTTGATGCGATAGGTGTCAACGTATGAGAGGAGACACGAGATGCCATTGACTAATATAATAGAAGTGGAATTGTTCGATGTTTGGGGTATAGATTTCATGGGACCATTTCAGTTTCAAATGGGTACATTTACATTCACCTTAAAGTGGACTATATATCCAAATGGGTGGAAGCAATCCCTACTAAAACAAATGATACCAGGATTGTGTTGAAATTATTTCAAAGAAATATCTTCACAAGGTTTGGCACTCCACGAGCCCTTATTAGTAATGGATGATCTCGCTTATGCAATAAATTGTTTAATAATATGATGGAGAAATATGGAGTGAGACATCGAGTGGCCGCCACCTACTATCCATGATTAAATGGGCTAACCAAGGTTTCAAATAGGGAGATTAAACAGATCTTAGAAAAGACAGATAGTACAAATCGGAAAGATTGGGCTTTAAAACTTGATGATGCTTTATGGGCTTATCATACGGCATACAAAAACCCTTTTGATATGCCTCCGTATCAATTAGTTTTTGGGAAGTCATGCCACCTTACGGTGGAATTAGAACATAAGGCAATTTGGGCGAGTAAAAAGCTTTGACATGACGGTAGTAGGAGAGAGAAGAAAATTGCAAATAAGCGAATTAGAGGAATTTCACCAAGATGCATATGAGAATGCCCAAATTTACAAAGATCGCATAAAAAGATAGCATGACAAGAGAATTTTAAGAAGAGAGTTTTTACCCAGGGCAAGTGGTACTTTTATATAATTCCAGATTGAAATCTTTTCCTGGTAAACTTAAATCAAGATGGTCGGGTTCGTTTGTCACTAAAAAGGTCCTATCACCGTAAGTAGTTATTGAACTACTAGCAAAGGATGGTCGAGCCTTCATAGTGAATGGGCAAAGAGTTAAACATTATTATGAGCAAGAAACGCAGCAACAAATTTCGACCATCGACTTGATCGAGCCATAAGACAATTAAGAGTCCGATGAAGACATAAAACTTAGCGCTTGTTCGGAGGCAACCCGATATCCGATCACTTTGTAAGTAATTTATTTTACGCATTCCTCTTTATTTTAATAATTTCATCATATGTTCGGGATGAAGCATATTTTAAGTTTGGGGGAGTTGTCAAGAATGCGTAAGTAAGTATTGTTGCATTGTATTTAGGATTGTATGTAGGGCATGAAATTTGCATTAAAAAATTAAAAATATTCGATTTGTTTAGGAATTTTTGATTTTTTGTTTTTATTATTTTAGCATGTTTATCATTTAGCACATTTAATTGCTTTTGTGTGATTTAGAATCAAAAATTCAAAAAAGTACAAAAAGCTTCCGCATGATTTTACTATGAACATTTGATTTTATAAGATGAAATATTTTTGTGAATAATGTGATGAATTATTGAGGAGATATCTTTTACTTGTTTGGCATTGATTGAGAAAATTGGGTATTTGAGCATGATGCAAAAAAAATAAGCTCGTGAGCTTTTGTGCTCAGAATCGCTTTCATATTATGCAGTCTTATTTTTCTTGATTGTCTCATTCATGAATGTTAGAATTTTCTAGAACTTGCTTTGGTATCTTCATTGAAACCATGTGTGTGTGCAATTTTTGAAAATAATTTAAGACCATCTTTGTTTAGCCTACTTAGCCTAAAAAGCCTACTTATGAACTCATGATTCCCTAGTTAGTCACTTTGAGATGAAACGCGTTTTATTGTTAGCCACGTTTTGATCTTTAAAATTGAAAGATGATTTTTATCCCTAAAACTACTTGAGCTTATAAAAGATGAATAGTTTGAGAGAGATGTGGTGAAATTGTGAAAAATGGAGAATGATGGCAAAATAATGAGGGATGGGCGTGCTTAGGTAAATGAAAGAATGATGAAGCTCGAAAAAGAAAACTAATTTACGAAAAAGAAAAAAATCGATCATGAGAAGAAAAGAAAAGAAAAGAAAAAATTTCTGAAACTTTTGAAAAATAAAAATAAAAATTGAGAGCTTGAGGCTAAAGAAAAGAAAGAAGGCAAAAGGGCCAAAGAATGAAAAAGATGAAAAAAGGTGGAGTTGAGTTGAAAAAAGAAAATATATTGAAAGAATGATTTTTAGATGAAATTGGGTTGGTGAGTTGAAAGTACGTGTACTCAAATTCTATTTGCTCAAGTCAAGTCACTTAATCCAAAATTTTCTTACCCTTACCAAAGAGCCTACATTACAACCAAATGAAAAGTCTTTTTTGATTCATAAATTGTGCACACTAAAGTGGTAGAGATGTTAGACGATTTGCAAGCTTATGGTAGTTCTACATTCATTGAATTGAGTTGAGCGTATACACGCCCTAATACTTTGAGAGTTGAGTGATACACTACTTCTTGTGAGTCGCGATGTCAAGTACCGAAAGAGTATTGATTATGCTAAACTTGTGATTGATGATTTCAAGATAATGAATTGCATGGTTTACTTGAATATGGAGTCGAATCAGATTGAATGTCTATAGTGTTCTTGTGTGTTCTTTGTACCCCTTGAGATTATTTTTCTTAATTTGCTCGAGGACGAGCAATGGTTTAAGTTTGGGGATTTTGATACGTGTAAAATATATGTGCATTTATGAGATTAAATGATATACAATTTATACATTTGCACGCATAATTAATGTATTTTACTTGGTTTCCTTAGAAAGGCATGATAATGCGTATTCTTATAACGTTTACAGAAACGCGGCTTAAACAAAAAGATATCGTTATAAGGTCGGACAAGATTGAAGAATGCAAAGAGAAGATTGAATACACGAAGAAAATAGAAGAACTAATCACACGGTCGACCGTGTGAGACTCACACGCCCAAGTGAAATGTCCCCGCGTGTTTTTACACATTCATGCAACTTGTTCAATGGTAGAATTTCGAGAGACACATCACACGACCAGACCGTGTGGAAGGCACACGACCATGTGGTTTGTTCGGAGCAAAAACAAAGACCAAAATAAGTTACACGACCGACCGTAGTGCGATTTGTCCTATGGCTGATTTTTGTTTCCTTTTCCTTCGTAACTCTACAAGTGATCTCTAAAGCACCTATATAAAGGGACCAAGGCCTTGGACGAATTATCAAGTCATTACATCTCGAAAATACATCAAAATACACTAGGATTACAAAAATTTATAGTATTCTCGAGATAGGAAGGCTAATCTACGAAAAGCACCACAAGGCCTCTCGCATCTACTAAGCATAAGAGTTTTGAAGGCTTGGAGAGAAGATTCATCCCGACAAAAAGGGTTCTATCTTTCTTAGTTTAGATCTCTTGTTTGTACTTAAACGATGTCAAACTATTTGATTTCAATGTTGTCCGTGAATTTGCTATCAAATATGTTGGGCTAATCATTTTGATCTAGGGCATAATCAAAACGTGGATTCATGTTAAATCTATATTTATTGTTTTCTTAATTGATTTATGTGTTCTATTATATGAATTCGAAAGTTTAATTCTTGTAGGTTATTTGGCCAATAATTTGCATGTCATATTTGTTAGTTCATAATTCGGAGATGTGTTCTAACAAACAAAAATCGAATTCAGACCTAAACGGGCATAGAGTCATGAGGCTTATAACTGTTTGTGGGGAGTTCTTCAATTCAAAGATCTTTTGAGAGTTAATATTAATTGTTGAGTATGGAAGCTAGCAATTGGTATTAATCAATTGTAGGTCCCAAGGGGTGTGAGTGTAAGGTTTAGAAGGGGGGTTGAATAAACCTTACCAACTTTTCAATTTAGTCCTTTTAAATATTCGAGTTAATACTTTCACAATTTGAGTCCTTGATGGACACGGCTAAGTTAGTTAATCAAATAGAGTTAGTCACTCAACATTTCGATTGAGTGTTAATAGAATAACTCAAATTTTTTGACTAAAGACTTAACTTGTGATTTGTTTTTCAGCGGAAGACTTAACACCCTTGAATTTGGTTAAGTTTGTTTTAATACTTGGTTTTAGCACAAAGAAATTGTCAATTGGATAGCAAATTTATCGTGAGATATAACAATAAGATGAGAATTTAAAGTGTTGAAATGTAAATAACACAATAGAATTTAAAGTCTTTGAAATGTAAATAATGATCCAGATACAAGTCTTGATCACACTGACTTACTTGATCCTTTGGGACTCGATCTGGAGATGCCTTGGTCACACGGTGGCTTCTCGTGCGACTCGGCCTTCTTCACAGGCGTGTTTGTCTTGCTACTACATCCCACTTGCTCAAGATTCTTGGATTTGATCATGAAGCCCTCCAAAACTTGAGACCTTGAACCTTCCTACAATCCTCCGTGGAATGTAGACCCCTTGATTCTTCAAAAGTTTCCTCTTCAACCGATTGAAGTTATCTTTCCTTCACAGTGAGTGTTGGATTGATTTTCTTCGTAGTGTAGGCTTGAGGATTGATCTTGAATGACTTGAGAATGTTTTTAGGTTACTGATTCAAATATTTGCTTGAATGTTCGTGGGTTCAGGTTGTCAAGGTAACCTCTTCTCAAATAAACTCCTCGGCCTTTTATAGTGTTCTTTTGAAAATTTGCCCGTTGAAGAGATAGGCTTATTCTAAAAAGACACTTGTGGTCGTTGGCTTGTCTTGTTGCGATCCCTTGAATTTACGTTTCCTCGTATGAACGATTCTTGCCTTTTCAGAGTTCGACATGGTGCGAGCTTCCCATTGGTTTATTCCTTTTGCACGCTTCCTCGAATCGAGCACTTCAAGAAAGGTAGTATGGAGGTATTACTTGTTTAAGTAATTCTCTTGATTTACGTGCAACGGATCTCTTTCGATTATCTCGACTTGATCGCATTTCCTTGCCTTCCCAGGTGACTTAGAGTCGACTTCCAATCATTGGATGACTCTTTGTCACTTCAACTGAGACTTGGCTATCTTGAGTTGACTTGATCGATACTTTACTGTTGCATCTCACCGCATCTTGATCGATTTCCGTCTTCTCTTCTTTGCCATACTCGGCTACCTCGCAGCGTGGAGTTTTCCTTCCGGTCTCCAGTTGTCTTCTTGTATGCTTAGGCGCATAGCGATTTAACTCATTTCGACCATTCTATCTATTATAATGCGCGGTTTACAAGAAAAATGGGGTGCCAACATCCTATTCTAAGTTTTACATGGCATTCATCAAAATCTACAAAATAATTTCCCAACATCAATTGTTTATTTGCTTTAGAAGGAAATGAACAAATATAGGAATTGAACCCATAGAAACACATCGATAGGTTTTGATAAACAATAATTCGATTTAATATTGAAGAAGCATGTTGAGATTATATGTCTAGGGTGTTTTTGTATTTGTTGAAAAGACTTGTGGAGTTGATTTTTACAAATTTACATATTTTATTTTTACTTATTAATTTTGGATTAGGTAAAACTTGTAATTTTTGGTTGCTCAATAGAATTGGAATACGATGTTCCGTATTCAATCCCCGAGGAATACGACTTTGCGTGCCATTATTTTATAAACTACGTTGTACACTTGCAAATATAGTGAAAAGATATTTGCGATCGGTGGGTGGAAGAAGAGGATCGATTTTGAAGGTGTTTGAATCCTACTTCATAGAATTATTTGATGCATCACCTAGCTTAGATATGGATAGAGCTCGATGAACTTGAACAAAAAACGGCGAGGAAATGAACAAGACGCTAACCCAACCATGGACAAATGAAGAGATTATTGAGGCCCTTGCTCAAATGCACCCTACGAAAGCACCAGGACCCGACGGTATGCCCGCTTATTTTCTTAATTTCAAAATTTACGGTCTGGTCTACGGTTAATAAGGATGTCATTTCATGCGTGCTTAACATTCTAAATGGCAACATGAGTCGGGCTTCCATTAATCACACATACATTGTTTTAATCCCAAAAAGGAAAAAAAACCCATTTATGTTTCCGATTTCCGGCCTATTAGCTTATGCAACCGATTTTCAAGTTGATTACAAAAACCATTTGCCAGATTTAAAAAAATTCTTCCTTCCTTAATTCATCCCACTAAATCAGCTTTTGTGCGATTCGATTAATTACGATAATGCCCTTGTTGCTTTTGAGATTTTCCACCATATGAAACATAATTTGGCAAAAAATAAAGGATCATTTGCTCTTAAACTTGACATGAGTAAGGCCTATGATCGCGTTGAGTGGATTTTTCTTAAAAGAGCTATGCTAAAATTAGGTATTTATCCTTCTTTTGTGGAGCTTATTATGAGTTGTGTGAGTTCGGTGTCCTTCTCGGTGTGGTCAATGGTATACCAGGGAAAACTTTTCATCCTCTCGTGGGCTCCGACAAGGAGACCCGCTTTCTCAATATCTTTTTTTGTTGTGTGCGAGAAGCTTTTAATTTCCGCAATGCTTAGACGCACGACAACTCATCGGATCACTACACAATATCCGTTTGTGTCGTCGAGCTCCGGAAGTTTCACATCGATTTTTACTAATGACAAGATAATTTTCGAGAGAGCTACTAACAACGAAGTCGATACCACAATGGAGATTATTAAGTCATATGAGAGGGCAGGGACACGCATAAATTTCGAGAGCCTTATGTTTTAGTAAAGGGGTCCCTCAAGCTAAAAGATTGAACCGGCAAAGTAAGAATGGGGGTGGAGGTAGTAGACAAACATGTTATATATCTTGGTCTTCCAACGGTTATTGGGCGGTCTAAATCGAGATATTCCGTGAGTATCATCGATAGAGTTCGGAAAAAAATTAAAAGGATGGAAGAGCAATTCGTTATCCATGGCCGAAGTCGGTTCTCATTAAGGTTGTAGCTTAGTCGATTCCGACGACGTCATGAGTCGTTTTTTGATCCCATGAGAAATATGCCAACTACCTAAATCTATTGTTGGTAATTTCTAGTGGGGACAAAAGAACATGGAACGACGGATTCATTAGATTTCTTGGGGTCGGTTGTATCGTTCTAAATTGGATGGAGGGATGGGTTTTCATGATTTTCGTTGTTTCAACGAAGCTACGCTTGCTAAACAAGGATGGAGACTAGTGAATGAGGGACAATCACTACTCGAACAAATATTAAAGGCGAGATACTACCCTTTGAAAACTTTCCTCGAAGCGACAAAAAGCTATAATCCTTCGTACACGTGGAGAAGCATTGTCGCTGGAAGGGATATTCTTCGTAAGGGACTTCGTTGGAATATTGGAAATGGAGAGACTGTGTGTATTTGGAAAGATCCCTGAATACCTGACCATCATCAAAATCTATACAAATAAATTTTCTAACATAACCCTTCCCCTATACTATATATATAGGGAGGAGATCCTGTGAGACCATAGCATTAGGTGAGATCGTAGGGACAAATCTACACCACGAAAAAAAAATTCATGGCTAAGATACACCTAATAAATGCAGCAATTAGAATGAAAAAAATACATGTGCATGGGTAAAATAGGAATAGAAAAATATACCAAAATTAGCCGCCTCATTATTATATGCTACAAATTCGGAGCGTGATCTGTTATTGATTCGTTCCTTCAATCACGCTGTCAACCATCCTCTCTCATTCTTCAACATCTTCGCATAATTTGTACCCAACATCGCATATTTATGTTATGTATATATATTGTTCAAAATTTGCATATTTAGTATGAAAAAAATGTATTACATTAAAATTTTAATAGTGTGCTTATTTAGAATAGGAATATTGTATATATATGTTTTTATTGTGTATACTTTGAACAAAACAAGAAAATATTGAAATACATTAGGCATTGGTCCTTATGATTTATACCCCGCATAATCGCATATTTATGTTTTGCATATATTGTGTTCCAAATTTGCATATTTAGTATGAACAAAGTGTATTACATTAAAATTTTAATAGTGTGCTTATTTAGAATAAGAATATTGTATATATAGGTTTGTTATTGTGTATACTTAGAACAAAATAAGAAAATATTGAAATACATTAGGCATTGGTCCTTATGATTTATACATCGCATACCATATTTATGTTTCGCATATATAGTGTTCCAAGTTTGCATATTTAGTATGAACAAAGTGTATTACATTAAAATTTTAATAGTGTGCTTATTTAGAATAGGAATATTGTATATATAGGTTTGTTATTGTGTATACTTATAACAAAACAAGTAAAATATTGAAATACATTACGCATTGGTCTTTATAATTTATACCCTATATATCGCATATTTATGTTTCGCATATATAGTGATCCAAATTTGCATATTTAGTATGAACAAAGTGTATTATGTTAAATTTTAATAGTGTGCTTATTTAGAATAGGAATATTGCATATATAGTTTTATTATTGTGTATACTTAGAACGAAAGAGACGTGAAATGGATTGAAAAAAAAACTCGAACAGCGTGTATTTTGAAAATATAATCGACATCTTAAATCGCAGGGGAGAGAGATATGGTAAGATTTTTACCAATTATTGTTAAGGATATTAATCGAAAATGCCAAATTACCCTTAATCCTCCCAATAAATCCGTGCCTACTAAAAATAAGAGGAAAAATCCGGACCATTACTACTTTCTATCCAATGACCATGATATGTCCCTACGGTCTCACCTAAATGGCTTGGTCTCATTTGAACCAATCCATATATAGGGATATGATCAAATGAGGCCAAGCCCTTTAGGTAAGAAGATAAGACCACATCTAGACCACTTGGTTTAATATTCAATGGTCCCGATTTTACTCTCTATTTAAGACATGGTCATTGAGGGTAGGGGTAGGAAAGTAATTTTGTGCCTTTAGTTAAGGGATATATTTGTAAATCTCTATTTTTTTCGAATTTGGGAAATCACAACCGATATCCATCATCCCGCGATTTTCTCTCTTTCACTTCTTAAAAATCGAAACCGTTTCTCCATCTCTCTTCCATCTCCTTCTCGGTCTGCGTGAAAACAATCGAGAGAGTGCTTCATCCATCCCCGTCGAAAATGCCGTCTCTATTCCTATTTTTCAAAAAATCGATTCATCAAGCTTCTAGGGTTCGAATATCTCGACTTTTGGTGCAACTCGTTGATAGGGTTCGACATAAGCTTTTAGGGCTCAATTTGGTGTAAGTTTTTTTGTTCGATTTTGATGTTCTTGCTAATATGGTTCTATTTTGTGTTTTTATGGTCGATTTTATTGTTTTAATTTGTTCAATTTTAGGTTTAAACATATATTGCATTATTCTATCTTGCCGATAGGTTTGATGAATATTTTTTCTTGTTGCTTTTTGTTGTTCTTATGTTGTGTGCTTGTAGTTTAGATTTCTTTCGACTTCTCGGATCCGATTTATCTTGGGCGATTTCGCACCTTCGTGCAATCGTGATGTTAGTTGTGTATATATAGTTGAGTAATTATGTATATTTAGTTATGAAATTATGTGCGTTTAGTTGTATAATAATGTGTTTTAGTTATGTAATAATGTGTATTTATAAGTTATAATAATGTGTGTTTAGTTATGAAATTATGTGTGTTTATGTGTATAATAATGTGTGTTTAGTTATGTAATAATGTGTATTTAGTTATAGAACACTTTATTTTGTTACTTGTGCGAGCATGTATTCATGTTATGCAATTATGTATATTTAGCTATAGAATAATGTATATTTAGTGTTGTTATAATGTGTAGTTAGTTTTGTGATAATGGACAGTTAATTCATGATAATGTTATGGAACTATGTATAATTAGCTATATGGTAATATATATTTAATTTTGTGAAAATGCATTGTTAGTTGTATTTTTTGTATAATAATTAGTTCTATATTTTTTTGTAGGTTTGTTTTATCAACTAAATGGCAAATAACAAGGGAAAAAGAGTCGCGGAGAGTGGGGCCAAAGACGGGCGGGGAAGAGGGCAAAGGATTCATATACAACATTATCAACTAGGTCGAATCCAAGGGTGTTGGTAAACGACCGGCCGAGCAAAAGGACAGTGTATGGAAGAAGCCATAAAGTTTTTTTTTTCGGGAAGAAATATTGTAGTGTTGTTTTAATAGACAATGTATAATGTATATTTACGCTCATCTTTTTGTATAGTTAGTGTTCTATGTTTGGTATTTTTTTTTTTTTGGGTATATGACTTAGATGTTTTGGTGAATTTTGTATATGAATGGATCACGACATGAGTTGTTTTCTTTTTAATCAATATAAATTTGCTTTTTCATGTACACTTGGTCCGTATGTTGTCATATAACTTTAATATTGTATATGTAGTTACAACGTTTTGTGTACTTATGATAAAAATTATGTATAGTCAAGTAGGCTATATATTTTGGTTACGTAGTTATTAAATTCTCAGTATATTTACGCATAAGATTATGTATAAAATTCATACAATGAATATTAGATGTGTTTTGTACACGTAGTCAATAAAATTGTATAAGTAGTTATAGAAATTTGTACATTTACGCATAAGAATATGTATTTTTAAAAACAGTTGTGCATATATTTTCCTTGTAAAATTGTATTCTAGCCTCCAATGTACAAATTGAAATCAATAACAAATACATATTTATTTTCCTTGTAAAATTGTATTCAGTCTCCAATGTACGGAAATGCATGTCGGCACGAGAAATTTTTCTTGTTCCACCTCCGGGATCTAATATTTAGTTGATCTGGCGAGATTTCGAGCCTTTGACCAACGTGAACTATGTAATCGGATCTTGATCCGGTAAAAACACAAGATTTACATATTAAAATTACAAATTTTGAATATTATGTACACAAACTTTCAATGTATAGTGTAAATTCATATTATGCAGTTTTTGTATTTTAAGTACACGTTTTAAACGCACATTATGTACATAATGACTACTCTAAGCATAGAAACTAGAATACTATATTTACGAGAACATGAACGTATGGTGCAAAATCGTAATCACCAATATTTACCTTATAAGTACACATATTTAATGCCCTTTGTGTACATAATTACTACTCTAAAAACGTATTGAGAATACATTATAAGTGTACATATTTTTCATACTAAATATCTGATTTGAAACTCTATACACACATATCATGTTTCTGAACTAAATACATGATTTATTATACAAATCCTCATATGTTCCAATATTTTCTTATAATTATACACATCAAAAACACTATACATGCATTTTCCTTATTCTAAATTAGCATACTAGTAAATTTTATTGCTTGTTGTTACGTGATTATGTTTTACATAATTTGAAAGCTATATGTACAAAATATCTATAGTAAACACAAAGAATTTTTGTTATAATTACACATCACCTCTACTTTCTTTGGGTCGTAATTTTTTCATTGTTCAACATTACATGCATCGGAACAACACATTTTATGGATGAATTGGTTTGAAATTATTACCTTGATGCGAATGGATCGTGGAGAGGGAACCATGTCTTTGTGATATCGCAATCTCAATTTTCGTTGATGTATATGGCGATTTTCCGGTGTTTTTAGTTGGTTTGATGATTTGTGTTTTGATGCTTGATTTTCAATCTTGATGTTGTTCTTGGTTTTAATGTCGATTCTCTCTCTATTTTGCGGGTTTTATTTCTACATGGGAATGGATCGTGGGAAGAAGAAGATGTTTATTATGGACGTTTAATTGATGGTAATAGGGAGGAAGAAGATCTCATTCCGATTTTTAGGGGAAACGGTTATTTTTTGAAATTGGAGTTCCTATTGTACCCCTTTTTGGTCCCCCCCTATTTTTTATTACTAGAAAATCCCATTAAATCCTAGCCTTCTATTTTATTTTGTTAGATGGTGTGGATTGGGTCTTATGTTCTTACCTATAGCTATGGTCTCATAGGATCTCCTCCCTATATAGGGATATGATCAAATGAGACCAAACCCTTTAGGTAAGAACATGAGACCACATCTGACCATTTGATTTAATAATCAATGGTCCATATTTTACTCTCAATTTTAGGCATGGGTGGTTGCACGCAAGGGTAGGAAAGTAATTTGCCCTTTAAGTTAAGGGATATATTTGTAAATCCCTAATTTTGAATTTTGGAAACTCGAAATTTGATATCTCATAATCCCACGATTTTTCTTCTTTCTCTTTTCAAAATATAAATCGCTTCCTCCATCTCCATCTCCATCTCCATCTCCTCTATCTCCATCTCCCTTTGTAAAAAAATTGAAAAATTGCTTCATCTCATCCTACCTAAACTCGTTTCCTCTATCTCTCCGTTTCAAAATATCGATCACACTGAAGTATCAGGGTTTGAACATCTACGATTTTTAGCGACTATTCGTGGACAGGGTTCAACACAAGCTTCTAGGGTTCAATTTGGGTGTAAGTTTTTCTAATCGATTTTGGTGTTTGTTGTTGTTAGGGTTCTATTTTGTGTTTTTATGGTCTATTTTATTATTTTCATTCTGTTCAATTTTAGGGTATAAATATAGAGATTTACCGGGGCAAGTTGGTGAGCTTTTTTTGGTTTTTGTGTTGCATTTCCTTGCTCGTTTGCCCTTTTGGATGATGTGAACTTAGATATAGAATTATGTGTATTTAGCTATAGAATTCTGTGTATTTAGTTATAGTATTCTCGTGTGTGTGTAGGTATATTTGATTTGGAATCATGTGAACTTAGATATAGAATTCTGTGTGTTTAGGTATATAATAATGTGTTTATGGTTTATGTGTTGCATTTCCTTGCTCAGTTTGGATTTTGGATGATGTGAACTTAGTTATAGAATTCTGTGTGTTTAGCTATAGAGTTCGTGTGTTTAGTTATATAATATTGTGTATATGGTTTATGCTAATGGACGATTAGTTGTATGTTTTGGTAAATAATTTTGTTTTACTCAAAGCATCTATATGCTTGGATAGCATACTATCATGGAATTATGTGTTTTAGTTGTAGAATTATGTGTTTTTAGTTTCGTAATAATGTTTATTTAGTAATAGCATCGTGTTTTTCAAACCAATGCATCAAAGATATATACATTAAAGTACTTTTCGTGCATTTGAAATTTGAATTGGAAAAGTTGAAGGACTAATTAATAAATTATTTGATACAATCTGATCACCCATACACACCCCGGCCAACCCCACCCCAACCCCACATTTTTTGGTTTTTATAGTGATCGAGTTAAAGATATGGGAAGATAATTTTTGAGTGCGAGAATAAGTGTGTTTATATAGGTATGTAATTGTGTGTATTTAAGTTTGAAATTATGTGTAGTTAGTTAATATGATATGGTTAATTATAATATATAGTCTACTAAGTTTGAATTTGTTTTCCATGGTATATTTTGCGAGGTTCGGATGTTTTCAAACTACTTGGAGACTAAAGGCTGCCCGCAAATGGCTAGTGTTGTCCAGGAAATTCACCCGTGTAGACTATGCATGCCTTGGAGAGATACCACAAACAAAGTTGATTGTGGTATATATGTCATGAGGCATATGGAGAGCTACATGGGTGGTGGCACCAAGGGATGGGATTGTGGTTTGGAGAAGAATAATGCGTCTCAATGCCTAACTTTACGCACGAAGTACTCACCGCAATAATCCTCCACCATAGCAATGAGCTAAAGGATAGATGTTTGGAAGAAGCCAAAAAGTTTTGGACGGGGAAGATCGTATTGTAGTTTTGTTTTAAATAGACAATGTAGTTAGCAGAACTGTGCTCATCATTTTTGTATAGTTAGGTTACTATCGTTGGTGTTTTTTGTCTTTGGGAGCCATTTGCATATGACTTAGATGGTCTTGAATTGTGGATATGAATGGTTCAGACGTGGGGTGTTTTCTCTTTAATCAATATAAATTTGCATTTTTCACGTACATATGGTCGGAATGTTATTATCTGGAGCGTTAATATTGTATTGTAGTTATTACATTGTATGTCTTACGCACAAAATTATGTACAGTTAAGTATCCACTAACCCAAAACTATATACACATTATTATATAACTAAACACACATTATTCTATTGCTAAATACACATGATTCCAAAACAAGTGTACATGCTTGCACAAAAAAATTCATAAAACAATGCTATTACTAAACAAACATTATTGCGAAACTAAAAACCCATAATTCTACATCTAAAAACACATAATCCCAAACCAAAATATACTTGCACTAAATAACAAAAAACAATATGCTATTACTAAACAAACATTATTGCAAAACTAAAAACACATAATTCTACATCTAGAAACACATAATTCCAAACCAAATATACATGCTTGCACAAAATAACAAAAAACAATATGCTATTACTAAAAAAGCATTATTACATAACTAAAATCACATAATTCTACATCTTTAAACACATAATTCCAAAACATACGTTTATTGATCTTGATGTTGTCATTGAAGGACGATGTGTGCGTAATACACAAATAATGTGTAAATAGGTTGCAGATATTGTATGTTTATGCTCAGAATTATGTAATCTGGATCCAATATTTAGTTGATCCAGGTGAGATTTCGAGCCTCGACCAACGTGATGTGTGTAACTGGATCTTGACCGCAAAAACACAATATTTAGATATTAAAACAACAAATTAAGAATACTATTTACACAGATTTTAAATGTATTGTGAAAAATTGAACTCACCAATATTTGTTGTATAAGTACACATATTTATTGCCATTTTTGTTCATAATTAATACTTTAAACATATATTAGATGCATTGTTAATAGGCAAAAACGTATTTAGGGAATACATTATATGTGAGACACTATATATTAGAAGCTATATGTACTACATATATTTCATTCTAAATACATGATTTGAGACACTATGCACACATTTAATTAATACCAACCGAACACACATATGTACATAAGCTATTTTGGATATATTATAGGTGATACACATTTTTACTAATAATTACACAGATTCGAGACACTATATACACATTTCATTAATACTAACTAAACACACATATGTACGTGAAGCTATATGTGTTACATTATATGTGATACATATTTTCATAATAAATACACAAATTCAAACACTATACACGGATATCATTAATACGAACTAAACACACATGCTCTAAGCATATAATATACACGATTCTGATTTGCAAAGCTATATGCACGTAATTACAAAGCTATATGCACGTAATTACAAAGCTATATGCACAAAATTACAAAGCTATATGCACATAATTACAAAGCTATATGCACATAATTACAAAGCTATATGCATGAGAATTTCCAAAGCTATATGTACATAATTAATTGGAGAATTTTTTATTGTTCAACATTACATGCATTCGAACCACACATTTTTTTGATGAATTGGTGTCAAATATTACCTTGTTGGGATTGTTTTGTGGAGGGGTATCCTGTGGTATGCGTGACATTGCAATACCGATCCGTTGATGTGGAAGTTTTGGTGTTTTTGATCACGAGAATATTTGTTGGTCCGATTTTTGCGTGGGATTTGTGTTTTTTTACGTTGCTTTTGATCGTGGGAGAAGATGATGTTGAAGTCGATATTTGGGATTTGGGAGGAGACGCGTTCTTTGTGATCGTGGGTTTTTTTTTTCGGTTTTGGACGATGCTTTCACGTTGGGACGGAAGATGGTGATTATGGTAAGATTCTATTCCTTGATTTTAGGAAAACAGATTATTTGGCTGATTTTAACATTCCAATTGTACCCTATTTGGTCCCCACTATTTTTTAATTACTTTAAAATGCCATTAAATCCTAACTTTTATTTTATTTGGTTGAAGGGTGTGGATTGAGTCTCATGTTCCTACCTATAGCTATGGTCTCATAGGATCTCATCCCTATATATATATATATATATATATATATATATATCTTCAATTTTTTATGTTTTCCAAAACGATAATATTTCAGTTGGGAGGGACCAATATTATTTTCAAGTGGATGGTTAATGGTGGGGAAGAGCTAGAAAAAATGGCTTGGTGCACAATGGGTCGGCCGAGTCGGCATATAGGGTTAAGATGGACTTTATTTTTAGAGGCCCAAAAAGGGTTGAGCATATTCGATCTAACTTGAACGGTCGAATTCGATAATACTGGTAGGACGGCCCGACAAAAATACATGTGTTAGGATGGGTGAGCAAAAAAATGCAGCCAAACAAAATTTCATATTGTCTCGACCCCATCCGATTTTATGGCTTGGCGCCCATTGGGCTTGGGATTGATTTTGCGAAATGGACTCACCTCACCGGGCTCACTCCGCAACTTCCTCTCTTTCTTTCAACTCTATATTATATACATAAAGGAAAAAGAAACAATACCCTACATTATAGGAAAATAATGGTGTTATATTGTGCATATTTTTTTATGCTTCCGTGTTTGTTCTTTCGACTTTTGTATGCTCTCTTGTTTTACGTACTACGGACTTTTTTTATGATGTTTCGAACATGTTTTAAACATGTGTCAATAAAATTTTATTGAAATATATTTTTTGTTACCATTAGATAATAAAGCATATCTCGAACCCCGTAAACAACCAAGAAACTCATAAAGAAACAACATATTAAAATAAAATACATTAAAACAATATAGAAGCAACATAGGAACAAAAAATAGAAACAACACAAAAACAAAAATAAAAACAATACAATCTAGTTTTTTAATTCAATGTATTCAAATATCGAAACAAAACATAAACAACATAGAACGACTTAGAAAAAACAGAAACAACATAGAACAACTAGAAAATAACATAAAAATATAGAAACAACAAATGAACAAAAAATGTATAAATAGGTAAAAACGTATAAATCTCCAAAAATTTAACTCTATGTGTACAAAATTAAAACTAAGCGTGAACAAATATAAAGAGCATAAAAATGTCTTTTACAAAAAATATTGATATTTTTGGAATTTCCTCTATATAAAAATTCACCATACCCGATGTTGGTTCGTGTATCGGTTTTGGGCCCGAGTGGGCTGGGTTAAGCTGCGCAGAACTATTTTTTTGCCCAATAAGAGCCCAGATCATATCTATACGACCCGACCCAGGGCGGTTCATGATCCAGGCCGATTCAAAGCGGGCGGCCTCAACTGGTAGGTTCAAACCGGCCCATTGACAATTATGCGACCATATAGAATATTAGAAAAGAAAATTTGGAAAAATGCCACTTTTTTACAAAAATTTTGGAAATACCACCCAACCTAAATTCTCTAAATTATAACCCCCACCCCACCCCTGTGAAATATCCAAGATACCCCCTTTAGAAAGAAAAGGACCCAAATCAGCTTTCCCTCCCATTCTCACGTGTCTGAGGAAAAAAAACAAAAGTTAAACAGTTATCTCCATGGTCTCTCTCTCCTTCCCATCTCGACTTTTTCTGGTGATTCTCGAGTACAAGATGGCGAGTAGTTTTATGGTCCGACGTCGTCCCTGTATTCTGTCTGTGCTCTCCCTCTGTGACACGCTCAAATTAGTGGTCACATTCCCTTCATGAACGGCTACTATTCCTCTTCCGACCAGACTTCCGACAGAGACCGTTGCCTTCTTATTCTCTTTCCATCGTCCATTATCAAGTACATTTTCCGATAAGTTCGATTTTGGCTATATTGTTCTTCAAATCTAGGGTTTTCTCTTGCATTTCGTATGATTCTTCTTTTTGTAATTTGTTTTATTCGAGAAAATGTGTTGTATTATACTTTCAAGTTTTCATCTTTGGTTCTTCTGCGTTGAATTTCGTTTTGGTCGATTTTTGGACTTTCATGGGTTTAGGGTTGATGAGTTTTGGTCAAAGATGTATGCATTTTTGCCCAAAAATAATGTTAAATATTTGTAAGTTTGTTTGGATCGTTTTGATATTCTCTAAATTTGTATGTAACCCAACTTGTCATCTCAATATCAAAATCATCCCGACTCACTTTGGCGACTAGATATGTCTTTTCTAATAATTGTGAAAAGGTGCCCTCCGCAGGACAACCCACGTGCTTTGTTTCCCACATTTGAAATACCAACGACGATTACTTGAATCCAACTCTCATGCACTATCCCAAAGAATTAGTATTTAGCATGAACTAGAACCTGAAATAATACAATAACAAACTGAAATCAGAAACTTACAAAGCAAACGACTGCACAATCGACTACACACGACCAGCTAACCGACTGCCACCACATACCAACTGTAAGTACCGACCATATACTGACCAACGAATCGACTATATACCAGACAACAGACCAACCAACTGCTGTACAGAACAAATTTTATCAAAATTGACTTAATTCGATAATTTCATTACATTTTCAGCTTCCAAACGATTACATTTGCTAAAATGCATATAATTTCATATTACCCAGTCCATAACACCAACTACATTGCGTATTTATAATTGTTTACAAATGAAAAATGACCAAATTAACCGCAGACATTAATCAAAAAATAATACTAACCTCTTTCCATATTTTCGACCTAATCTAGCTGAAAAGTAGAACTCAGAACACCCCTGCTCGAAAGAAATCAGCTACAAATGACCTCAGCTCCAAAGAAATCGCGAAAAAAATCCACAAAAACGTCGATGCTTTCATTCAAATAAATCCTGCTCGGACGTTGCCGTCAAATACGCCGGACACGGGAACAATGTTGTCCTCGTCCACCCTAGTCGGAAAATGCTAAAATTTCGGAGGAGATGGGAGAATCAAGAGTGAATGAGCTTGAAAAATGAAGAATGGTCAATTGAGTTTCATTTAAGAGGGAACAACACTTTGTGAAAATATTAAAAAAAAATTGAGCAAAAGGGTATCTTGGATATTTCACGGGTAAGGGTGTATAATTTAGAGGATTTAGATTGAGTGATATTTTTCAAAAAAATGTGTGAAAAAGTGGTATTTTTCCAAATTTCTCTATTAGAATCCTCAAATATTGAACAATTTCCCACAAAAGTGTGCAGAATTCTAGCGAGGAGATGAATACAACTCTGATTCACAGGCCTTTGTGTCTCTTTCGCACGAATTTCTGCAGCGATTTTAAACAAGTGCTGCTCAGCCGCAACTTCTTCAGAAGCAGAGCTTCTTCTTTCAAGTGTCATTGCACAAAAGATGGGAGCACCCCAGAAGCCCACGAGGTAATTTCGACTTTGCATGTCTAATATTATTTTGTTATTTTTGCTCTCTGAATTATTTAGATGGTGTGTTTTTACTGCATTGCAAGCACAAGTTGACAAAAATCTTACTGGGGGTGTAGTATTCTATCTGGGCACTGTTTATTATTCTATCATTGAAAGCAAGTAGTAGTAATTTATGATGATTGCTACTCAGAATTTGATGTTGGAATGAGGTCAAGTTTAGAAGGCGAAATTGTGTTTCGTGAACTTTATGCAAGAATTGTCTGGTGTCTTCCCAATTTAGGCGCATCTTAATAAATAAATAGGGGAATGAAATTGTAAATCAATTCGATGTTTGTTTTTTCATTCTTTGTAGTGTAAACTTATTGTAGATAATTTTCCCAAAGAAGTTCCATACGGAACAATTTTATGCATGTTGTGGATCGTGCACGGGTGGTAGCTCATCCAAAATGAAAAGCTTTTGGTTTTTCGTGGAATTGGGAAGTGGATATTTGGTGGAAACGTTGCTAAAAAATTGTTTAAATGAATTTAGCAGGCAAAATATTGATGTCGCTTTGTTACTGAAAGCATATAATCTACAATATGGATCATATATTCATACAAATTAGTGGATAAGGTATATCCCTTGCATCATAGAATTGTCAATTCTGGAATTAAGCTCATCTAAGAAGTTTTGAATTATGAACCAATATTCATGATTTTTCCTGTTTCTGTTACCCTTGTTTGAAATAGTAAACAAACTTCTGTGTGTTCATGAAATGTATAAAAAATTAAACTATATTATTTTGACTGAAGCTGAATTATTTATTTCTATAACCCAAAGAATTGATTGATATGTAAATGTCAAATAAATATTTAAAACTGTACTGCCAAGAAAATATTTCTATACAGTGGACAAATGTCAATATGTCGTTAGGCATGCTTCATAATGTAGAGGTTCTCTGATTCAATTTTAATTGGCAAGGGACTCGTTCGGCTTTGAATTTGTCTCCAATGATATTATTTTGTGAATAAATTTAGATAAGTTACAGTGTGTAAATGGAAATTGAAATGAAAGGAAAAAATTAGAGTAAATATAATTAATGATTTAGCATTTCCTTTGAATGCAATTTTGATCTGTATAACTTAGCTGACATTGAAGTTTAGTTGGATTTGGTTTTCCTCGAGTAGAAAATGGGGTTCTATGTGGAATTTCACTTTTGCTTATACATACTCTTCTATTTTTTGTAGCTTATCATTAAAAACCATGTGATTTTATTTGTTTTTCTTATAACAGGGTTTCTCAATTCTCAAAACAGATACTCAAGGTGACATTGGAAGCGTATGGAGCTCTATGGGTTTTTATGTGTTTACCATCCACATTCCCTTGAGTTTTGGTGGTCTGTCAGTAGCTGCCAACATATTGCATCAACCTATTCTAAGTCCACATATCGAGGTAAGGTTTTCCTGTTTCTAATGCAAAGGTTGAAGTATGAAAGCTACTGAATCATCAAATGCTAATATGAAATGTTCTTTTTTTTTTTTTCCTGGACACTATGAGATGGTAGTATTGCTTCATGATTGAGTGAAATAGTTGATTGGCGTTTTCCAATCTGAATATGCAGACGAAAGTCCCATATTACATTAATTTAAGGGATGATTATAAAAACTACCCCTGAGGTTTGGGGTAATTACAAAAATCCAGAGGTTTTTGTTAAATTACAAAAATCTCCTTGAGATTTGATTTTGTATTACACTTTACGCCCTTTATAAGCAAAAACATTTCAAGCACTCCATTTACATTTGTAAAAGTACTACAGTTATCTCCTTACATTTTAGGCATAATCAAATCTGAGGGGGTTTTCTGTAATTTTCAAACTTCTCAGGGTCTTTTTGTAATTACCCTAAACCTCAGGGTATTTTTGTAGTTATCCCTTAATTTAATTCATAGATGTACTGGATATGGAGTCCATTGGGCTGGGACGCCTTTAGCAAGTACTTTTTCAAAGCTATTGCCGCAGATAGGAATATTTTTCATTCCCAGTTTCACCATTATGTAGTAAACTGCTTATAGTTGCACTGTGTGCTTGGTCTACTTCTTGTAGTTTATGTTCAGAAGAACCTGTGATCGTTTCCTACCAATAAATGTTCCTCTGTTTGCTTATCTCGACTTTTGATATTTCAATTCTGAGTCTTATATAGAGGCAAGTCTCTGAATTTATTTTCTGTTCCACTTGCTTTGATCATTATGCAGTCTTTAAATTGCATGTCTTTTAATAAACCAGTTAATTGTTAAGAGGTTTGGTGAAGGAACTGAGATAGCGAAGTTGTTTTTGGTAAATTAATATAAATCCAAAAAAATTTATGGACAATTAATACTTGCACTTTGATGATGTGGAATGTGTTCTTGATCAGGACCTGTAGATGTTAGTGATAGACCTGGTTTTCCTGTTTCCAGCACAGGCATTCTTGATACTTGGAATTCAAACCTTGGAGCTTAGCATTGTTTTGCTGCTTCTAAAGTGTCCTGGGAAGCCCCAGTACGAACTTCAAGATTTCTTTCATGCTCACAAATCTTCAAAGCAAAGGAGCTGGTTGCTAGCATCAGTGCTTGGTTTTGGTTTTCTTCTGCCATTGGTTTTCATTACTTCGTATTTTGCTGATAGATTGATAGAGTCCAAGGTACGCTTATTCACGTTTAATTTTAGATAAAATGCACCAGTACATTAAAATGAACTTAAAGACCAGATCAAATGAAATTCCAATTTAGTTTTCTCATGACATCAGGAGCCACAAAATCTCAGTTATGGTATTAATTTTGCTCTTTCTACTAAGGATGTGCAGAAGCATGATGAATACCCTAGATGAGCCTATTGTGGTTTTTCTGATATAGCTTTCTACATCACTTAGAGTTCTGGGTAAACAATTTTCCTAGAGGCTAGGGGATGGGGTAGACATGAAAAATCGCAACTCTATCCAAAAACACACTCACTTGTAAAGTTGAAAATGATTGAGTCATATTTCTTTCCACTCTTTCTTTTTGTCATTCTTTGGATTTCCAAAAATTCAATGTCAGCCCCATAATGAAGGCCCGACTACGATTTACCTTCATGTGTCCAAGGTCCAAACCATTATTGACCCTCATGGTCAAAGGTCCAAAAGAACACCACTTCTAATAACCATTCTTTAAGAAAGTCCAAAACCAAAGATATATTTCTTCTCCACTCAAAAAATATTGTTCTAAATTCTAATACATTTGACTTCAATAACACCAATCGATAAACTTTCATCATCATCGCCTTGCCCTTAGTCCCCTTTGTGTGGGGGTTCAGCGTGAAGTTTATAGTGTCGATTAATTGTCTAAAATTAGTTAACACTATAAATTCATGCAAGAAACAAAGTGGCAAAGTTTTACGCGGATGCCCTTCCCCGCCGCAACCTTCATATGATGGAGAAATGAGATGAAATTCCAAAACCGTCATCATCATCGGTTTTTGTTTTTCCACTTACACGGAAAATATCAGAGGCGGTGATGAGTTGAGATAGTTGTTCTAGTCATGTCATGGTGACAAGTATTGATATTGTAAAATCAACATGTACATCATGGAACATAACGAAATATGATAAAACTTTCGATTAAAAATCACAAGAATTTTTCATTAATGAATTGTTAAACATTTCCAACAATTTCTACTAAGGAAATTTAATCCATGTATTTATAACCTTAGATTTGGAAAGAGAAGGTGATAGTGTTACCTTTGATATTTAGTGGCAAAAGTTCTCTATTCCATTTGAGGGGTGCTTAAACTTCCTGCAACGAGCCAAAAATAGTTTGAAACACTAATTGTTTGGCCAATGGAAAATAATAGTCAAATATATGGTCCAAAGTTCATATTGTTTTTTTCCTCTCGACACAACAAAAAAGCTAGAAATTCACTTACTGACCTGCACTTGTAATAGTTAGTGTACTTTCATCAATGTTACTAAAAGCACATATTTGAAATAATAAAATAATGCATTATGATATCTTGTAACAGCAGTCATGTATCATCCAGAATTCAACATTCAAAAAGTCATTTGTTTCTTGTATAGAAATCCGCATAAGCCAAAACAAATATAACAGATTACCAAGCATGCTTTGCTTCATCATTTAAGAATGTTTATAATAGTCAAAGCATTACTTACATTTACCTCTTCTAATCTTTCTTTAAAGGTTCGTATTGTTTCATGCTTGCAAACATGTAAGGCTTACTTTCCGAGAAACGAAATCCTTCTCCCATGATTTTGCTCCCTTTTCCTTTTATTCTCAACCCAACTAAACTTCACATATACATATATGTATGTATATATCCTATTCACCTTGTATACTAGATATTACTATTTGTGTAGCTAAACTAAGCACATGTAAAGCATAGTCGATTATTGGTGCACGTTATAAATTATGTGATGATGTAAGCCATCATAATAAAGCTTATATACTACATCCCCGTAGTTAAAGTACCATCTTTTTGGTTAAAAATGAATTGGACAGAAACTTTTGAATTTCTAAAGACAAAAATAGTAACATGAAAATTTGTGTTGAATCTGGATTCACTCATCAGGAAATAGTGATCATTGGTGAAAAGTGACATTCTGGAAACTAGGGTCCTAAAAATGTAAAATATTCTAATAGGGACTTCTCACAACTTTAGATGCATCAATTGTAATATTACAGTCGCCGCTTGACTCAAACTAACTAGCAAAGCTGCCATGCATTGATTAGGCTTGCATCTGCCCTTGTGAATAAATCTGACTCACCTTAGGAGCTAAAACGAATTCAACCCGAAGAGGCAATTAGGGAATTTGAACAGTATCTTCTAGTGAAAATCCTTTTTAGGCAAACATCAACATTGAGATTGTGAGAATTGCGACTAAATAGAGGGAGAAACAAAGAGCATGGAGGGAAGGATGACATATTACTGGCAAAAACTACTATTTGTTCTTTCTCTTTTGGCTTTTGTGATACAAAATATCGATATCCTATGTGAATAAGAATTATTCACACTCATTGATATGCATAACGAATCTCAATGATGGTCAAATAGTTTCCATATCGGATCGATGTGGTACTTGGCCCCCATACAAAGATGTGTCAGCATGCACCCTTTCAAGTTCTAGGATTTGGTTTGTTGAAGTGTTTCTTCACTTTGCTCACAAGCGAGGGAATGCACTTTTCGGTAATCATTATGTCACGACCCAAACTTCGTAATAAAATTTACGCGACACAATTTCTAAAACAAAATACAACTCGAGATGTTTTGCGGAAGCGTTTAGTAAGATCGAAAGTAAATACAAGTAATTCAAACCCGTTTTAATGTCCCTAAAAATTTAACTAAAATAAAGTACGTGCAACATCTAAAATAAAAGATCGTCATCTCTATTCGTAGTTCCACACTTGGTAATAAAATAATTAGGTTGAAAATCCATTCAGGCTTAGGCACCCTCCTCCAAAGACATCGCCAAACTCCATCAATCTGTAGGAATGATATTAACATGGGGTGAGTAACTGAACTCGAGTGGGGCTAGTTAAAAAATAAAAAAATAAGCATTTTAATTTACTTTAACAAATAAAGGTGACATGTAACTTGTTTAACGTGGATCGTTCCACGACATGTTTAACGTGGATTGCTCCACGACATCTTCTTGTCATGTTTAACGTGAATTTCTCCACGAGATATTCGAACCCGTAATTTCTTGTCATGTTACAACATATCACATCGCAATCAAACATAAGTAAAACGGGTAGCATATAATAAGATCGATAAATAGAAATAAAATCCCCACCTTAAAGCGAAATTATGCGCCAAAACGTATGTATAAATGTGGATGTCCTAATTTTCGTGCTCCTCGCTCCTACAAAATTTTAACACGCTTTTATCAATTGTCTATTAATACCCACTAACATATATATATATATAGTTGATGAAAAAAAAAAGTAAACTATTTAATGTTTATATATATATATAATATATACATACGTATACATATATAATGCAAATGAAAGATAAATAAAGGATCTCGAATGTTTTTTCTAAAGTAACAGATAATGACAAAATATTGGGAGTTGTGCAAAAGTCAAGCAAATAGTTTGAGAGATGAAAGGATAAAGCTTTGGTTTTGGTCGGTGGTTTATTCGATAACATTCAACCCAGACTTCAAAATGTATCTCTTCTCCATCGTCTCTGTTGGTTTCCAAATTTTCGTTCGTTCAACACCTCGAGTTCGTATCTCGCCGCCGCTTACACGCCGCACACACCGCACACCGGCGAATAGAAGCGGCGGATCAAATTTTGGGTTTCAACGGCGGTCAACGGCGTCGCGTGAACACGCACATCGCTTACGATTTCCGTCGGCCGCTTATAAATATTCTTTGATGATTATAACTTGGAGGTTTTGGTAATAGGATTGGAAATTTGAATAATAAGGGGAAAAATATTATACGAGAAGGTGACCAATTTCTTACCTTTTTCTTGGTTTTTGTCCAGGATAAGTTTTCTTCCTCCCAATACACTAGCATATAAATCTGTTTTTTATAGGTAACCATGAAATCTGTTAAACCGGTCTTAACCTCTCAGTAGTGGGAAGTTAGACTAAAAGCGCTAGCCATACTTGAGATAATGGAGTGATGGGAAAAGAAGCATTGGGTTAATATTGAGATAAAAGCGATTTTGTCAAATTCATGAATCAAATGGAGTGCGGGCCTATTCAACTTTAAGCTTAAAAATGGGTTATACCCAAAAAAATAAAATGAGAGATTGGGCTTTCAAAAAAATGAATCCCAATAAAATGTTAAAACAGATGTCTAATATATCATTATCAATGATAAAATAAGAAAATAAATGAAATGTGAGTAATTTAAATAGTATTAATAGTGAAACAACCAATGAAAATTAACTTAAGATGATAATTATGTTATAATGTTAATTATAATAATATCATAAAGAAATTAATAAGGTCAATCTATGGTGGGTGTTACACATTATATAATATTAGGATGCTCGAGTGATTTTTAAATAAATGTGCATGTAATTTGCAAAAATCATTAGAGATGGATAACATCTACGCCCTTGATTTAAGAATGGTAATTAGTGATTTTGTTTTGGGAACCTTTGAAGGGGTGATATGGGGCCGATATTGTAGGGGAGACTTATTTCTAGTGTGTCAGTGCAACTCTCAAGATGGTTTTAGCATGAAAATTGGCATAAATGAAGGAATCGTAGCACCAGTATCAAAGAACACTAAAACATGTATATTGGAAAATGTAGCATACCTCTTGGGCTTTCTGCTGTGTCATAGCATATAGGCGTGCTTGACCCATCAGTGTTTTTCCCTTCCTGTCTGTATACGTAGTACAATACTCTACGCGGTGACCTGGTTGATGACAACAAAAACATACTCCTTTTTCCAATAGGCATTCCCTAAAATGATTTCTCCCACTATTTGAACAAGTCGGCTTCATCGAATAGCGGTTGCCCCCGTTCTGATCTTCTTACCCTGATTACCAGCCCCATTTCCTTGATTCGGCCAACTCCATTTTCTTGTCCCCGAAACATCATCGGTCTTTTAGGTAGGACTGTCCAATTTCAAACAAGAAGCCACTTCTTGAGCTCTCCCCAAACAAGCTTGTACGCTACCAATTCTTAAACGAAGACCTCTGTCGCCTCATCGTCTTTTTAACCATGTCTACCAAGTGTGTGGCGAGCCTTGCCAACCGATTGAATATGCGCTCGTACTCCATGACCGTCATGCCAAATCGCTTCAATTCCAAAATTGGTCTCTTGGTCTGCATGCGATTGAGGAGAGTATTTTGCATGACTTCCCACTTAGTCCGATCCTACCATTGAGTTCATCCGCTTGTGCGCGAGAATGCTTCCCACTAATGATCGGCGTCTATGTGAATTGGAAAATAGCGCATGAGATTCGTTGTGCATCCGCCATCTATCTTAGGTAGGTGGCGAAAATTCTCTCCATCGACGTAGCCACTCTTCGACCACAAAAACCTATCACACCCGTTAAAAGTATGTGGCGAGAAAAACCTCCGATTTGCTCTACAATATGGACGTTTTCATTTCCACCACTTGGTGGCACAGGATAGGTGGTGGTATGGTGTTGTTGAAGTAATCTTGTTGTAGATTAATCAGTTAGTTAGGAGGGTATTGTCGGCATCTCAGTGAGTTTTGGCTTGAGTCAGTGGTGGTTGGAATTGTTCCTTCGCCGTGGCATAGTTTATAATACAAACAAATATCAGATTTTAACTCCTGCAAGAATGAAGTAAATATAACATTATTCAAAAACATATAATACCAACAAGGACGGAGTATAGAGATGAAAATAAAATTCCACTATCTCAAAAAAAATTCCTTAAAAAGGATACAATCCCAGAAAACAAATTACATCAAAGAATTGGTTGTGCAAATGTGCTAAACAAATGAAGTCCTAATCATACTAGAAAAATAAAAGAAACTCCTACTAGTGATAAAAAATGCAAACTATTGTCCATGAGTATATAGCTATAGTAATGTTAGTCGTCTAACTCGATCCTTCGGATGAAAATAGTCCATCAAAATTTTCCTCGGGTCTTCTCGGTCTGCCAGAGTCATCGTTTGAATCTATATATATTACATTAGATTTCTTATGGGTCCATGCTTAAGTAATTCCGCTATAAATTCATCGTGATCCAAAGTCGTGTAAGGGGGTACGGAACTATAATCGATTATGTCGTCATGTACGTTCCTCTCAAGATCACCCCATTCCTTAGGTAGGGTTCGGATCAACTTGTCGGTTGCCTCATTATGGGTAATACTTCCTTCCAGATGTCTCATTTCTAATCACATCCTCCTCATCTTTTGAATATGTTCCTCTTTCGTCTATAATTCAAGTACCCATACACCCTCCAGTTATGGATTCGACCTCCCGTTCTCTTCCAAGTTGTCTTTATCCTACGTGCTATCCTAGAAAAAATACACATTACTCAAATAAGTCCGTTTATCATATATAATTAAATAAATTATGCATTTCATATTACTTCATTATGATTCGTCATTTTACGTTGTTTTCTACGTCTTAACATATCATGTAAGAAAAATGCATTGGTAACGAATTAAAGAACACACAAAAATAACTTGTCATATAAATTTATAATTCACATAAAGCATATTGTACTTTCCCGATTTCTCATCTTTGTGCGGCAATACTTTCTTGTAGAGTTGCATTTTTCTTTCAAAAAATGTGGCTACCCTCAATCGCTCAAACCAGGTTTTATTTATTTATTTACCACAATATGAGAAATTGGGAAAGTACAATATGATATGTGAACTTTGAAATTTATATGACATGTTACAATTTATGTGTGTGTTCTTTAATTCATACCCTGATATATTTTTCTTCCATGACATGATAAAAGTAGAAAACAATGAACAATGGCGAATCATAATGAACTTTAAGGATATGAGATGCATAATTTGTTTAATGATAGATGGACTTATTTGAGTAATGTGTAATTTTTTCTAGAATAACACGTGGGATAAAAACATCTAGGAAAATGATGGGAGGTTGAATCTATAACTGGAGGGCGTATGGGTACTTGAACTATAGACGAAAGGTAGGGGTCACAGTAAAGGAACACATTGAAAATATGTGGTTAGAAGTGAGACATCTCGAATGAAGGATTACTGATGATGAGACAACCGACAAGTTGATTAGAACCCTAGCTAGGGAATGGAGTGACCTTGCGAGGAAAGTGCGCGGCGACATGACCAATTGATTCGTGCCCCTCACACGACCTTGGATCATGAAGAGTTGATAGCAGAATTACTTAGGCATGGACCACCTGTTGTGCTTAATGTAATATATGTAGATTTAGACCGGGACTCCTTGGCAGAATTCGAGGAAGATCCTGAGGGACTATTTTCATCTGAGGGATCGAGTTAGACGATGAGCATTACTATAGTCATGGAGAACATTTTGAATTTTTTATTTGGTAGGAGTTCTTTTATTTCCTAGTATAGTTAGGACTTTATTTTTGTGCAGCACGATCATATTTTTGATGTACTTTGTTTTTCCTCGCATTGTATCCTCTTAAAGTAATTTTTTTTGAGGTAGTGGAATTTTATTTTCATTTATATACGTCGTCCTTGTCGATATTATATATTTTTGGTTGATGTTACATTTACTTATTTCTTGCACGAGTTAAAACCTAGATATCTGTTTGTATTATAGATTATGCCACC
Organism: Rehmannia glutinosa; assembly: GCA_016081115.2. Lineage (NCBI taxonomy): Eukaryota > Viridiplantae > Streptophyta > Magnoliopsida > Lamiales > Orobanchaceae > Rehmannia > Rehmannia glutinosa. The sequence continues at coordinate 151,523 of JABTTQ020003032.1, forward strand.
ACGAAGGAACAATTTTAACTCATCACTTAACTCAAGCCAAAGTCAAGGAGATGCTGACCGATCTCATTAATCTACTACAAGGATTACCACAATGTAACATCGTGCGACGACCACCAAGTCGATGGAAATGAAAGCGCCCATATTTTGGAGCTATTTCGGAGGTTTCGACCCAGATTTTTAACGGGCGTGAAGTGCCTTTTGAGGTCGAAAAGTGGCTACATGCGATGGATAGAATTTTTGCCCGTCTACCCAAAGCGAGATGCACATCGGATCTCATGCTCTACTTTCCAATTCACAGAGGCGTGGATCATTGGTGGGAGGCATTTTGTCACTCACGGACGAGAAGAACAACTCAATGGCATGACCTAGACTGATTTCAAGCAGGAAGTCATGCAGCTATATTTTCCTCAATTGCATAGAAATTGAATTGAAGCGAGGGGTAACATGACGGTCATTGAGTATGAGAGTTCGCCACACACTTGGTAGACACGGATGAAAAGAGGGCAAGGAGATTCTACGGAGGATTGAGTCAAACATGGGTATGGCATTCTGTAAGGTAGAGCTTACTTAATAGAGGATTCATTGGGATTGTCATATAGTCAAACATGGGATGACATTCTGTAGCTTAAGTGTGGAAGTAACATAGATAGAGGTTATTCTGTTAGTGGTTGATGCTTGTGTGGGCGGTCATGCTAGGGTAAGCAGAACTGTTAGTTGCTGTTGGATCAACGACAATTTTCAGATTGGAAGTTTTGAGGTGAGCCGAAGTGTCCATGTCTAACTTGTGTTAGTGATTTAGTCTAACTTGTAGAGAGTCATTGAATAAGTTGTTGGTCATATTGTTTAAAGTGTTTTGTCATAGGACAATGTCGAATACGTGCACAGCATAATCATGAACTGGAGCTATGTTGATGGGTAAATCCATGTAATGTTCGTTAGTATGTTAGTAGGACGCCAAAAATAACTCAGGGTAGTTTTTGTTATTATCCCTAGTATAATTGTCTCCAACATAGGCAGCTCAAGTGAGAGCTTGTTGTGTTTTATCTAATTTCACAATGTGGACTTACATGTTTAAAAGACAATTGTATTGTAGGCTATATATAATTTAGTAAAGCTAAATAAATGATCTATTAATTGGCCGCTAGAAATATCTACTACATATGAGCTTTCTATGTTGATATCCAGTACGAGTTAAATTATTATCAATGGGCTTTATTGACGTAGTATATAATACATTACTGAGAATCCAAGTCAAATCAATCGATTTACTCTTTCCTCTATGAGAACAATAGAGCAGCTAAGGAGATTTGATAGTGGAAGACACTGACCCTTTTGGATAATTTTTTTATGTTTATCTCTATGGATTCATGTATTTTGTACTATGGATCCAGATATGCTTCTAGTTTAGTAATCAATTTGTTTCTGGATTCTGCTAAATGATCTAGGGTCTTACGTTTTTCAATCATATTTGTGTTAAATTCCTTGATTGCTGGGCTTTTACTTTTTCTATTATTATTCCTCTGGTTTCTTTTCCTATTTGTTTTTGGGCCAACATCTTTAATGAACTTTTTATTCACTTGAGACTGATCTCTTCTGAGACTAGATCATAATCTGACACTCTTACAGGATGTGAACAATCCCATTCTCAAGGAAATTCTGTCCAGTGGCTCAAGCTCCTTAACAGCCTGCATTATTGTCTACTGCATTGTCACTCCTTTGCTGGAAGAAATTGTGTACAGAGGCTTTCTTTTAACATCCCTTGCCTCCGAAATGAAATGGCTGCAGGCAGTTACAATCAGTTCCATTGTTTTCAGCGCAGCTCACTTCTCTGGTGAGAATTTCTTACAACTTCTCGTTGTTGGATTTGTGCTCGGATGCTCTTATTGTTGGACAGGAAACCTAAGTACATCTATAGCCATTCATTCGTTGTACAATGCCCTGATCCTGTTTTTAACATATGTATCATAATTGATGTTTCAACACTCACTTAAACCCTTATATATTAGGTGAAATTTCATTCTCACAAATAACGATATTCCATCCTGTGCATTATCAGTTTTATTAATTGTTCACGGCTTATTACTTACTGACAAGGGACCTGGTGCGCCAGAGCAAGTTTTTTTTTTTTTTTTCTTTTTTCGGAGTCCAGTGCATAGTCCAATAGTTTGTGATAATGAGAATAAAAATACATAGTAGAAGTTGTGTTTCCATAAGGGTGCGATTGAATATCGTTTCATGTTGATTTTTTTGTGGCTAGAGAATAGCGATGAAGAAGTTTTTGGAAGAAGAACGAAATTTGATAGTGTGATTGGATATGAGATCAAAATGTAACGATAAAAGTTGTTTTGAATAGTATAATTTGTGGAAGAATGTGTAATATTGATTGGTGAATTGATGGTTCTTTTTTTCTTTTTAAAAAAATGAGTAGAACTGTTTGGGGCAAGAAAAAAATTAAAATGAGTGAAGAGTGTATTTTCTGAAAATTTTCATAAGCAATCGCACTTTGGGGTAAAATAATTTCTATAGTGGAACAAAAATGAGATTCTTTTGGTATCCAGTGGGTGGCTACCTAAAATGCTCTTATCTACTCTTTGATATTTCCGAAGTGGGGGCTCAGCGAGGAAACTATTGTTATGGCTCATGCTATGAGGTCTATCATATGTTCCGTGGGATTTGAACTTTGCATAAAGTATTGATTTATGAGTCATTAGCGAGGAATTCATAAACTTCAGTTATGCTCAATGTATTATGCTATTCTCCAATTTTGGGATGATAACAGTGTGTAGTAGCAGAATAAAGTGCAGTGTTAATTGCTTTTGTTTTGTTACATGTTGCTTGCAATGGATTACTTCTCCTTGTTCTTTTTTCTTGAATACACAAACTCAGTGTGATCACCCTTCTTGTTTGATGAAGAAGAAAGCTGGAAGCCTGTAACTTCCCATAAAATGCGGAAATATTCTGTGGGAAAAGCAAATAAAAAAGGCATATTTGTGCACCTTACAACCATGAAAAGTTGGGGAAAAGCTTATACTTTATTATTATCCAAAACACTTTGATAAGTAAGCTTATCACATGTTCCATGGGTCAAAACGTGTAGTTTATTGACTTTATTTGTGGAAGCTGGATTGCATGTTCAAAGTACTCTTTCCCCATGAATGATGGGGACATCTTGATATATGGAAGAAGCATATGATTATGCTGGCAAAGTTACTACTTTAGTCCTCTAACTATGGTGGTAAAATTGGTACTGTAAAAACTCGCGAATCGAGTTCTTTTTTGCTAGAAATTGCAAAATCAGACGAAAAATTGGAGGTTTTTCACATATTGATATTATCTGGAAAAATATTCGATTTTCGGTAAGAAAGAAAAAGACTCAATTACAGGGTTCTTCTTGAAATTTACAGGAAACGCAATTTCTTGGCAAAAGAAATTACAATTTAGCTATGCTTGGCAGCTCTGTTTCTAGGAATCCTTTCAAGCACATGTAATTGGGCTTGTATAAATGTATTTCAAGTCAATTTCTAGTTTAGTGTTGGAAAATGAATTTTCAAACTTTATTGGTTTTCGTGTGAGAATTGAGAATATATTTGGTTTGTTGTCTAAATTTCGATTGAAAATGAGAATATGTTTGGTTATAGTTTTTCAAATGTATTTTTGACATAGATTTACGTAATTATAGTGTATTTTTACCTAGGTTTGCGTAATTTGAATGAAAAATTGTTTGGTTGTATTTTCAAAAGAATATTTTCCATAAAAAGTGAAAACCTGAAAATGACTTCATTTCTATGAAAACTTTTCAAAACAAACATAAACTCATTTTAGGAATAGTTGGAAACCTGGAAAAATGGTTTTGGAAAACACAACCATACAAGATCAATGTCGTTATGGCATTCTTGTTGTGTCATGTGACATTTTCTTTAGCAAAACATTCAATTTTCATTGAAAAAAAACTAATGACTCAACTCGCGTTTTTTTTTTTTTTTTCTGAACTTCAGAGTTTTTTTTTTTTTTTTCCAACAGCCTATGATGCACAATTTTTACGGAACTAATTTCGCACCCTATTAGTTACAAGACCAAAATACAATTTAGGCTGCAGGTGACCCTAAACTAGAGCAGTGTTTCTTGGAATCGTTTGTAGCATAACATGTCTCCGTGTCATTCTTTATTCTCGCCGTGTAGGGCCCCGGTTCTTAGGACATCCCACCCATACAGAACCTTGCATAATTTACACACGTTATGTCGTGATATACGCCAAGAATGACCTGATTTCTTTTTTATGGTGCAACTTTTGCTGTCAAAATATATTCCTTGCTAGGGAAACTTCGGCTTAATTGCAAAATTGGTCCGTAATTATGGGAGCTAGTAATTTTCTTCCTGTGAGTATTGTAGGTAGCAATTTTGATCCCTTAATTTCTAATTTGTGTACTTTTGGTCTTACAAATTCTGCTTTTGTAGGATTTTGATCCAGTTGGGCGAGGTGTTTTAATACTCTTGTCCTTTAACCAAAATACATATATATCATTAAAAGTTACAAAACTGAAATTGTTATTTTGACTAAGCTGAATTATCAAGTACCGATGGTCGACTTCTAAGAATTAGAGGACTAAAATTGCAATTAAGATATAATGTTTGTAATCAAAGTAGTTTGCTGGTTATAACTTTATAAGAATTTATTTCACGGCTAACTTAGTTGGAGTCTACTACAACATGAGTGGGGGTACAATCTATTTAGTATGTGGAAACAGCCAGGTATTAACTGGCTGGATTCTTTAAAGGAAGAATCTTCTTTTCTGGTTTATTTGAAATTTGAATCTCGAAAAGTAGTTTGGATTATATAGCATTTGATGATTGGATCGAGAAAGTGGCACAACGGGTATGAGCTTGCAAGTTGCCTTTCCCCACTTAAGTTTCAAGTTCAATATAAATAATAATAATAAATACATTAAAAGTCAATATTTTCCAAAAAGTATTAAATAATGTAGAGTTGTCTAATGTCAAGCCAATTTTCGATGCTTTTCGGTGGGGTCATGTGAGAAACTTGATTTTTCTTCTTTTTTCTGCTTCAAGGTTGAATAATTACATTATTTGAATACCATATACAGTTTTAAATCCCTTTTAGTTCTAGACCTAAAATTTATTTTCCCTAAACGATGGAAATAATATCCTATTTGGTATCATTTTAGTTTTTGTACGGTTTCAAAGTATAAAAGCGTGAAAATATAATTTTCTTTGTGCAATTTCGAAAGCATGAAAATATGTGTTTGTAACGCCTTAGGGCTTAAGGGGTATTTGTAATTTTGGAAGATAATTGGAGGATTTTATAACTAGGCTAAACATGTTAGGAAAATAGTGTATGGTTTCTCTTTAGGAAATGGCAAAGGTTTGAGTGTTTGGAAAAGTCGGCGCTGAGATTAGATTCGGTCTCCACAAGACGAAATACGCCATGTATCCGAGTGTTTACGGTTCGGTGCTCGTCTCTAAGATACAACGATTTTTTTTTCTTGTTAGGTTAGTAGCACAAGCAAACGGAACTACAAAATAACAACAAGAGTTTATGACTTTCAAGCTAAGAAAGAAGGAAATGTCAATACGCGCGCGTATGCGAGAATGACAGATTGATTATCCGAAGATTTTCGCCTGCTTTTTCAAACAAGCAGGGTCGATTATTATAGCGGTGTGCCTCGTTTGGAATAAAAAGACACATTTTGCAGACCGAAGCAGACGCACCTATTTATCGGCACGACCTGGCGCACGACCCGCACGTGGATGCGCGCGAGTAGCTTGACGCGACACGACGGCGACGCACGGCCGCGGCGTCAAGCCCGTGCTCAATCGAACCCAATCGATTGACACACGACCGACGCGTGCGCATGAGTGCGAACACTCCCGATTGAAAATCGTTTAATTAATTAATTAAAAAAATATTTATTTATTTATTTTAATAATTTTTGGTCCAAAAAGAATAAGAGCCTTGAAGCCCAAGCCCAAGCCCAAGCCCCCAGGCCGGGCCGAGCCGAGCCGAGCAGAAGCGCGCAAGCGAGTCCGATTGAACCAAACCCACAAGCATGTAAGTCCTCACTCCATTAAAAATTTGGGTGTCCCCAGGGCCCAAACTCATGTCAACTTGGGATTTATTAAGTATGCAAATTTTGCCTCCTTTTCCCATGTGGGATGGAGCATTCCTCCTTCCCCACATTTTCCATTTTCCATACCATTTATTTGTATTAAGTGACTATCTTCAAAGCATTAATTTCGCATTCACCGGAATCGGTTTGAGAAATTCCAAATGATATTCTCATCTACTCTCTTATTAGAATTTTTATAAATAATTCAATTCTATTTTATATTAATGGAAACCACTTAATTATTTGGTCAAAATCGGTCAACACCCATTTCTCAAGACCAAATTCCAACAATCCCCACATAATGAAATTAATGCATGCGTGTATGCAGATTATTGAAAGTCTCGGCGAATCGTTATTGCATCGAGGATAGGTAGCTTGTGGCTTTGACCCTTCCTTAGTAAAATACTATCGGATTTACTAGCCGCTTAGTGACGCGATGTCTTGAACTATTGATCGTTTGTGTAAACCAAGACAACAAGATTTACACAATAACAACTCTAACACTTGTTTTTCTCACGTTGTATCCATTTCGGCCCTGGACCATATCTTAGATTCGTAAGTGTTTCTTTGAAGCGGCCATTACTTCTCACTTATATAGGTGATCTCCTATGAAGAGTATCTCCGCCATATTCCACCTTTCGGTATAGGAATCATTAAAAGTCTTAAACTTAACCTCACCACAAATCGTGGGTTTTCATTCACTTGGATGTTTCGAGAATGAGCTAACCCATTTTCCAAGTGTTGGTGAACATTCATAATTTAGTTGTCTCATTGTACCAAGGTCTTGGGATCTCCAATTCACAAGGTTGGATTACCGTTATGAACATTCTTTAAGTTGTGGATTTGAAACCCATTCCTCTTAACAGTTTATATAATTGATCTCGATTTATGCCTTCGTAAAAGCGGATCGCAAGGTTTTCCTTTGACTTCACGTAGTCAACCGAAATAACCCCATTCGAAATCAATTGTCTAATGGTATTGCGTCTTCGACGTATATATCTAGACTTACCATTATACATCTTGTTTTGTGTCTCTTCCGATTTACGATTGACTATCACAAGAAATCATCACACCAGGCACATGATTATTCCAATAAGGAATATCCTCTAAGAAGTTTCTAAGCCATTCAATTTCTTCTCCGACTTTATCCAAAGCAATGAACTCGGATTCCATAGTGGATCGAGCTATGCACGTCTGCTTAGAAGACTTCCACGACACCGCTCCTCCACCTATTGTGAAAACAAATCCACTTGTGGACTTGGAGTCTTTTGTGTCTAAAATTCAATTGGCACCACAAGATCCTTCTAATATGCTTTGGATATCTCGTATAAAGTATTTTATAGTTCATGGTATACTTTAAATATCTAAGTACCTAGTCACGATTGTATGGGCCCAAAATATGGCAAATCATGAAACCTTTCATCACCACAAGAACAATTGTCTAGCTTGGAAGAAATACTTTATCAATTTCTAGATGATTGTGAGGCAAGAAGACGACAAGATGAGATAAAACGTCGGCCCGAGTTGGAAAAGAATCTTCTTTGAGTTTATCGAAGAGTGTAAGATAAGAAATCGAAAGTGATGATAGATTACTACAAACCGAGGCAAGCATTCAACAAATTGAGATTACATGTCAAACTATGTCAAAGTTACTCCAACAAATGATTGACCAACTTAATAATGAAGAGTCGTCATCATTCTTGAGACTGGTGAAATAGAAAATCATGAACATGAATTGCCCATTATGAAAAAGGTGGACGTCCTTGAGAATTTGGAGGAGACTTTTGAAGAGTGCAATCCGATCTTACAAGAGGAAGAGTCACATCAAATTAACTCGGGGAGTATCTCTATCTCTCACTCAATTGAAAATCTTCATATTGACAAAAATATGTGCACTCAGATGTAAGCTTCAATACAAATGTATCAAATTTTAAGAAGATACACTTGAAGGAACAATGTTTGAAAATGGTGATCAATTAACATGTTCTCTGATTTCATGATATTTAATGTGAGTAAAGATAGAAATATCTTTACTATGATTGATAAACCATTTATCATCATTAGGAACACATTTGATTTCCAAAAGACCATCAATATTGTGATCCTTAATCATCCACGTCTTTCATACATGAAGGATCGCTTTATATTGTTGGAAAATACAAAGGCGTGGCATGACCGACACTTATTTTTGGATCCCGATTGAGTAAAACAAAAGTCGGCTAAAGACTTTAAATTTAGCGCTTCTTGGGAGGCAACCCAAGCTCATTTTACTTGCTTTCATAGTTAGATTAGTTAGAATGTTTGTGTTTTATTAGTAATAGTTATGACATCTCACCCTTATCCCTCTTGCATGCTCATTACGCGATTCTTGTGAAATTATGAGCAAAAGGTGATTATTGTGATAGAATTTGGTGGTATTGAATTTCGGGTATAATTGGTTATATAAATTACCTCCACATCCTTATTTTCTATCTATGCCCACCATGTATTTGATAAAATGCCTCAATGAGAAATTTAACACTTTTGCATACCCTTCTTGGTTTATTGTTGGGAGTTCACATATTGATTACAATTATATGACATTAATGTCTCTCCCATGGTCTTCGTATGATATTGTGGTACTTTATCCCATTGCTTGTTTCCACGTGTTTGGTTTTGTTTGACGAGGTTGGTATTGTGCCTCCTAAATCATAAAAAGGCAAAGAAAAAGTCATTGGCCCACAGAGTGCTACCAATTGGCCCTGTTGCTTCTCTTTCACCCCACGATTCCGACGAGGAGTTTCACCTCTTCCATTGAGAACAATGGTTATATTAAGTTTGGGGAGTGATAATACCTTTTCGATTTGTGATCCAACTTTCTTCGTGTTTTTTTTATTTGTTTCTTGCATATTTGCTTTGAGTTGAGTCGAGTCGGGTCGTTTGTAAAGCGTGAAATTGCTTGACTAAGTGAATTTGTCGAATATGAGTTGAAGCGGTCGAAGAGCATGTGTTAAACGTGATTTAATCTTCTTTCCACTAATTCCATCTATGTGCTTAACTCTGTTGATTTATTTGGGGATGATTTATGCAATTGAGTGGTTACTTTATGATCCCACCGGATGCTAGAACTTGTCTAATCACTAGTCGAGGCGAAATCTAGGTGAAGTAACATTAAGGAAGTGATTTAGGCCATCTTTGAACAAGCGAGCCAGAATGCCTACCTTTGTATTATATTTTCCCTAGTGTCCCCTTTTGAGCCTTATAAACCCGTTTCTTTGGCAACCAATCTAATACCCAGAGCTAAAGGTTAATATCCTAATTACCCATCAATCATACACACAAAGTATAGAAAAAAATATTGGAAGTTGAGGAGGGTATGATGAGAAGGGTGTGTATTTAATTGAATGAAGTTGCCCGAGAAAAGAAAATATGGAACCCCATGTACGCAAAAGAATAAGTTTGGGGGTTCCGGAAAAAAAAATATGTGTAAAAAAAAAAATTTGAGAAAAATCATCGGGATTGAAGGTTCATAAACATTGGGGATGTCAAAAAGTGAAGGGTAGTAGCTTATTGATAATTCGAAGTGTTAATTGTGTGTTTGGGTGATTTGAGCCACTTAATCCCATATTTTCCTACCTTACCCTAAGCCCACAATACAAGTTTTAAAAGTCCTATTGATCCTTGTGTTACATTAGCATACATTAGTGGAGATTAGTGTGAAAGACAAGCCTATGGAGTCCGGTAAGCATCTCATCTCTATATTCAAAAAGTGGATCATTTTGAAAACACTTGATTGCATGAATCTATTTGAATAATGTAAACGGAGTTGGCATGTACATTCCATACTTTTGATCACAATGTTAAAACACATGCTTGATTGATAGTGAAATGAGTATGAGACAAATGATATTGGTTGTGAAGTTTTGTAGTTTGTTTGTATTGTTGTGTCTTGTATTTTTTATTTTAGAGTTGTAATTGCTTGAGGACAAGCAATATTCTAAGTTTGGGGTATTTGTTCACTTGGTTTTATATCATTGATTTGGGCTTCCTAGACTTGAGTTTTGTGTTGTTTTTGAGTATTTTGAGTCATTTTTGTTATATCTCATAGGTTAAGCATTAATTTCTATTGTTTAGTCATTTGAGTGTCCAAGACATATTGTGGGCCAAGTATATTGAGTCTAGAGTCATAACAATGAGTCTCATGTCAAAAGAAGCAAGGATGATCAAACAAGAAGGGGATTGATATCAAGAAATGTCCAAACGCGTCTAGAATTTCCAAAGACTGGCGGGTTTTAGTATTTTGGCCATAACTCTCTCCACAAAATTGATATTGAGTTGATTCAAGTGGATACGGAAAGCTAAGAGATAGGGCTACAACTCTTATGAAGACACAAAAAAGCAAATTCGGACGTTTGGATGGCGCTACAGCGAAGAAGAAAGGAAGCGCAAGAATAGCAATGCGCCCTTAGCCTTCAAAAAACGAGCGCCGCAACGCCCGGGAGTGTTCTACGGGCACTGCAGCGCCCCTCCTTGGCGCTGCAGCGGGCACCGAAAAATGGGCAGTATGGGTTTGTGTTTTGCGCTGCAACGCCCATTTTCGCGCTGCAGCTCACTGCCGTGGGCGGACAAAACAAGAAATGTCCGATTTTTGGATCTAAAAGGAGGTACTATAAATAGATACATGGTAGCTTGAACTAGGGGATGAAGGACACTTGGGGATGAAAACCAACACCACCAAGACACAAGGAAAGAGTTGGGGAAGAAGATTGAAGACATTTATCATCTAGAAATAGATAAGATTCTTCTTTAATATCTTTAATTCCTTCTTAATTCCTTCATTGTTGTTTCTTGTATATCATTTGAGATGCATTCTCATTTGATTATGGGTATTTGTATTTTCATCATGAGCTAAACTTTATAATTCTAGAGGGATGATGTAATCTATGTTTGAACTTATGTTTTGATATTGTGGTTTGTCAATCTAGATTTCCCAATCTATTTGTGCTATTTGGATTTATTGCTTCTAAATTACTTGATCAATAATTTTAGAGTGTTTGGTGTGTTTGATTTGACACTTGAGAGAGGTAATTGAATACATGGCCTTGAAATAGCATAACCAGGATTTCATAGAATTGAGAGATTTGTGAATCCTTTGAAGTCATCAACCAAGATTCATAGTTTTTATTGAGATTTCAATTGGTGATCTTTATAGAGATATTGATTTCCCAATTGTGATCTAAAATCATTTGGCACTCGAGAGAGGAGATGATTATTGTAGAAATCTTGACTTATAAATTGGTAATTTATGATTGATATACCATTTGATAATATAAGGAAAAAACTAGATTCATCACACCTCTAGAATTCATTCTCCCATAGATTTAGATGTTTATATTTTAATTAGTTATATCTAGTTGTTTTTATTTATAAATTGAGACATCCATCTATTATTGATCTGTCAAATATAGCATAGGTAATTTATACTTGGTACTTATACACGCATTCCCCGTGGATACGACAACCCTACTCATATCACTATATTAAAACTTGACAACCGTACACTTGCGGTTAGAAAAATCTCTAACAAAGAATCCATCGGTATTGTGGGATGTACCATAATTTTTAAAGAATAAATCGACCCAAATATGTCGGTGTTCACAAGAAACCATCGGTATATACCGACGACATCATCCATTGGTAAATTCCATCGTATTTCACGAAATTCTTGTAGTGTAATGGACGAATTGTCCACTTATGTTTTGTAAAAATAAAAAATAGTCATATTTATCGAAAAACGTATTTTTAGCCATTTTGACATCATCATGCCCTTCTTGTGTTATCTAATGAGAGTACTTGATTATATTTCAAAAAATTGACGACAAGTACATTTTTCTGCAGGTCATCATGAACCGGTCCCTAGAAATGAAAAAGAAGACAATGGAAATTTGAATTCAAAAATGGCTAAAAAACATGGTTAAACTATTTTTTATCATGGAGAGAAGTGACCAAAAATCCGCGGACTCAATATTAATATTAGTAGGCCGTCTACCCGAAATTCCTGGCTTCATCGGCCAACCATTGGTTTTGTGCCTAGTGTCTTTAACCGTAATTCTCAATCTGAAATGTCGGTTGTCCACTTAATTGAGCTTTGAGATTCTTTATTTATATCACGAAGATATTCACTTAATTCTCAAACCTGGTTAAGTGCTAATTAATTATTCTTTACAATTGTTTTTTTCTCCCTTGAGTTTCTCCTCTTATCTGACCAACTTTTGTTGCTCCATGCCCGCAGGTGCAGAGAACTCGTCGCTATCTCAATTTTGCTACATAGAAGTCTGGAGAAGTAGAAATATCATTGTATTCAGTTTGTCGTCGTGAAGCAGACATTGAAGCACGAGTCAGGGCTACAAACTGGATTCAATGATAAATGGACTTCTAAACTACCTAGGAGCGAATCCAGAAATTGACTATAAGGTGGGCTAGAAAATGATTTTTTTCAATACCATGAAATTTTATACAATTTTCCCCCAATATTAATTGCAGTTGTACCCAACTAGCTTTCAACGTATAAAATACATTAATAATAGAATTTAGAGAAAATTGCATCGTTAGTCCTACATGAATTAGCATGTTGCACCCGTTGTCTCATACTTGCGATTTTTAGTCCATAGTTTATTTTGTTAGCTAAGATTCAAAGTCCCACAAGAGTCAAAATTTGCAAATGTATACGGAGTATTACACGTGCATCTCACATGCACGTTAGTCGTTAATCAAACCCCTGTGTTTCATTTTGAGAAAATTGCATCATTGGTCCCACATGAATTGGCGCTTTGCACCCGTAGTCCCATACTTTGCATTCTCAGTCCCATAGTTTATTTTGTTAACATTCAAAGTCCCACAAGAGTTGAAATTTGAGGAAATTACCGCAATGACATAAAACAGTTGGGCGAATGGCTTTTATGGTGAAAATAATTATTTATGTGCTTAAAAACGTCTAAAAATATTTTACAAATACATAAATTAATAATTAAAATCAAAATAATTGAAAATTTATTTGATAATTATTTCAAGAAATTAGAAATTAACAATAATAAATTTAAATATACAAAAATAAGTCTGGGAAATAAAAATATGAAATTGCAAAGTTTATTTAATAAATCTAAAAATAACTAATTAAAATTATTGAATAGATTAAGAAAATTATTTGAGTAAATCCAAATATTACCAAAATAATATCTAAACCTTATTTAGTAATCTAAAATTTATTTTGAAAATTTTAAAATTTTATTAAAATGATTTAAATTTATAAACAAAAATTTGAAAATTAGTTAAATAAATAAAAAATTTATATATAACTAAATTTGAAAATTTATTTTAATTACATTATTAAAATATTTTTTATTCTTTAATTATTATTCAAATTTTAATTTTTAATTCAAAATTACTTCAAATAATATTTAAATTTTAATAAATGTTAGACTGACTAAATAATTTTGATAGTTCTTGGATTTATTCAAATATTTCTCAAAATTTATTCAATAATTTTTAGATATTGCAAAGTTTATTCTTTATGAAATTGCAAAGTTTATTTAATAAATCTAAAAATAACTAATTAAAATTATTGAATAGATTCTGAAAATTATTTGAGTAAATCCAAATATTACCAAAATAATATCTAAACCTTATTTAGTAATCTAAAATTTGTTTTGAAAATTTTAAATTTTATTAAAATTATTTAAATTTACAAACAAAAATTAAAAAATAGTTAAATAAATCGAAAATTTATATATAACTAGATTTCAAAATTAATTCAATAATTTTTAGATATATGAAATAATCTTTTAAATATTATTTCAAATTTTTAGAATTAATTCAGTATTTTTTTAAATTTATTCAATAACATTTGTAATTTATTTTTGCATTTTATAGATTTATTTTCGTATATTTATATTTTAATTGCTGATTTTCAAATCCTTAGAATATTTTTCAAATTTATGTCCATGTATCCAAATATTAATTTCTAATCATAAATTTATAAAATAACTTTTAGACTTATCTTTGCCTCATAGATAATTAGAGGAGGAAAAACTAATTTTTTTTCTGAAGATTTTAGAGCAAAAATGAGTGAAAGAGCTTGCACCTGTTTTTTGCCTCTAAAAAACAAGGTTGACCTCATTTTTCCTCCAAATTTATCATTTAATGGAGATGGTAGTTGTTGGTGTTAAAAAAACTAACGGTGGGACTATATATGCAAGATTTTGCTTTGTATAGGACCATTAAGAACGTGGACTACTGGTCAATATAGGCAATTTATTTTGGGACTAAAGATGCAATTTTCTCATAGAATTTACAAATGTGATTTGGATGTGGGTATTGAGTAATTATTTAAATGGACTTTACATATGCCGAAAAAAGAACTATAAATAGGATGCACTAGACATGAATGATTTGATTAATAAATGAGATTAAATCCTATATTAATACTAAATATTTTTACTTTATATATAGACTTCAGAGTAGGTAGTCCTGGGCTAGAGCCCACCCGAGCCTAAAGCATATCCGCCCATGAATCTACCTTTTAATCTTTTATTATTGAACTCAGTTTGTATTTAATTTTTATTCTCCAGTTGTTGAGTCTTGCTTTTGAATTGGTGATATCAGCCACCTTAACATTTAGCTACTCTTTATTAATATTTTATTATTTGATTCTGTTCAACAAATGTGTTATACAATTATTTGGTTCACTTCTCTCGTTGCAAGCTTATTGCCTCGACTGAAAAGAGATATATTCGACCAGGCCACCTTTGTGTCGGCTATAAATATCTTCTCCTTATTTTTGTAGCAAAGTTCAATTTATAATATGCAATTTACTATTGGTTTAGGCATCATAAGAGTTTTCCGGGACAAATCGTAGCTCTTGTAATATTTTGTTCGTGTTGCAGGCTTTAGATCCGAAGCAGACAAAGATTATTATTTTGCAAAAATTTATCTCACGGTCTCACACCTTCTCACAAAATATTTGTTGTTACTATTTTTAGAGCTTTGATGAACTTAGGTCGATCTTGATTTGAACAATATCAATTTGATATTATGTCTCCCTCCATCTCAATTATATATCAGGTTTGAGTTTTCACATGAGACCAAAAAAATATTGGAAATTACAAATATGCAAAATATTTACTTGATTTACCCTTATTTAATGAATAATATAAATTGCAAAATGCATATTAAATAGGAATATAATAGTGAAATTATGGAAAAAGTAGTATTAAGTCTAGAATGTGGACTATATATTTCATATTTGGGACATCTCAAAAAGAAATAATGGTATATATTTGGAATGGAGTGAATATTATTTTTTGAGGATTCATGTATTAATTTGATTGAATATCGAAATTTTAGATGAGAAAAGTAAAATTTTAATAACTACAAAAAATATTCTAAGTAGTATAATAATTTTTTTTTTTTTTGACTGAGAAGTATAATAAGTTGAGAAAGAAGATGCATAATTATTGAAAAACTTAAGTAATTGGTTGAAGCTAACCAAAATAAGGGGACGAGGAACCAATAAGAGCCCACACACGTCTCATTCTTATCAATTACGGTACGTCGGTAGATGTACGAAGCTTCCATTGGATCATCGCCACGTGTCACCTCTGCGTTGGATCCCACGAGCCCCCATCTTCCACCTTTATAAATCTCCCAAATTCTCCATTCTCACCAATTAATATTAATCCAATTCTCTGCAATTTCTCTGTGTAGAATACCAGACCAAAATAACAAATGGGGAATTTTGAGAGGCAAGTGATGGTGAGAGCTATGGAGCTTAAACACATATTCAAGAGGGGATTCAAGGTTGTCGGAAATTCTTGCAAGAAGGGATGGCACAAGGTCAAACACATCAGAAAATGATTCCTTTTTTGGAAGTTTTTGTTTCTGTCAAATGTCTTAGATTGCCTTATTTTTCTGTTTTCCCTTGTTGTTCTTTCCTTTTTTTGTGGTTTTTGTTAGATAAAAAGTCGATTGTGAGATTGTTTTGAAGAAGGGTTCTTTTTCTCTTGAGACTTGCTCTTGGATTTTTATTTTCTTGTACTTAACTTTTGGTTACCGTGATAATAATATTATTTGTAGCAATTTTTTTTACTACAGTATTGAATGGAATTATTTGAAGATTGTAATTTTTTTGAGATTACACCCATAAACGTGTAAATTTTATGTGGTCTTTTAAAATTACACCTGCTTCCTGCCAAAAATTAATCTTAGTCATTTTCTTTTTGTTCTAGTACAAATTCTGATAGGGGTGGAGTTAGGTAAGAATCGAGCAAGACATATGTCTGAGTTTTGTGAATTTGTAAATTTATTATTCAAAAAGCCTATGATCCTAGATTTGAATTTAATTTTACTTGGTACCAATATCCTTTTACATTAAACTTATTTTCCAAGTTTGTTTAATTTCTTAACCTTTTTTTTGTTATACTAGGTACAAATTTATTTTGTTACTAGTAGACTTAATTCAGATTTATATTTTCTTGGAGTCCAGTATACTTGGGAATATTTTATTTTTTAGTAATTAAGTTATTGACTTTATATAATTCTTCATGATTTTCTTTTAGTTTAATATAATTTGTGCAATTTTATCTTTGCCTTTTGCTTTCAATATGTATGTTTTAATTCCTATAAGCTAACGAGTGTTGAATGCATGCTTTTTTTTGTGTGTGTGTAAGGGTGGGTGTTCCAAACCGCTCGGCGACACTTCTCATTTCCTTAAATTGTTTTCCGAAAAAATGATTGTAACCTATAAATTATATTTTTATAAAAAATATATATCCTTACCTCTTGGACTGGAAAATAAATTAAATTATTTGATACCGACTTGAGTTGAGTGCTAAAAACTCAATTGAGTTTGTTTGTTAAGCAAGTTTGAAACATATATTTTTTGTCAATGAGATATGTAGTTGGGCTAGGTTTGGAAAAAAATATGTAAAATATCAAATACTCAAACTCGATTTATATTGGATTCGATTAAAGTTTATTCAAATTTATTCTTTTTGCAAACTAAATTAAATCCAAAATATCTCAAAAAAAAATTAATCCAAATATATTTTAAAACTTAATACTATTTCTAGTAAGATTATAAGGTAACATCTTAACAATATAGTCCTGTTCGGATCATAAGAGGAGTCACCGACTCAGTTGAGGGGTTGGGCTGACTCTCAA
The DNA here is from genome assembly GCA_016081115.2 of Rehmannia glutinosa. Classification (NCBI taxonomy): domain Eukaryota; kingdom Viridiplantae; phylum Streptophyta; class Magnoliopsida; order Lamiales; family Orobanchaceae; genus Rehmannia; species Rehmannia glutinosa. The sequence goes on from JABTTQ020003032.1 coordinate 168,844, forward strand.
TCTCTGTACATCAAATGGCCCACCAATTAATATGCCTAAAGGGGGCCCATGTAGTCATTACCATTTATGGGCCCAACCTGGGTAAATGCCTACTTGACAACTTTACTTGTTTGAAGCAACATTGGAATGTATATGGTTGATTGGTTTCGTTTCTAAAGAGAATTTGTTATACTTCGGATAATATTTTTATTTATGCCTGCAGGCTGCATGGGGTAAATAACTAAATATAAACTAATTTACTGTTCACTTACTAAACACAGATTTTTAACAAGATGTCTTGTGATTTGGTTTTTAGGTAAACACCATCCTTTAAATATCATGCAGTTAACCACTGGAGTTAGCCCAGTGGCCACAGATAATCCTATTTAATGAAAGGAGTCTGAATTAAGTCAGAATGATATACCAAATTTATAAAAAAAAAAATATCACCCAATTACTACAAATTTAGTACATGTCATCCATTCACATTAACCAATATGATTTAATTTAAATATCACCCAATTATTATTAATTCAGTACATGCCATCCATTCACATTAACCAATATGATTTAACTGAGGTTGCATTTGGATGCAAGAATTAATTCGAATCTAATAAAGATTTTAAATATGTAATTAAAATTGTTTGGGCAATCTCATAATTACTGATTTTAAATCATGAGTACTTTTTTGAGTCATAGTTTTTAATTTGAAACTTTTATAGGTGGAATCGTCATCTTGACCTACTCCAAATTTTATTTTGTTCTTCAATAACGTTAATTCGAGGCATGACCAACTTATTATTAAATAACATTAATATGAGGATTGAACAACTTATTCTCAAATTTAACACTAGATCGAAAAGTAGCATTAGTTCGGGGGGCTGAACAAACTTATTTGCGATATCACCTTTAATTCCATGGATCTCATTAACCTTGATCTTCTTAAGTTGAGAGAATTTTCTTGGGAACCTTTATTATTTAGACTTCTTCTCCACAACCTATGATTTAATACCTTGAAAATGACACATATTTATATTTGTCGGAGATGAGCTATTAGATGAATCATTTGATAAATCATCTTGATTTGATTAACTCTTCAAAATTTGATATTATCTATATCTTTAATCACAATATTTGATAAACTATCAACACAAATATACATTATCAAAAGAGAGAATGATTAGAGAAGCCCAAGAATGGTCTTGATCTCCGAAGATTGACATAACTATTAGAGTTTTGATCTCCAAGTATTGAGACAATTAACAAAATGAGTTTTGATCTCCAAAGATTAATATTTGACACTTTGCAATTTTTTAATAGCCACAAATTTAATATATCTAAAATCATGTTCTAACATATATCGTGTATGTGACAAAATCTCGACATAATATTCTATCAACAAAAGATCTTGGACAACAATACACAAAAGTGGTGTACTTTAGATGGTAGTGTAACAAAAGCAATATTTGGTTCGTAATTTTTAAAAATGATAATAGTTTATGTGGCAAATATAATTTTTTTTCAAAAAAAATGTTAGGGTTAATTCCAAGTTTAATTGCATTTTACTCTCTCTACTTTATTGAGTATCAGTATTGATCACTTCACCTCCTTGTGCTATTGTGTTACTATACCCCACTACACTCTTAGAAAATAATCAAAATATTCTTAATTTATTTATACAAAAATAAATTAAAATGCTCTAATAGTATTATATTTTTATTTTTATTTATTATTTCAACCTTCAATTAAAACTTAAGATTTGATGGGTGTGTTTTTAAATGGGTTCTTCTGTCTAATTAACTTATTTAATCTAAGTGATTAAGTTTTAGTTATATCATATTTTTTTAGTACATATCTTGGGGAAGGGGTGATGAGAATCGAATCAGGGCATCTACATATGTTATATACTTGAAAGTCTTAAATACACTATCACTATCTGATTTCCTATTTTACTTATATCGTATATAACTTAACAAATCTAGCATATCAAATCTATGTGTCCCCAATTGCCTAAAGGCGTAAAAGCTGCTTCTGGGATGGACAATGATGATGAAACACAAGTTTCTATGTTAGGTGATTTTATTGCACCAAAGATATGTTATCCACCAAATTTCTAGTTTGAATTGAAAGAGAAGACCTACCAGAATCATGAAGTTTGCATGCTTTAACAACAATTCTGACCTTCCCAAATTTAATATAACATACTGATTAGGTAAATTTTAATATAATAACATGGTAATTAAGTTTTGAAGTGTTATGGAAAATGAAATTGTGGTGGAGCTAAATTTGATTATTAAATGAGCTTTAGTTTAGTTTGAGACATTAAAACTCATCAAACAATGAGCTGCTTAAATTGTTTTGTAAATTAAATCCTACCTAAATATGTTGGGTTGAACTTGAGATGAGTATATGATGGTTTGGTTCATTTGTGTGAGCTGGATTAAAGTTTTAGTACAGTTAAAAAACATTTAGTTATTTTTATCGAAATTATAGATACTCCAGTGACATTTATTTTATTTTGCAACGTGCAACCATTGAGATGGTGATTTTTAAAACAAAAACAAATATTACGCAGATGTTTTGTACGTATTTTTTAAAGCTACCTCAATTTTTCTATGATTAAATTAAATTTCATTTGTTCTTATCATTAATCCTAGTATATATAGGCCTAAAACTTTGAGTTTTTTTTTTTTTTTGGAAAAAAAAAACTGTGAGTTTGGGACATGTGAAGGGTTTTTTCTTTTTCTTTTTTTTTTTTGAGGGAATACAAGGGTTTGACTTTGACCTCACATCTAGCTAAAGATGAAAATGCAATTATGTTATAGATGTATCATGATCTTTTGACCCAAACAAAAATTCTATATTCGTGGAATACATAGACGTAGCCAGAATTTTTGACCAGTGTGGTCAAAATAAATTTATTTCGGTTAGGGGATTATCGAGCTAAAATTTTAAAAAACAAAAAATAAAAAATATTTCAATAAAAAAAAACAAATCTAAAGGTCGTACCTTTAGCAATTTTTTTGCTGATTTTCATACTGTCTAATTTCGGATTATCTTGAATAAACATTTTGGAGAAATAACTTATCTAAAAGTCAATGTTAAATTAACAACCAAACAACTATTATTATGAACAATTGACTTTTAGATACAAAAGTTTATTTGAAAATTGTTCTCGAAAAGTTGTATATTATCTAGGGTTGTCAAAACGGGCCGGTCCGACCCGCCTAAAGTAGGGGTGGGTTATGTATTTAGTAGCCCGCCAAGGGGCGGGCCTAAATGGGCTAGCCCGCTGTGGGCCATGGGCTTGGCGGGGCGGGCCGATAGGCTAGCCCGCCAGAAATAAAGAAAAAGAAAAAAATAGATAAAATAGACAAAAAAATAGTATAATTGATATTTTATATTTTTATCTCTTATAAAAATATATATAATATTTTTATAAAATATGTACTTATTATCCATTAGTATTAATTAATAATATGAATACTTTTTTTTTTCATTTTTTTTATTTTTTTAATTTTTGGTGGCCGGACCGCCCAACCCGCAACCCAAGGCGGGTTGGGTTGGGCTGAGGTTTTCTCGGCTTTCGACAACTTTAATATTATCAACTTTGGAGCATTTAATGCCTTAATTGGGCAATGTGATTCTTAATTTTTTTGGTCTTTTGAATTTTAACTTAATTTTTTTTATAGGCCGAATTTTCATTGTGGTCCAATCCAAATTTAACAGGGCCATTCCGATTTTCAGTACGGTCTAACCCGAATTTAATATAGCAATTCTAAAATCCAGTGCGATCGACGCCTACTGTGGCTACGCCACTTGTGGAATACTTAATTTAAAATATTTTTTTGTAATGTCAGGGTAACTTTTATTTTTTATCAGTGTTTTTAAAAAGGCTAGATGCTAGGCAAGCGATAAATTGGGGCTTAGCGTTTAGGTGGAGCTTGAATTGGATTATGTAGGACTTAGACGGGGTTAGACAAAATCTAATAGATGTGGTCTAATCGGAAGAATAACATAGGCATACAAAAGGAGTCTAGGTCCTATGAATAAACTAATTAGGACGTGAGAGAGACTTTTAGAACAATGTTTTTTATTAATATTTTTTATTTTGCAATTATTGGCCACTCTCTCTCTCTCTCTCTCTCTCTCGCTTTTTTATTATTTCAAGCATACAAATTCCCCAAAATCCGAATCTTCCATTCTATATCAAAAATCACCTACACGCTGCCCCCACAGTTAAAAAGTCCAACCCCCAACCAGCACCGTTTAGACTTTAGTACAATTGATTCTGATTTTTGTTTTTTTATCGGTTTTATACAATTGATTCTGATTTGACAATACCTATCGACAATCACATATCTTATTCCAGTGAGCGCGAAACACCAGAACAAACCTCAATCTCGAATTATTATGTAGCACAAAATGCAGCAGTGTTTCTACAAATTTCGGTTAAAAACTAAAAAGACGCTTCGTTTCAATTCTCGTCTCCCTCCATACAACCTCTCTCTCGCTCTTTCATTTCTCATTCTATATACATACAATTTATACATAGATATATACTCAAAAATCACTCACTGAATGCATCTCTACTAGTATTTGCGATTAGTCGCATTGATTTTCCCTTTCTGTTGGTTCCCTCTCTCTTATTGTCCCCTTTCTCGAGGAAATGGAAATGATCGCGGTGGAGGAATCGAGCTTTCTGATGGTTTATTGCTACGCTATCGGTGGAGGAATGGTTGCCGGAAAACGAATAGCTCGACGGTTTGTTAAGACTTTTATAATACCTACGGTACCGCGGAGTTGTAAGTTTAGGTTTTTTGAATTTGAAGTTAGGGTTTCTTTATCATTTCTGTTCGATTTTCTGTTTCTACTGCGATTGGAGCTTGAAGTTGGAGATTTGAACTTACTAGTGTGCATTTTTCGTGAATTTCTTGTTCTTCAAGCGTATTAGTTCTGAATCTGTTGCTTACGGATTTACTTGTTTAAATTTTGGAGTGGAATTTGACAATTCGGTGGTCTCTGATTGAAGTTGCGTTTTGGAGAAGATCTGATAAAATTCTATATCTTCTTACTGAATTCCGTGGAAAATAAATTGTGTTTGGAGCTTAAGGTAATCTCTAAGGCTTGGTGAATTCCATGTAGGAGGGGTGAACTTGAAATAATCATTATATTTCTGGTTAGAATTTTGAAATATGTCCTGTTACTCTGTGGATCTTAGAATTTAGTTTTTCATTTGATTAGGTTTTAAAGGTAACAGACTTTTGTTCAAGATTCTGAATGGCAGGGAGGAGGGAATTAGGGTTTCCAAAGAAGAGTATTGGTAATCTGAAAGAGCAGTTGGTAAGAACAACTCTTCGTAATGTGAGATCACAAGGCCACCCATATGTTGACCTTAGGGAAGATGGGAAGAAGTTGATCTTTTTCTGTACTTTATGTCTTGCACCCTGTTATGGTGATTCATCCTTGTTTAATCACTTGAAAGGCAGTCTACACACTGAAAGACTAGCCACTGCACAAGTTACACTGATGAAACCAAATCCATGGCCGTTCAATGATGGTGTGTTTTTCTTCCATTGTGATTCAAAGGAGCAGAACAATAGTTTACCTGTTTCAGAGTCTGAGCGCCACAAGTTGCTGGACACCCATCATGTGGATGATGCAGAAAGCCTTGCTATTGTTAGTTATAGCAAAAACTTGGGACCAAATGCTAGTTCCAATGTTCCTCAAGAGGTTGAGGATAATGCTGATTGTGATGAAATTCCCTGTGATTCAAATCTGGATGGTGATGAAACTAGTCAGGATATAGTTATTCCAGCTGTGCTACAGAAAGATGAGGTATCTGATTTGGTAGTGAGGCATATGGGAGTTGGACGAATTGGTGCTAGGTTTAGTGAGAAGGATGGTGTCTCGAATGAAATTCGTAGAATATGGTGTGAATGGCTTGGTAATAAGGATTTTGCCGATGAAGATGCTGACATGGTTCCAGAGCATGACTTTGCTGTCGTTACTTTTCCGTATAACTATAACTTGGGTCGAAAGGGGTTCCTTGATGGTTTCAAATACTTGCTTCCTAGTCCTCATTCTGAAGCTGAGGATAGTGTCAGTTCTAGAGGTAAGAAGAGGAAGTCATTTTCTGATCCAGAGGATGTAAGTGAGGCGTCAACTAATCAAGGGGACTCATCTGGAGAAGAGTCTGCATCTTCGAAAAATTCAAATTTGAAAATGCTGTTGTCTGGAAACGATGATCAGCTTGTGCTTTCTCGAATTCTTTCAAGCAAAACCATGAGGAAACAATTGAGAGACCAACAGCGTGTTGCCTCTGAGAGGTCGTGTGATATCTGCCAACAGAAGATGCTCCCAGATAAAGATGTGGCTGCTCTCTTGAACAGGAGGACTGGAAAGCTTGTTTGCAGTAGTAGAAATTTGACTGGGGTCGGACATTCTGTGATTGTCTTTTTATCCTAATTTGCTATAATGCAGATTTTGTAATGTGTACTTCTGTGATTTTTCTGATGTTTTAAATCTTTCTCCAGGGCTATCATTTATCTGAACTTCTATGTTTCTATTGGTATACAGGCATTTCATCTGTTTCATATATCCTGTCTCATTCATTGGATACTGCTTTGCGAGGTAGAAAATTATACAAAACAGTCAGTTGAGCCCCAAGTGAAACGGAAATCCAGGAGAAAGGTTAAAGGCAAAAAGGGGAAAATGAGAAGCCTAAGATGCAACAAAAGCAAGTGTACTCTGTATTTTGTCCTGAATGCCAGGGCACTGGTATCACTATTGACGGGGAGGAGCTCGAGAAACCAACTGTCCCACTTTCTGAGGTTCATGATTTTTAGATTGTTATTAGTTGTTTATCTGAACCATCATACTTAGTTATTTTCTATTTTTCCTCTTCCAAGTTTTGGTTTTCAATTCTTATATATATATATATATATATATAAAATATATGCGTGTGTGTGTATATTATGTATATTATATATGTATTAAAAGTTGGCAGAGAATTGTGTGCATATCATGCTCAGAGTAATTGGTCTCTTTTGACGGAAAAAGATGCCTTAATTACTAAAACAACTCCTTCTTCCTTTTTTTTTGTCTTCTTTCATTTCAGGTATTCAGGTACAAGATCAAACTGTGTGATGCTCATAAAGCATGGATGAAAAGTCCTGAAGTGTTGCAAAACTGCTCAATGGGCTTTAATTTCCCTCTCCAATCTGATGAAGTATGTCAGGTAAAGGTTGTGTGATTGGAGGTCTGCTTTACATCTGCAAAATATATCAAGACATAGTAGTTTTTGTCTGTCGAAAGCTAAATATCTAACCAGTAATGTAATGAGGGTGTAATGATACATGGATGCTAACAAGTTTCAATCAATTGCCAATTTGTCAGGAAAATGTGGCATCTCTGAAATTGCTGCACTTCTATCATGCCAATAATTAGATTCGGTTTCTTGGATGCCGAGATGAAGACTTGCTCATCTACGGACAACTTTGATATATGAAACTCTCATCTGACGCTTTGTAAGTGTGATGATTCTGAAGAAAACCATGGTATGTACTTCGAATAGTTGTATAGGCGTAGAAGACAGTTTTTAGCTGTGGATGGCAGGTGTGCATACGCTAGTGGATTTGTGTAAATTTGGTTTGTGAAAAATTGCATATTTCGTCTAGTTGCTTGTAGTAAAATACTTCGGACATCCCTCATTTCATCAATTAAAATCATCAATATTACTTACTCAACCTTTCTCATGTTCAATTCTCATAAAATTTTGTCTATTTAAATAGGATATTTGATAAGGTTATATAACTATAAATGCCGGATTAATGTTATATAGATTAGTTAATTATAATAATCATTGGTAGTTTGACCTGTTTACAAATATTATCCTATTAAGTTTACAAGAGAATGTATGCATGTATAAATGAGAAACAAATCTCAAAGGTGTTTGTAATCTCAAAGGGGTATTTGTAATTTATATACTTAGGTGTGGTTGACTACATTAACTTGCATAAATGAGTCAAGTTTTAGGGTGTTACTTATAACTAAATGCTGTTTTAATAACTTGAGTTGCAATTTGATTTTAGCACGCCTACTTACCCTATGAAAAAGGTCACCATCTTTTTGTCTTTTACCATAAAGTAGCTGTGAACGTTGGGCGACTCCTGTCTGGTTAGTTCATAGTTTTGATGGAAAATCATTGAATATTGATGGACTAAGTGGGATGGGACCACTACTCCAACTACCCCAACTTAAATACTTAAAAAACTGAAGGTTACGTTCTTTCCCTCCTGCTCATGTTTAATTAGCTTAAATTCTTACAATTAAGGAATTTATGTTGAATATCCCTCTTGTCTTCTCGACAAGTTTCGATTTGTCTTGTTTCCGACAAGTTTCTAAAGTTTTCTTTGGCTAGCTATATATCATCTTGCTTTATTCCTACCACTATGTCGGATAAGAATGTTTCAATAGACGAATTATGTAGTCGAATGCAATTGGAAGAAGAAGAAGAAGGAGGGTTGCTGATTGAAGGTCCAGAATTAGAGGAACAAACTCATGACTTGCGTTGGTGCTTGGTTGGACGATTCTTATCCGAACGTCAAGTTAATTTCATGGCGATGAAAAATACGCCACGCTATCGGCGACGATTAAAGGAGTTCTTATTAAGGAGTTAGGTCCAAATCGTTTTTGTTTCAATTCTTTCACGAATTGGACATATCACGAGTACAAACGAATGGACCCTGGACTTTCGACAACTTGCTCCTAATCACGAAACGGCTACATGTGGGTGAGCAACCATCTAAAGTCCAGTTATATCATACCGAAATGTGGGTACATGTGTACGATCTGCCATTTGGATTTATGACGGAGAAAATTGGAAAAAGTGTGGGAGATTTCATTGGCGTCTTTTTGGAATCGGATCAGCATAATTTCACAGTGTGTCGGCAAAACTATATGCGCATTCGAGTAGCTTTTGACGTCGCACTCCTCTTAAACGTAGAATGAAAATTAAAAAGCAAGGGGAGAATGGGTGCGGATTAATTTTAAATACGAAAGGCTTCCCACCTTTTGTTTTTACTGTGGTTTTATTGGCCATTCCGATAAGTTTTGCGAGAAATTGTTCAATAATCCTTCCATCAAGGAAGAACGTGCTTACGGATCATGGTTACGGGCTCCGAATCGAAGACAGCAGAATCTAGCCGGTTCTCAGTGGCTGCGTTCTTCCGTCCCAACGGATTATTCCGGCAAAAATCACGAATCCGATGACAGTTATTTTCCAGGTCACACACGACCAGATTATGGGCCTAAAAATCAGGAGGAAAATTTGCATGGGAAAGGTGAGAACGTGGAGCATGGGGAAGTTTCTTCCTATAACATAGGAGTTGATGGAGCGACAGTTTCTCCATCTAAAGATCGATTTTATCTCGAGTTTGAGTTTAATTTAGCCAAGCGGGAAAATTAAAGACACTTTTAAAAGTCGATAATAAACGCGTCGTCGAGGATGATAATAACGGCTCCACTTGTTTGAATCTAGGTAAGTCAGCTATTGTGAGAAGTGATTCTCATGGGCCAATGTGGAGTGGGCTACCCACAAAATTTGGGCCTGAACTTTGTGAACTTTCTACCGAAGATGTTATTAATGCAGGATCAAAAAAACTTGAAAGCGGTGGGCTCTGGACTCCGGCCCACCGAGACCAATGAGTACCATAAGTTGGAGGCTAGTGGCTTGGCAATCCACGATTCGAAATGTTTTATCGACCTAAGTCAATTGAAAAGGCCATCTTTTATTTTTTTGATTGAAACTATGATACATAAAGACAGACTTGAACCTTTAAGAATTAAATTTGGGTTTTGAAGGTCTTTTTGTAAGTAAGTAGTATGGGACATGGAGGAGGGATTGCTTTGCTTTGGAGGAAGAAGCAATTGACTCAACTTCTAAGTTTTTCTTCAAACCATATTGATGTGTCCGTACAATTGGAAAATTGATTGCTATAGATTGACGGGCTTTTATGGGTATCCTGAAAAGAAATAGAAGGCGTCAATCTTGGAATTTTCTTCGACTTCTCGCGACTCGATCAAACCTTCCTTGGTGTGTCATAGGGGACTTCAATGACTTGCTATCTGCGTCAGAGAAGCGAGGAAATATTGAACACCCCTCGTGGTTGATTTCTGGTTTTCGTACAACAATTGACGATTGTGGGCTCATTGATTTGGGGGATGCTTGGTTACCAATTTACATGGGAAAGAGGAAGGGGCTCGTCAAATGGATTGAGGAAAAATTAGGCGGTGTTTTTCTTCCCGAGTTGGTTGAAAATTTTCCAAATTGTAAAGTTTGGAACCTGAAGCCTCAATGTCGGATCATTCGCCAATTTTCCCGGAACTAGGACAACAATATCGTGTCAAGAGAGTAAAAAAGTTCCGGTTTGAGAATGCGTGGTTAAGGGAAAAGGAATGTCGAGATGTCGTAATGCATGGTTGGAAACATGGGGATGAAGGAAATTTGATGAGTAAAATTCAACAATGTGGGGCGAGCTTCATTCTTGGGGAGAGGCTTTGAAAAACTCTTTCAATAACCGAATCAAAGATGTTAAGAAAAGAATGCAGGCTTTTAGAGGGGAAGAGATTCTTATTCCATAAAGGAGTTTGATTAGCCCAAGAACAATATAACATGTTGTTAGCTCAAAAGAAGGATTTTTGGAAACAAAGGGCAAAACTTTTCTGGCTCAAGGGAGGCGATGCGAATACGAAGTATTTTCACACGGTGGCGTCTACTCGTAATAGACATAATTCTATTTCCGGATGCGACTTCAAATGGAACTTGGTTAAATTGGGACAATGGTCCGGGAAGTCATATCATGAGCTATTTTGTAGATATTTTCACCACATCGATGTTTCTTTGTGAGCCGATCCTTGATTGTGTGGAGCGAGAAGGTAACGTTGGTACATAATGAAAGCTTACTTGAACCTTTTATCGAGGTAGAAATAAAGGAAGCTCTATTCTCGATGTTCCCGATAAATCTCAGGGACCAGACAGGATTAATCCACTTTTTACCGTAAGTTTTGGGATATTACGGGGTAGGTAGTGGTTTCTTCTTGTTTGCATTTTTAAATTCTTGTTCTTTTAGGAGGGTTTAAATGATACAAATCTAGTTTTAATTAGAAGAAGAAGAATCCAGAAATTTGTTTGCACTCCACGCCCTATGCTCTCTCGTAATGTAATCTATAAGGTGATTTCAAAAGTACTTGCTAATAGATTGAAGCGGATTTTACCGATATTATCTCGGAGTTCCAAAGTGCTTTTGTTCCTCGTAGACTTATTTCGGATAATATTATGGTGGCGTTCGAGATTAATCATTATCTAAAGAGGAAACATCAAGGAAAAAATGGGATTGCGGACTTTTAAGATTGACATACGAGCAAGTGCTTATGATAGAATCGAATGGGCTTACTTGAAGGCTATGTTACGAAAGTTGGGTTTTCATACAAGGTGGGTTGAGCTTATTATGTTGTGTGTAACGACGGTGAGATATAAGGTGCTACACGGGGATTTTGAGTCGGAGTTTTTTACCCCGAGGCGTGGATTGAGGCAAGGTGATCCTTTGTCGCCATATTTGTTTATCCTTTGTGCAGAGGGTCTTTCGCGATTATAAAAAAATTCGAGTCAAAATTTGGATTCATGGTTGTCAAATAGCGAGATGAGCGCAAGCGTGACCCATTTGTTTTTTGCGCAGACGATAGTTTTCTGTTTTTTAGAGCAAATAGAGAGGAATGCGTGCGAATTCAAAGTCGTTGCAGACTTGTATTCTAGAGCCCAAGGTCGATTATTAATTATGCGAAATCTTCCATCTCCTTCAATAACAATACGAATCCGGTGATTATCCAGAACATATGTGCATTGTTGAACGTACCTCTTACTCAAAATCATGGTTCTTATTTGGGATTGCCGTCTTTGGTTGGTCGTAATAAGAAAGAGATCTTTGCATTTATTAAAGAGAAGGTCTCGCAAAGATTACAAGGTTGGAAGAATAAAAAATCGTCCGGTATGGGAAGGAGATTTTGTTAAAGACTATAGCGCAAGCCGTACCTATCTATGCAATGAGCATTTTTCTCCTCCCGAAAGAAAGTTGTGCTGAACTTGAACGGATGATGAACTCTTTTTGGTGGGGTAAAGGTGGAGATGTTTCTAGAGGGATCAACTGGTTGTCATGGGACAAATTATGTGCGCACAAGACTAAAGGGGGCCTTAATTTTAGACGCTTACATGAATTTAATCTGGCGCTACTGGGGAAGCAGATTTGGAGATTGCAAAATAATCAGAATTCATTTGTAGCCCGCACATTCAAGGCCAGGTATTTTTCTTCATCCAATTTGTATAATGCGCAGCTTGGTCATAATCCAAGCTACATTTGGCGAAGTATTCTTGCAGCAAGGGATTTCGTTTTTAATAACTGTAGATGGAAAGTGGGGAATGGTAAAAGTATTTCAGTATGGAATGATCCGTGGTTACCGGATAAGAATGCATTTGTTACTTCTCATCAATCTCATTTGGAGGAAATATCAGTTCATAATTTAATGATTTCAAATTCTTGTCAATGGGATATTGATATCATTAAAGATCTCTTCAACAACAGAGATCAAAGTTTAATCCTCTCGATTCCCCTGTGTTCTAGTAGCTTGGAGGATTCTTGGATATGGACAGGTGATAAAAAGGGTACCTATTCGGTTAAATCTGCGCGACGAGTACTTTTCCTGAGCTAGATAGCAGCCTGAATTTTGAGGACCTGTTCGACTGGAAAGGGTTATGGAGTTTGAAAATACCGCAAAAGTTAAGAATTTGGTGTGGCGAGCTTGTCATAATGCACTACCAACAAAGGAGAGGTTAATTTCGAGGCAAGTTCATCTATCCCCGCTATGTCCGGTTTGTAATGTTGCTACTGAAACAGTTGCTCGTATTTTTTCTATTGTCCGTGTGCTAAAAGCTGTTGGAACCTAGTTGGTGTTGATGAAGCCCTTTTGGATAATTCAACTTTCCTGTTCTGTGTGAATAAGCTGTGGAAGAGTTTATCTGTTGAGAAGAACTGGCCATGGTTTTATGGGCAATTTGGAGTAATAGGAACCAGATAGTTTGGAAACAAAGCAGCAGGGCGCCTTCTCAGATTTTGAATTTTGCAAGCTCTACCTTATTTCAGTGGCAGGTAGCACAAGTTACAGAAGTTGTTGATTGGAATATACTTGCTGGGGATGGGGCTGTGCAATGGCAAAGACCAAAGCGGGGTGAATTAAGTGTAATATTGATGCTGCCTTATTCCCTACTGAAGCAAAGATGGGGTATGGTGCAGTGATAAGAGACTGGAAGGGGAAATATTTAACAACAATTCATGGTAGTCTTGAGGGTCCTTTGCTCCCAGAAGTTGCAGAAGTTCTAGGAATGAGAGAAGTGCTTACTTGGTTGAAGCAAAACTGGTTTTCTTCATGCATTATATTGGAATCTGATTGCTTGCAGGTGGTTAAAGCATTGAGGAGTAAGCAGAGGGATAATTCTTATTTTTCAGATTTAATTGTTGAGTGTCAAAGTTTGTTAGGTGATCTTCAAAATGTGTCTTGTTTTTTTGTTAAGAGAACCGAATATCAGAATATTTAGCTCATGTGTTAGCTAGAGCAACAAGTTCTTTGTCCAGTGTCAAGGAGTGGAGTTCAGTTCCTCCTCCCTTTATTTGTACTGATTTGCAGTTCGATCTGCTTCATTAATGAAATTTCTACCTTTGATTTCAGAAAAAAAAAAAGTGGGATGGGACCAATTTGCCCAAAGGCCATGGATTAGGCATTTAGGCATGGTAGCCTGGTAGGGGTTAGATAAGCTCCCCTCTAATAATACATACAAGGGTTTACTTCTAGGGAGGGTTGGGATCAAATACATAGGTCTTGCGTATTATTATTAAAAAGAATATTAATATTGCTAAATATTCAAGCACAAATAATTTTTCTGAACAACATTTGCATCCACATTCATCCAGATACTCAAACCATATACAATATTAATTAATTTGTTCCAAATACGAGTTTCATCTCGATGGCAGCTAAATTATTCTCTAATATTTGCCCTACAAAAATATTTGAGCACCATAAAAGTGAATCATTTGGTTGCTTCAATATACGATATACCAATTTTCTAATCCATGCTTGAATTTTTCTTTATGAATCAACATACAAGAAATACAAAGAAATCATAATAAAAAACAATAACATTGAATGACTAAAAATGTTAAGAAATATAATGAACAATCACGATGGGGTCACGCCAATGTAAATACTAATTGCAAATAGAGTGAAACCATCACTGAAATAAATCTTTAATATCTCTGGTTATCATCAGGGATGCAATGGAGTCGGTCTGGGACGGATTTGGCTGAAATGCGGACTTGCTCCACTAAGGAAAAAAGAAAAAGTAAAAACGACGTAACCCGTATCAAGCTCGCAACGCGAGGGGTTCAACCCATTGGACCCATTTCCATTATTATTTTCTTATTCAACATTAAATCTACCAACAATTGGCTGGTGGATGTCTGCAAATTTCTAGCTTTATCATGTGAGGTCTAGAAACAGAATCTATCTGCCAAGCATGTGAGAGAATGTTGTTCTAAGATAATTCAGGTACCTGAATTGTGAGCGCGGGTCATTAGACTAGCTTAGCTCTTGGTTGTCGAAAGGCGGAACGAGAGTGGAGAGAAAGTAAGTGGGTTATTTTGTTGCATAAAAAGAACAGTATGAACGTCTGTTGTCAACTGTTTCGGTACACAAAGGTCGTGATGCGGATTTTGACACTGAAGAGCTTTATAACTTAAAGTGATTGATAATTGTATTGAGATGAATGATTGTTTGATGTTTTCTGGATAATTGTTTTTGCTTTTAATTTGATAAGTGTTGGATGCTTTGGATTGCATTTTATGTAAGCACAATACGTCTAAACCTAACAAAGAGTCTTCGAGAAATGATATCTAAGATTGTTTTTAATTATAAATCCATTATAACTTCAATTTTCTGTCAACAAACTCTCATTACTAACCTAATTCTATCTATTTTCTATTTTTGGTGGTGGGTGGGGGGTGGGGGTGGGAGGGGGTGATCATGATCCACATTGTCAGAAACTAAAATATTTCGTCAATTTATATTATAAGTTTTTAGGTTAGAGATTGAACAGTCAGTGTTTTACAAAATCCAACCATTATTACCTTTCATTAATATATTTGAGCAAAACCAACTGTGTAGACCATCTTAATCATTAATTATGTGTTACTAATTTGATATTTTAAAGAACGTTTAACGTCCTTTACTGTATATCTGGTCAACTATTTGATGTATTTAATTGGAAGTTGCCAGTCAAATATTGAAAGTTAAAACTGAAGCTTATGAATGATACAACAATATTATTCAATTGTTCCATTTGAAGAGTTCCTTTTCATTTTAGTGAGTACTAAAATGACAGATTTTAAAATATATCATATTTGTTTATAAAAAAAATCACCTTCAAATAATTAACAACACATATTTACCCATTTCATACATACGAAAAACAAATTACAAAACCGAATAATTTAATATTCCAAAGATAGAATAGGACATTTGAAAACCTCTTTTTCATTGTCTTCACCAATAAATTAGGAGGTCACCTCTTTGTTGATGTTTCGTAAATCGTCAATATCACTCCATTGACAAGTCTAAAGTTTGTAGTGTTTTATTCTCTATTTGTTACAATGATTTTATTGAGAAAAATAAAAGTAATTATAAATATAACAAATCTGAATTACAACCAATGGTATCATTTTAATGGGACGTTCTACTTATTTAAATTAGGAGCACGAATGGTAGCAAGGCCAAATTGTCATTTCATTAAAAAAGAAATACAAAATTAGATTGTTGGCGTTCGTCTTGGATCAACAAACAAACAAACTAAATGATATGACGTGGAAATGAAATGACACTTAAAAGATTTCACAATCGGACTAATGTCTTTTTTATAAAAGGGCCGAGCGGGATTTATCCGGTCTGGGATATCGCGTTTACATAGAGCTTTTTCAAGTGCTTTCTTCTATTATTCTCTCTCACTTCTCCTATA
Source organism: Rehmannia glutinosa (assembly GCA_016081115.2). Taxonomy (NCBI): domain Eukaryota; kingdom Viridiplantae; phylum Streptophyta; class Magnoliopsida; order Lamiales; family Orobanchaceae; genus Rehmannia; species Rehmannia glutinosa. The sequence continues at coordinate 184,943 of JABTTQ020003032.1, forward strand.
CATGAGAAGTCTATTTATACTTGTACCATTACGGTGTTTTAATCATCATCACCCCTAGTTATAGAGTGGTTACAAGGGGTTATAGAGTGGTTACAAAGGGGGACACATGTCATCTTCCGGATAGGCTCATTTTGCATGTATTTGGCATCTTCGACTCATCTTGTTATCTTATCTTGACAAGTGACATATGACTTACTTAGCAAGGTATTGATCTTGCTTAGCGAATTAATTGGTTATCTTCAGGTTGTCCATGTTGGGACCTCCGGTTAGCGTCAAGCTTCACTTCGTGCCATGTGTCACTCGATCCACGTCATCTCGGTGGTCCCACGTTACCGCCGGTGAAGGGTGATGTGGCTTGATTTACTTCGATTCGGTTCAGATATCATCATAGATTACATAAAAAGGTTAGTACAAAAATATTTTACTTTTGAAGTTCACTCCTAAATAATATATATATATATATATATATATATATATATAGGGATTGGTTCAAATGAGACCAATCCCTTTAGGTTAGTCCAGGGGTGTCAATTTGGGTTGGGTCGGGTTCGTGGGTTCGGGTTCGCAGGTTCGCGTGTCGAAATAAACCCGGATCTTTGACTCGACTGCTTAATTATTCGTGTCGAGAATCTTGAACCCGGACCGACCGCTTATTTCACAGTAACCGGACCCGACCCACTTAACCCGTCTAATAAATTATTTTAATATATATTTAATATTTTTAATCGAATAAATTTATTTTTTTAAGAATCATACACTATTCGATCAATAAAAAATATTAGAATTCACAACATACAAAAAAAATGACATAATTGCATAAATAACATAACATACTAATCATATTTTGAGGACAATATTCAAAAAAATATGCATAATAATAACAAATACATAATTAATGAGGTTTTATCATTTGAGTTTTAAAAATATTTCTTGTTTGTTGTTTTTTTCTTACAATTAATTATTTACTTAATTTTTTTAAATTCACAAACGGGTTAGACGGGTTAAACGGGTCATAGTAGGTTGACCGGACCCGACTGTTTAATTGGCAATTAGTTAGTCGTCCGACCCAATTCGACCGGACCACGAAGTCCGGACCCATACCCATTAATTTCGTGTTAGGTTAGTGGTCGGGTTTGCGTGTCGGGTCCTAAATTGACACCCCTAGTTAGTCCATAAGAACACTTATGGACTCTTGATTTAAAATTTTGGATGGTGTAGATCATTTTAGTTAATTTAGGCATATAAGGGTATAATTGTACTTTTATATTTAATTAGTTATGTTAATTGACGGTTATTATAAGGAAATATAATCCTACCTTTTCGATTTACCCGATTTTTAGGGAGGAAAAATCATCAACTTCAAGCGTTTTTTTTTCAAAATTGATATTTCTTTCCGCCATATTTGTGAACATACATTTTATTGTATATTTAGTTCAAATGGACTTGTATACTTAGTCATGTTTTATTGTATATTTAGTTCGGTGGATTTGTATACTTGGTTCGGTGGAATCGTATTCTTAGTTATATAAGTAGTTTAGTAAGAGTTTAGTGAATTTGTATACTTAGTTTTGTGGATTTGTATACTTAGTTCAATGGAATTGTATACTTAGTTATATAAGTAATTCAAAGTGTAATTGTATATTTAGTTAAATGTTTTCGTATACTTAGTATTATTTTATTGTATAGTTAGTTCAATGTAATTATATACTTAGTTAAATGTTTCGTATACTTAGTAAAGTTTTAATGTACAAGTAGTTTAGTGTAATTGTATACTTAGTTAATTGTTTATGTATACTTAGTAATGGTTTAATGTATAGTTAGTTTAGTGTAATTGTATACTTTTCATTAATTGTTGCACGATTTTGTTGCCATATTTGAATAATTTGCAGGTTCGAATGGGAAGGGAGAGAAAGGAAAGTGAAGCGCTTGATTATGAGGCGTGATCAATACAAAATCACGTCCCTAATTTTTTAGGAAGCGGTTACTATATTTAATTTCCTGGATTCCTATTTTATCATTTACGTTGTATACTTACTTATGAAATGTTGTATATATTTTAATATATCTTGGCCATTGATTTACTATTTGGATGATGTAGATTTGGACTTATGGACTAACCTAGAGCGCGGTCTCATAGGATCCCCTTCATATATATATATATATATATATATATATATATATATTTAATTATGAATATTTCCTTGATATTTACAAATGTATGTGGGTGTGATTTTATATTGAAAGAGTTTGGCAAGTGGCAAACGAGTAATTGAGTAAATATATATGACATCGTGCTGAGATATATGTTGCGGTTTTGTGACATCGTTTAGGATAAGAAATAAAGAATAATTCAGCCCTCACCGTCGTGTACACAACTGATTTGTATCAGATCCATAGTCCATACCATACTTTAAAAAAATGGAAAATTAATGTTTTATATATATGACAAAAATTTGTGTGAAATGGTAATATTTTTAAGCGTAAGATGTAATACCTTAAATGTAGAATGTAATACACTATCTGAATATACTTTTTAGTTGTTCATACAATGTATTAATTTTACCTAAAAATATTATTTTTTATATTAAAAATATTATTATATGTTTCCATTGAATGGTGCGACTGTCTTATAAGAAACATACTCTATGTATAGATATATATACATAAAGAAAATGATTTGGCTATGAACATTGTCGAAAATTGATTTGAATTTGCTAGTATTCTTATCAATTTCATTAGTTTTCTCAACTATATAATTTATCTATTCTATGAGAAAATTATGGATTCAAGATTTCCAAGGAAAATAAATAATAGATTAAAGAAATTCAAATTTTTTAAATTCTATGGGAATTAATTGGGAAAGAGGAAAGTCCAGCTGTATTGGGAGAGGATCCATTGCTCAAAATAGGCGAGTATAATCATTTTTGGAGGGATGGGTCATTTGGACTGTTCTGCATCTGCTTTTGCAGTTGATTATTAAACAGCAAATTACCCCTATCAAATGTTAAAATTGACGGCCCTATCTGTCTGTAGATATTACTATTTAGGAATACATTTGCCGTAGTATCTACCATAAATCTACATATAATACACGTTAGATTGTACGTGTATACATTTTTACACATTTACAATAAATCTACATTATTATGTACCTGGAGTATATTCTCTAGGTGTAGCATTAAAATAAACTCTATACATATCAAGAGTTTTGGACGATATTTTTAAAAATTAGAGTAGCTCGGTCAGTCTAATCGTTTAGACCGTAAATCGGTAATAGGCCCAATCCGAGTAGCCCACTAGCCCCGAAGATCGATCAAAAACCAGTTCAACCGACAAAACCAACCAAAACGAACCAAATTAATCAGTTTTTTCTTTTTTCTTTCATTTTTCTCGTTTTAAGATATTTTTTCAAAGCAAAATGCTAATATTAATGGAGTAGAACATCCTTATTCTACGAGCATGTGTTCGCCTACTTTTTTATGTTTCACCGCAAGTGTACGGATCGTTTATAGAATAGGGTTTGCAAGGTCGAATCTACAGGATTAATAAATTAATGTACCAAGTATTGGATTATAATAGTCCTATTTTTATCTAAACTATCGAAATTTGAAGGATTGGTTTTATTATTACTAAAGCGTAAATTAATCCTAAAATAACAAAGCAAAGAACGATTGAAAGATCAAGTATGGATGGATGGATTCCGGGTTATGGTTTGATTAATATCTCACTTTTATGCTCGATTAAGCAAACCAAGGTTAAACGTATTCTTCTCTATAGACCAATCACCAAAGTAATTTACCCCATCTCTCGAGATGTATGTAAAAGTGTTGATTGAAATATCTATGCTAGCATCTATATTCAACATGAGATACCCAACTCCCAAAAGTTCAAAAGATTTTAAGATCTCACAAATATTCTGATTTCTCAATCATGCAATCTATTTGTGTCAAGTACTCAAGATCTAGTATTGAAACTCATCGGTTAGAATTATGAATCAATACATCAAACAAGTTTAGATCAAAGGCCTTTTTGATAAAACAAGAATTAAAGCAAAGTACTTGAATAGAGAAAGAAAACATTAACTTCAATTATCCTTAATCATCAAATAAATGTGTTTATTAACCTACTCCCAAACCCGGAATCACAAGATGTTTAGCCGGACATCGAATATAAACAATTCATAGACAAATTATTCATAATCAAAATCTAACTAATTGAAATAACAATACGATGGAATGAGTGACTTGGGGATGATGACGATCTCTCGATCTATCTTCAATCCTCGAAGGTGTGGTTGCGGTCTTGATCAATCTCTCGAAGTTTCCGGTGGAAAACTCGCTTTTTCTCTGGTTTCTAGGGTAAAAATCAGTGTGTCCCTGTTTGTGGCCGCCCCAGGTCTATTTGTACTTCGTTCGGGTCGAAACCTAGTTGAAAACGAATGAATCTCTGTTTTTCCCGATAGAGCACGGACGTGTTCTTGGCACGCCTTGACCCGTCGGGTGCCGTGTGGATCGTCCAACTTTTCAAGAGAGCACGGGCGTGCCCAAATGGCACGGGCTGCCCGTGCTATAGATCGAACTCGGGTCTTGGGTATGGCATGAGCACGGGCCGTGCTAGGAGAGCACGCCCTACCCATGCTCACATGTAACTTCAAGCACTTGACTATTTTCTTCCATTTTTCGCCTAGGTTCGTCCGACTTCTTCGTGATTTGACTCCAAACTTCATCTTTTACGTCAAGTATTGGCGGTTGCAATGCTTCAATTGTTGCCAAAATACTACAATTATAGATAAATTCCTACAAAACGAGCAAAGCGTAATTCTTTTCCACAAAACAGAATAAAACCCCATTTACTCATATAAAACATGCATATCAACACATTCTAGCCAATATTAAGCCCAAAATACATGCAAAATACAAGTCAATCAAACCCCCAAACTTGAATGTTGTAGATCCCGGTCAACACTTTTGTGAACAAGACAACACAAATGGGATAAAGAATAGCAACTCAAGAACATTGAATCACAATTCATGTCATCTATCCATAGACATCAAGACAAATCAACCAAGTTTCAAAGAGCTAACACGGAGCACAAGTTTATAAAAATCATGGTAAAACACTTCAAATCACGCTCTCTTTGGGATAAAGTGTGTACTCTACTCACTAGAATGGTAAGGGACGTGTATTCGCTCAAGTCATATCAATGTTGAAGAATTACCATATGCTTGCCAATCGTCTCACATCTCCGCCACTCGTTTGTATGCAATTCACAAATCATAAAGGACTTTATTTAAGGTTGTAATGAAGGCTCTTTGGTTAATGTAGGGGAATATGGATAAAGTGACTCAACTCGAGCGTATAGATTGGAGAACACATTGTTTTTCTCAAACCATTTTCTAATTCAAATCAACTATGTACTCCCAATCGCCTTATATCCTATCACTCCTCTATTTCTCCCTTCTTTTTCATACACATTATTCCCTTCGCCTTACATCACAATTCTCAGCCTATTTTTTCACTTCTGGCCGACTCACCTCTTTTTGTAGTCGAATTTTTTTTCCGACTCCTTGTGAGTTTTTTCCGTTTTTTCCTTCTTTTTTCTTTTATTCCCAAAGACCCAACATGTACACATTTTCTAACCTTTTGACACCCCCTTCATCAACCCTTCATTCCATCCCTTTACTCAATGTTATACGCTCAAGTTTAGGTAATCGATATATCAAATTAAGTTCTAAGGCTTGAAATGTGGCTATCGAAAAAAATCGGCAATAGGCTCAAATTGGCTAACTAGGGAGTCAAATATCATAAGGTAGGCAAAAAGGCTTGAAAGACTTAACAAAGATGGCCTAAAATCATCTTCATGAATGCATACAACATGTGACTTTGACGGAGATACCAACGTAAGTTCTAGAATTCAAATCAACATGAATGACACACTCAATCACAAACAAGATCGCATAATATAAAAGCAATAAAGGCTCAAAAGCTCACAGCTTGTAAGTGCATAATTCAAAGTATGTTAACCATGATTCAATAATCACAAGCTCCATATTAACTATTCTCAACCCGATCAACTCACACTCAACATCCAATTCAAAACAACACAAACCAATCCGCAAATGCTCCCAAGATCAAGATCACAATCAAAACAAAACAAACACACAATAGCGGTCAACTCACTCCCTAACAACTAGGAAAGCAAAAACGTGCTAAAACGATAGACGTGATAAAACCATAAAAATTCAAACATCTAATGCAATGCAACCTATATGCTCTACATGCAACTAAATGAATGCAAACGCCACACCCATCAAAAAAATACTACCTCTCCCCCAAACTTGAATGAAATTATAGCGCATGAAAGAGAAGGTAGAATTTCAATGAAAAGTGTGGATATGACCTATATCTTTGTGGGGGTGGCGGCGGGTAGTGGCCCCGGGAGATATGCCAATTCTCGATCCACCTGTAATGTCTCGTAATATCTCCAACTCTCGTTGCTCGTGTGTTTGGTACCACAAGCTTTGGGCTTGGTACTTTCTTCTTGGACTTATCGGAAAGCACTAAAGTCGTCTCTATCTTTCGCCGCAAGCTTTCCTCAAAGGCACGTAATCTATCATGATCGCATTGCCCCCATGCTCCTCGCCTTGGCGGAGCTCTCCGAGAATGTTGGCTCGCCTCTATGGGCCGCCCGTCGAAGCCTCCTTGCCGGAAGCCTGCTCAAATCCTCCCTCCGCCTATCATACTCCCGCGCCTCCATCACCAAGTCTTCTTCGTGTAACCCGGCTACCCTTCACCTTTTCCGTGTTGCCAAAACCTCTATAACTCCGATATGTTCGTCGGGGTACATGAGCGATTGATTTGGTTGTCAACCACCGCCGTGAGTCTGCGGGTTAGGAAGGGAAATGCGACCCGACTTTTTGTTGAAAACAGAGGATATTCTCCTCATTCCGATGATCTTCATGGTGTGAGGGCCACTCATGTTGATGCTTCGATTGCCCGCTAATGGCTCCATTCGACTCATATTGACCACAAAATGTTGTGCGATTGGGGTTATCATTCCCCAATTAGTATTTTCCCGTGTCTTTTGCATTTATGCGTACGACGGCGTGTTCCACAAAGTATGCCGCCATGTTATAAGGGGTGCGGGTGAGCATACACCAAAGTAGGTATAGCTCCTCGCTTGCATACCCCGTTGTTGTACCGAGCGAACACCGAATGGGCCGTCACTTTTTGAATGTAGCGAGAATATGGGGTTGCGAGTGACGAGGCCTTGGAGGAGCGTGCCGCATATTGCATGAGGCCGGTTTCGGGGGTTTCATCAACAACCGCCAGAATTCAAGCGAGTTGTAATTTGCAGCCATTCGGTATGGAGTGTCCGATGGTACCCCCAAAAATCTCGATTGATTCGGCAATAGTGACGTTCCTCCATGCGTTGCCCAACTCGGGAAATGGATTTTACAAGGCACATTCCTTGGTAGCGTTTCCGTAACCCGGACGGACGGTGCTTAAGAACTCAAGTGTTAATGTCTTGTAGGTTGGCCACCGCCCTTGCATGAAAGCGGTCCAACCAACTCGTTCAAACATTTGCCACACCTCCTCGTGTATCCCGAGAGTTTGGGTACATTCATCGTCGACATAGCGTGTGGGTGCGAAAGAACGAGTGATGAGCCGATTCCACCTATCCGTAAGTCCAAGCGGCTACGATAATCTAGAGGGGGGTGAATAGATTATCTCCATCTTTTCGATTTCGCCCTCTTTTTCGAATCAATTACGCCAAGACAATAATAAAGGTGCGGAATGTAAACAACACGTCGATTTATAGAGGTTCAACCCACCTAGGGCCTAATCCTCTACCACCCCAGTATCTCCGGGATGGATTTCAAAAAGAAAAATGATTTTATTAATTTCCAAAATTAATACAACACCTTACAACATCACCTTGAAGAGCACCACACTCTTCTACAACACCACCTTTGAGATTACCACAATCTCTCTTGAAGATTACCACAATCTCCAACGGCACCTTGTGAAGATTACCACAATCTTCAACCTTGAAGAATACCAAATTCTTCAATACCTCAAGAGCACTACACTCTTGAAACACCTATCACCTAGATCACCCAAGTGTATTCTTTCCACAAGAATACTCACAAGGATGTCTTGTGTTGAATGATGACAAAAATCAAGATTACAACTCAATAATGAATATTACAATTTGAGTGCAAGTGTAATCAAGAAATAAAGCCTAGACCTCAAGATGTGAAAGTGAAATACTTAGCTATAAATACAACAAGAGTGTTGAATATGAAAGCTTGGAAATTTGCAGATTTCTTGTTGTGAATTTGCTTGTATTGTTATGTCTTGTGTCTTCAATTCATCCTCTATTTATAGGGAAGTCTTCACCAACATAGCTCCCAACATAGGCTCATCTATCTTCACTTTTGTCTACAAAAAGAAGATCACAAGATGTAGAAATATTGTACAAAAATCAAAGTAAATCTTCTCACAACCCCTTTGACCGGTCCCCCTCTTCGTGTTTACGAGTTGAGAATGTTCGTTTCATGTTCTCTTTGCTTCAGTCGGCCGACGCTTTGGGCGATCGTCAACCTTCAAATTGAAATGTTGTCCGATTTTTATCAAAAATAAACTTCAAGAAATACTCCAAAAAATTAGTAAAAACATTTTAAATCACTTGGGAGTATTTTGACAACATTTATAAACATAATTTTGGTGTAAAAACCAATTTAAACAAAACCATCAAAAGTGTTGTCCATTTTTATCGAAAAATAAATTCTAAGAAATACTCAAAAATTAGCAAAAACATTTTAAATCATTTAGGAGTATTTGGACAACATTTATTAACATTGTTTTGGTATAAAAACTCATTTAAACATAATCATCAAAATCTTGATAAAAACATTTATCTAACAAACTCCCCCTTTTTGATGATTACAAACCAAAACAATTTTAGGAAGTTGATTTTAAAACAAAACAAATTTTCCGGTCTAAAACATCAATCCATTTTAAGCAAGATTCATCATAAGTACAAACACACAAGGATAGGAGCAAAGATTTTTCAAAATCATTTTTGCACAAGCTCCCCCTATCAATATGCATATCAAGAACAAGTATACAAGCAACAAACTCAAAGCTAAAAGCTTAGCTTTTACAACTTAAGCTTTAATATCATGAGCTTATAAGCTCCCCTGTCACAAAAGCATCATTAGTCAAGTATAAAAGTCCATAATACATCACATGGACCAAGTATAATCTATAGCTTTTGGCTTTTAAGAGCTTTAGCTAATAGCTTTTCTTTGTGAGCTTATTTACGCTTCTTTGAGCTTATGAGCGTTTTTCTGTTTCTCCCCTTTGGAATCATCAAAAGAATGTTAGCACGATAAAAACATCATACAATTATATCAAAGTGCGCAATTTTATAGATTTATCGAAAGCATATTGAGCATTTAAGCTTAAATTCGAATAAAAGGGAAAAACATTGCTCATTTGATTTGTAAAAGCTCATTTGATTGATAAAACATGATCTCTATAAACTTATAAGACTTTTCAAATCAAGAGAATCATGTAGGTGATGAATTTTTCATTGAAACATTTTGTCGAACACTTGGCGTGCGTCGAATAAAACAAGAGAAATATAACGCCTTTGTGATTTGTTTAAGCCAAAACTTTTCATCACCAATTTCAATACCACAATATACATTCATCATCAATCATCATAAACAACATATTAATACAAGAATTTCAACAATATATCAAGATACAAGCACATTCTCAAGGGTTCAACCCAATTGAGATTCAAAAGGAGAAATTCTTACCATCTAATCAGTAAAGACGAACAATGATGATGATAATCGAGCCTCATGAAGTCCAAAATATAAAATGTATGCAATAAAACAAATTTGAAGTGAAATTTGTGTGAAAAGTGCGTAGGGACGAAAAATGGACAAAATGAACCAAAATGGTTTAAATCGAAAAACAAAAACGATTTAAACCATAAAATGGTGAGGGGCGACCGGTTGGGGGTGGGCGACGGTCGACATCATGGACGACCGGTCGGCCTTCCCCAATTAGCCCATGGTTCTTTTTCTGTTTTGTGAAAATTCGAGTTTTGAATCAAAAATCCGATTTTTCGCCCCTAAGTTTTAAAAATGTGCAAAATGCAAACGTAGACATCATTCAATATACATTATGTCATAATCATACTCGAAATGGATTAAAATACTTGACGGTGTACGATTAAAAAGTCCGCGAGTTATCCTTGAGACTAATTAAACACATCTCAAGTTTTTGTTAAAACATGCAATCCCAAAATATCGAATCTCAATATGTTTAGTTCGATTAGACGAACCAATATTTTGAAAGAAATTATTATCCGGACTTGTTATCCCGAAAATAAGAACATTTTAAGATATTGATACAACAAGTCATACGAAGAAGTGCCTTTACAAATATTTGAAAATTTCTTTTAACGACACTTTAATGAGATTCGTTGTAATAGTTTTTGAAGTCGAGCATATAGACGTAAGGCATATAGAATATCGAGTCTAAGGAGTAATAAACGAATGAACATACCTCGAATTCGTTTGTCAATGCCTACTTCAACCATTTTATCAATTTTCGCATTTGTGGCCATATAGGTTGAAATTGTTCTTTCTTCTTCAATGCCTCACATCTTCTTTTGAGTGTGGAATATAATCACTTTCTTGGCATTGTTGAACTTGAATTCCAATGATCAAATTTGAACTCCTCTCATCATCTTAAGTTCACATTGCATCAACTTAGAAAATAACTTGCACAATAATTCATTAGTAGCACCATAAATGATATCATAAATTTGTACAAGTAAACAATCTTGCCCTTTTTCAAAAAACAAAGAGAGTAGTATAAACTTTACCTTTTGTAAAACCATTTAGCAAAAATAGCTAAGTCTATCATACCATACACTGGGTACTTGATTTAAACCATACAAGGCCTTTTATAAAAACCATTTGGCCTAAAAAAAATTTAAACCCGGAGGTTGTTTTATATAGACTTCTTCTTGAATAAAACCGTTTAGAAAAGTGGATTTAACATCTATTTTGGTAAAGCTTGAAATTTTCTTAAAACAATAATGGGCAAGTAAAATGCAAATAGCTTTGAAATGTGCTACGGGTACAAATGTTACATCAAAATCAATACCTTGATGATACTTTCGAGCTACTAACCTTGCCTTGGTCAACAAGCTTGTTCCAAAATTCAAAAAAAATTTTGCAAAATCTTAATCAAGATATCTTGCACAAGAGCATAGTAATGTCGAAAAATAGAGACATGATAACAAGTAACACATACTATGCTTTCAAACAAATCATCAAGAGTTTCATAAAACATGTAAGTTCAAATAAGCTTATAGGAAGCTATATAAGGTCTCTTTTGAAATTTAAAAAATTCAAGAGCATATAGTTGAGACCTCATTTACAAGAAGCATATGAACAAGAGCTTTGACAAAACAACCAAGAATAATTTTATATGTGCAATACAATGCATAACTTAAAAAATCAAATGTTTTATCAAAACAAAATATAATCATTTACAAATCTTGGATAAAACAAGCTATGTCAAATAATGCCTTTAAAAAAAAATCCTCTTAATAGCACTTGTATAAAATACTTTGAAAGACAAGCATGAATGACAAAAATATATCGAGTCTATAGGATAAATACCAATAATGAGCGTACCTCGATAGTTTATGGTCCCTCTTGAGAAAATAACCATTGATGAAAATATATATGTCCTACACAATTCTTAAACACGTTTTGCACAAACATAATGATACAAGTGTAGGCTAAGCAATAAGAGATATCATAAATGTGCTTATGCTATATAACTATATAGGAGATAATAAACCACATAAGTCTAATTAAATGCACAAGAATTTTAGAAACATCATGCAAGGTCTTTTTTCAAAAATATTTTGAAACTCACAAATATATTGAAGACCTAAATTTTAAAAATATGAAAACTCATATTGCAATAAAGACACAAATAAAAACATGCAAAGAATAAAATGCATATTTAAATAGGGAGATACGGTTTACCAATTTCGCCATTTCTATGGGTTGTGTCGTTCCCATTGTTGATGATATCTTCCCGTTTGAAAATCTTCATGTTGATGGTGGTTTCTCCAATTGCTCCATTTCCAAGCATTGTGGCCTTCCCATTGTTGATAGTGTCTTTCTCTTGGAAATTTATTTTGATGTTGTCTTCTCCTTTGATCAAATGAAATGGTCATTTGATGTCTTCTTGGCGGTATGTATTTTCCTTGATTATTATTCCATCGGTACCTAATATGACATTATTTTGTGGTACCCTCAAGTGTTTGGGTCCTTTGGAATTAGCTTTGAGACTTTTAGGTCTCCAATAATAATTAGAGCTATTTCTAGCCCGACAAGTATTAATCGTGTGACCCGTTTTACCACAATAAAAACACGTAGTAATTTTGGGAGCATAATGACCAACATGCATAGGGACTTGATTTCTTTTCACATAATTAACAACACTAGGCTTATGATCAAGTCCTTGTTTCAATTTATCACAACTATGACATCAATAATATCGGTCATTTTATCGGACTCAAGTTGGATTTTGATAAATCATTTTTCATGCAATTAATATCCTCAACAAGAGTACTATTTTCTTTCTCAAGGTTTCTAACCTTGTCAAGTGTGGTGATGTGATCACATGAAAGTGATTCATAAGAGGAAAATAAATTATCCTTATCAATTTTCAAAATATTGAATTCCTTTTTCAAATTTTTGTATTTAACAAGTAAACTTTGGAATTCATTTTGAAGTTCATCAAAATCATTTTGCAAATCACTATAATCATTTTGTAATTCATTATTATAAGAAGTGGAGGGTTTTGAACTTACCTCGTTTTCTTCTTCAAGCCCATAAGACATCGTTCGTTTTCATCGACGTCGGAAGTTGTAGGAAGCTCATCCCAAGTTGGGTTTGTATACATTTGAGAAGTAGATGCTTTTGAGTGGCTCCTTTCATTTGCATATACTTCTTCTAATTTTCTCCATATTTCATGTGCCGATTTAATTCCTACAATATGATCATATTCCAAAATGGTAAGTGAACAATACAAAATATTAAGAGCTTTACCATTTAAGGAGATGATTTTTTCTCTTCATCATTGAGCTCTTTGAGGCCTTTGGAGGTGTGTGGTGTGTCCATCATCGGAATGGATTCTTCATTTACGACCGTGTTCCAAATATCGAACCCACAACTTTGTAGATAGCATTCCATTCTTTCTTTCCAAAATATATAATTTTTGGAATCAAATAGTGGTGGCTTGGTGGTGGAGGCTAGGGGTGTTCATCGAATTGAATTCGAATTCTTCGACTTCCTCGAATCGAATTTAATCGAATGAACATTTTAAACCTCTATTCAAATTCGACCCTAATTCGATTAATTGAATCGAATTTAAACGAATTGAATTTCTTGATTTCCGAATCGAATTCGAGTCAATCCAAAAATCCAAATTCATCGATAAAGTGAATAAGGATTGGATTCATAACATAATATTTTTGGACTATACCCACTAAAATTCCAGATTTTTGTTTTTTCAAAATTACAAATTATCGACTAACCATTTTTTATTATTTTATTTAACTAAAGACTATCATAAATTCATAACGAACTCCTTTATATAAATTTTAATAAATTATTTTGTGCCACTTTTATACCAAAGACTAATTACTTGATAAATAACCTTTATACTCAAATATGAGGTATCAAATTGACAAAGTGTATGTGTGTAGATAAAGAGATATAGTTTATGTATCATATAATTTATTATTTTAATATGATATGAAGATAAATATATGTAATATAGTGTACAAATATATAATGTATAATGCATATTGTAATAAGAATTTAAAACAAAAGAAAAAAGTCAAAGACTATATTGTATAAATATATAATGTATGTTGTATCTGATTTCTTTTCCATACAATGGACATAGTTGGTGGAATATTCTTATAGATTATTTCACCACACCTCCATGTGATCTTGTAAGAGAGAAACAGTTTTTACCTAAAATATATTTTTAGCACAAAAAATGATTATATGAATATGGTCTAAAGATAAAAATTTGAAGTAATGTAAAATGTATTTCATACACTATTAAGTATAATTATTTCTAACAAAAACTAAAAAAAGAAGAAAAGAGCATATATTTATAATTTTACATTTTCATTTAAACATTAGTGTTTTATTCACATATATATATTATAAATGCATGTGTATAATTTACATATATACAATAAATAATTATGTATATGTGAAATATATACATATGAATTTCGAATTGAAATGCGAATTGAATTGAAGTAAGAATTTAATTGTAATACGAATTCAATCGAAATACGAATTTGAATTGTAATCGAATTCGAATCGAAATACGAATTCGAATTTAGTCGAATTTCACCTCGAATTAGGATTTTCGAATAGAATTGAAAAAAACCTCAATTCGTTATTCGATTCAAATATTTATATTCGAAATTGAGTTGATTCAAATTGATTCAAATTCAAAAATCCTAATTCAAATTAAAATCCAATTGAACCGAATCAAATTTCGAATCCATTCGAAAAATGAACACCCCTAGTGGAGGCAGGTAAGGTAGACTTCATTCATTGCGGTGATCGTTCCTCTTTACTCGAAATGTGGAACGAGCTTGCCAAATAGTTTGGCTTTGATACCACTTGTAAGTCCAAGCGGCTCACGATAATCTAGAGGGGGTGAATAGATTATCTTCATCTTTTCGATTTCGCCCTCTTTTTCGAATCAATTACGCCAAGACAATAATAAAGGTGCGGAATGTAAACAACACACGTCGATTTGTAGAGGTTCAACCCACCTAGGGCCTAATCCTCTACCACCCCAGTATCTCCGGGATGGATTTCAAAAAGAAAAAAGATTTGATTAATTACCAAAATTAATACAACACCTTACAACATCACCTTGAAGAGCACCACACTCTTCTACAACACCACCTTTGAGATTACCACAATCTCTTTTAAAGATTACCACAATCTCCAACGGCACCTTGTGAAGATTACCATAATCTTCAACCTTGAAGAATACCAAATTCTTCAATACCTCAAGAGCACCACACTCTTGAAACACCTATCACCTAGATCACCCAAGTGTATTCTTTCCACAAGAATACTCACAAGGATGTCTTGTGTTGAATGATGACAAAAATCAAGATTACAACTCAATAATGAATATTACAATTTGAGTGCAAGTGTAATCAAGAAATAAAGCCTAGACCTCAAGATGTGAAAGTGAAATACTTAGGCTATAAATACAACAAGAGTGTTGAATATGAAAGCTTGGAAATTTGCGTGATTTCTTGTTGTGAATTTGCTTGTATTATTATGTCTTGTGTCTTCAATTCATCCTCTATTTATAGGGAAGTCTTCACCAACATAGGCTCTCAACATAGGCTCATCTATCTTCACTTTTGTCTACAAAAAGAAGATCACAAGATGTAGAAATATTGTACAAAAATCAAAAGTAAATCTTGTGTCAAAAATTTCAATCAAAGATAAGTTTGTCATTCACAAAATAGCATAGGCGACGGTTGCCTGTTGAAGATTTCGACCGTTTGAAAAAATAGCGCGATCCAGTGTGTGTCGTCAGTGGGGTGCGACGGTCTTCTAATGTGCGACGGTCGGCCCTTGCTTGACCGGTCCCCTCTTCGCTTTTACGAGTTTGAATGTTACATTTCATGTTCTCTTTTTGTGCACGGCCGACGCTTTGGCGGCGACACGGCCGACCTTCAAATTGAAATGTTGTCCGATTTTTATCAAAATTAAACTTCAAGAAATACTCCAAAAAATTAGTAAAAACATTTTAAATCACTTGGGAGTATTTTGACAACATTTATAAACATAGTTTTGGTGTAAAAACCAATTTAAACAAAACCATCAAAAGTGTTGTCCATTTTTGTCGAAAAATAAATTCTAAGAAATACTCCAAAAATTAGCAAAAACATTTTAAATCATTTAGGAGTATTTGGACAACATTTATTAACATTGTTTTGGTATAAAAACCCATTTAAACATAATCATCAAAATCTTGATAAAAACATTTATCTAACATTATCCAAGATGTCATTTCGGTAATAGTGAGTCCGTAAGCCTCGTGGCTATCCGGTGTGATGGAGCTCGGCGCTACGTCCCCATCCTCGTCTACCCGGTTTGGTCATGGTTCAACCATGTTTTCGAATTAGTACCTGGCAAAACAATCGTGAGAATCCATACGTGCAAGTAAAACGAGCGATGAATTAATACAACAATCCAACAAAGGCATAGTGTCTCATCTCAACAATTTAATCCACAATTAAGCTTTCAACTCAAATACTAATATAATTGCCGAGAATCCTAGCCACTAACACCCTAAACAATCTAGCACATGTATAATCCATCAAGCAATCAACTAAAATCATCACAATTCAACAACCCACAAGGTGTTCGATAAAATGCCCAATAGAAATTTTCAATCAAAATCATGGCGAAAGTATCAAACAAGCATCATATATCAACCCTAATCCATAATCCTTAAGAAATTTGACATAAAAAGTGCAATTCATACCTTACATTCCGAGAATATGAAGAGAGTTGGCTTTTTGAAACCCTAGGTGCTTTATACCCTAAATCCTTGCTTCCAAGCAATTCAACAAGTGTAATTTGTGTTTAGAGTAGTGTGGGAAGTGATTAAGGGTGATATTCTAGCAATATTTTTGAAAAATATTGAGGGGGTTTCGTCTCTTGTACGTCTCTGCGCTGAGGGGAAGATGAATTGTGTGAAAACATACCCCGCGCTTGTTTTAAGCTTAGAAAAAGAGCACGGGCGTGCTCATATGGCACGGGTCGCCGGTGCTGGGGGCCAAGTCTCGAGCCTAAAAAGACCTGGGCACCACACGGGCGTGCGCTATGCGCACGGGTTGACCGTGCGGGTGCCAAGTTCATAACCCAAAGTCTCAGCACAAGACGGGGCGTAATGCGAATGCGACGGCCGCCGCGGCTGGTACCGCACACAGCTTTTTTTTTTTTTCAAAAATAGGGAAAACTTCTAACCTATGAAAGCAATTAAATCCTAACTTAGAAAAGGGAAAAAAGCAAACTAAGAAAACATGGGAAAAATAAAACAAAGACAAAACCTTGGGTTGTCTCCCAACAAGCGCTAAATTTAACGCCTATAGCTTGACGCGCTTGTTTAGTCGGTCACGACTCTAGCAAAGTGAGACGTGTCACCTCTTCTTTTTGATCCCGGCTCAAGTAATGCTTGATCCTCGGCCATTCACCATGAATGTCTCTCCGTCTCGGCTCACCAATTCTACTATTCCGGAGGATTTAACACCTTCTTTATTACAAACTACGACCATCTCAACTTAAGTTTTCCGGAAAGAGTTTAAGACGCAAGTTAAACAATAAGACTTGTTCTCCCGGTAAAAACTCTCTCTTCTTTATCATTCGATCGTGCTATCTTTTGGTTCGCTCCTTGTAAATCAGGGAGTTTTCATAAGCTTCATCCCTAATTCCTCCATCTCGTTTAAGTGCAAGAGCCTTTTCTCGCGCCGCTTGGAAGTCAAAATTTAACTTCTTCACAGACCAAAATGCCTTATGCTCCAATTCGATGGGTAAGTGACACGATTTCTCGAATACTAATCGACACGGAGATATGCCGGCGGTGTCTTCAGATGCGGTCCGATATGCCCATAATGCGTCATCTAGCTTCATGGCCCAATCTTTGCGATTTATGTTTACCGTTTTCTCCAAAATCGCTTAATCTCGTGATTGACTACCTCCGCTTGCCCGTTTGCTTGCGGATGGTATGCTAATGCCACCTTGTGCTTGACCCCATACTTCGCAAGTAGAGTGCTCATCAATTTATTCACAAAGTGTGACCCCGTCGCTAATCAAAGCTCTCGGGTTCCAAACTCGAGTGAATATATTTTTCTTTAAGAATTTGAGCACTACTCGCGCATCATTAGTCTCAGTCCGGAATTGCCTCAACCCATCGAGATACGTGACTCTCATCGCGAGTAGAATGTATTGATAACCCGACGAAGATGGGAAGGGCCCCATGAAGTCGATCCCCCACACATCAAAGAGTTCAACCTCCATCACGTTGGTCATGGGCATCTCATGTCTTCTCGAGATGTTCCCATCCACCGGCACCTATCACATCGTTGTACAAATAGATAGCAATCATTAGATAACGTAGGCCAAAGATAATCCACTTTGCAATACCTTTAGCCGTATGAGTGGGGCGAAGTGTCCCCGAGAAGGTGAAGAATGACATTGTTGTAGAACTCCCTCCCACTCTTCTTGAGGCACACATCGTCGAATGATGGTGTCGGCGCACCTCTTAAAGAGCAAGGGGTCGCCCCACATGTAGAATCGACGTCATGGAGGAATTTATTCTTTTGATAAGATGATAAATCCGGAGGCATGACCCGCAACCAAATAGTTAACAAAATCGCATACCATGGGAATTTAGCTTGTAACATCGAAGTTGCTCGCCGAGTAACTCCTCCTTAATGCCTCTCCGTGTCTTCTTTTCTTCTCCTTCTTGTATTCCAGTCCGGACAAGTGATCGGCTACTACATTCTCGCACCTTTCTATCCCGAATTTCCACATCGATTTCTGTTACAAAAGGATCCACCGAATCAGTCTCGGTTTGGCATCCTTCTTGTCGAATAGATATTTTATTGCCGCGTGGTCGGTGTGGACTATCATCTTAGTTACAATTAAGTAAGACCGAACTTGTCGAATCAATGCAAACACAATT
Organism: Rehmannia glutinosa; assembly: GCA_016081115.2. NCBI lineage: Eukaryota > Viridiplantae > Streptophyta > Magnoliopsida > Lamiales > Orobanchaceae > Rehmannia > Rehmannia glutinosa. The sequence continues at coordinate 203,807 of JABTTQ020003032.1, forward strand.
GCCAAAGATTTTCTTCTCGGTGGTGGTGTAGTTTTGCTGGCACTTTGTCTAAAGTTCTTTCGCATAGTAGATGGCTCAACATCTTGTCTCTATTCTGGCCCAAAACAGCCCCAAATCGCAAAGTCTCGGCATCACACATTAGCTCGAAGGGTCGACTCAATCCGGAACTACTAGAATTAGTGTTGTCACCAAAGCCTTCTTGAGAATCTCAAAAGCCCGCAAACAATCATCGGAAAATTGAAAGCAATATCTTTTTCTAATAATCGACTTAAAGGTTTAGTGATTTTAGAAAAGTCATGGATAAACCTTCGTAGAATCCCGTGCCCCAAAAAGCTTCGAATGGCTTTTTCGTTTGTTGGAGGTGAGAGTTTCTCAATTGCCACAACATTCGCTCTATCAACTTCCAAACTGCGCAGAAGAGACTCGGTGGCCTAAAACAATGCCATCTCGCACCATGAAATGGCACTTTTCCCAATTTAAAACAAGGTTAGTCTCCTCGCATCTCTCGCAAAACTAGAGGAAGGTTATCCAAGCAATGATCATATGAATCTCTAAACACGGAAAAATCATCCATAAAAACCTCCATTATTTTCTCAATGAAATCATGGAATATAGCCATCATGCATCTTTGAAAAGTAGCGGGCGCGTTACAAAGTCCGAATGGCATTCTGCGAAATGCAAATGTACCATAGGGGCATGTAAATGTCGTCTTCTCTTGGTCCTACGGGGCAATCATGATCTGATTATACCCGGAATAACCATCGAAAACAATAGTAATCATATCCTCGCCAAACGATCAAGCATCATATCAATAAAGGGAATGGAAAGTGATCTTTGCGAGTAGCATCATTTAACTTCCTATAATCAATACAAATTCGCCATCCGAAAACTACTCTAGTCGCTATAAGCTCATCACTTTCGCTTTCTCACTACCGTCATACCCCTTTCTTCTGGCACCACTTGTACCGGACTTACCCAAGAACTCATCGTAAATAGCATATATAATTCCAGCATCTAACCATTTTAAAACTTCTTTTCTAACGACTTCTTGCATTATAGGGTTTAATCGTCTTTGATTTTGCACCGAAGGTTTATAGACATCTTCCATTCTAATCTTATGCATTACAATCGATGGACTAATGCCTTTTAAATCGAGATTGACCAACCTATCACCGACTTATGTTTTCTTAACACCCTAAGCAATTTATCGAGTTGAATCAAGTTAAAAGAGATGATATGATTACGGACTCATGTTATTCACTCCAAGGAATGCATATTTGAGATGCTCGGGCAAGGGCTTGAGTTAGCTTCGTCGGATGGACGACGGGCCGTCCGCGGCCGATGGGCACGGCCGTGCCATCTTTGATCCTTGACTTTTGTTTTGTCTACAGCACGGGTTGTCCGTGCCATTTGGCATGGGTCGTGCCGTCTTTGGCTTCTCCAGATTCTCTTCGACCTTAGGCACGGGCCGTGCCATCGCCGATTTCTTCAAATTTTCCTTGACTGGCTATGCGCACGACCGGGCATGCTCAAGAGCACGGCCGTGCGCCCGTAGAACCCGACTCGTGACGTTTTTCTCGCGTGCGCGTGCCTCTTGCGCTCCTGTAGTTCCCTGCGATATTATCCAAAGCACAAATGCAATCATACAAGTTTTGGTTATCAATATCAATAGTCAAGTTCGATGTTGAACACGAATGTGTCAAACCAAACTCCAAATTATCCCTAAACAATGTATGATCCACATACTCATCAATGCACGATTCAACTACGTCAATGAAATTACAATGTTCCACACCGTCATGAAATTGAAGTGCCTTTATAGATAGTAAATAAAACATGCTCATCATTAACCCGTAACATGAGCTCTCCCTTTACACATCTATTAAGGCCTTTCCCGTAGCTAGGAATGGACGCCAAGTATCAAAGCGGACGTCTTTATCATCCTCCATGTCCAAGACCAAGAAATCCACAGGGGAATATGAATTTATCCACTTTGACAAGTACATCCTCGATGATCCCCTTTCGATAAGTGAGTGATCGGTCCGCGAGTTGTAGGGTGACCGTAGACGGCTTCACCTCTCCCAATCCAAGTTGTCGAAAATAGACAAGGGCATTAAGTTAATACTTGCCCCTAAATCACAAAGTGCTTTCTTAAAGAAAACATCACCAATAGCACTGAGGATAGTGAAACTCCCGGATCTTTCAATTTCGTGGTAGTTTCCTTTGGATTATTCATGACCGCACTCCTCTGTCAGATTGACTGTCTCGAAACTAGTCATCTTCCGCTTCTTTGACATAACATCCTTCAAGAATTTAGCGTAATTGGGCATCCGCTCCAATGCGTGCAAAAGGAATGTTAATATGCGATTTCTTAAAAATATCTAAAAATTTAGCAAATTGCACGTCTAACTTTTTCTTTTGAAAACGTTGGGGAAAAGGATGGGGAACATTAAGTTTAGAAATATCGGGTTAGAGGAAGATTTAAGCTTCTCGGCCTCTTTTTGTTCAAAGACGATGTTCCTCATCTCCTTCTCGCCTAAACCTCGCTATTTGCCTCGTTTCTACATCTCCGGCACATCGATTGCCGTTCCAACAGGCGCACGGGCAGCCGTGCGGTGGCGCATGGTCCGTGCTGTCCTACGATTTTTAGAATTTTCTGGTTTTTTGGCCCCTCGTATTCGTTCCACTCCTCGCAGACGAATGGCTTTACATCGCTCCTTTGGATTAACCTCGGTGTTGCTCGGAAGCGCCTTTCGATGCCGCCCACCAATAATCGTAGCCAATTTGGGTCTCAAGATTCTTCATCCTGGGACCCCAATTGGGTGACATGGTTTTCGATTTTATCCATCTTTGCCTCATCCTTGTTGAACTTGTTCCTCGTCTCACTCATAAACGAAGTGAACATATCCTCCATGGTGGGCTTAGGATCTCGCAGAATACCACCGCGTTTGTCACATTAAACCCCGGTGGTGGTTGCATCACGTTCTTCGTGTTTGCATAGGAGAAGTTCTCGTGGTTCCTCAAGCAGGATGGTAATGAGTGGGATTTTGATTGTTGTTAAATTGTTGAAATTAGGTTATTCACATAGTTTGCTTCCTCTATCGGATCTAGAGGAACTCCCCAATTACTTGCACCCGTGTTTCCCTCATTTGCTTTAGTCAAAGCACTTAACCGGTTTGTCAATACGGCCATCCGGGTCAACTCTTTTATTGGGTCCGAATCGAGACTTCAAACTACCCTTTTCACATTAGTCCTCTCGGAGGGCCATTGATAGCTATTCATGGTCATCTTCTCCAACAAAGTTGAACGCATCCTCCAGGAAACCTCGCAAGTAAGTAGCGCCCCCAAAGATCCACAAACGATCTAGTGGTCCCATCAACCCATTGTAGAAAAAAAAAAAAAGAGTCAAGTTGATCCTCGAAAATGCGTCTTTGCGGGCACCTCCTCAACAAATCCGGAATCTCTCCCCGGCCTCTCGCAAAGGCTCGAGTCAAACCGCCTAAACCGAGTGATCTCGCTTTAAGCCGTAGTATCTTACTTGGTGGGAAATATTTGAACAAGAACCCTCGACTCGGCTCATCCCAATTGTTCACACTCCCAGGTTAGGGTGTGCTAGCGATTCTAGCCTCATCTCTTAAAGAGAAAGGGAATAGGCGGCGTATAACATCATCTACCACCCCATTCATCTTGATAGTATTGCAAATTTGTATGAAATTCGCAAGATGAGAGTTAGGATCTTGACGGGAAAGCCCCAAACCGATTCTCGCCGCACCATCGATATCGTCTTGGCTTCACATTTCAAATTGTTCGCATTGATTGGGACATTGGCAATTCCACCATAGTTGCGATTGATTTGGCGAAAAGTAATCGCGAATCTTTCTTTGTTGGATCCGAGCCATCGAACCTCTGGTATTGGTAACTCGACATTGACCCTATCGGCGGTTGTTACCTCCGTTTTCGCCCCATTATTTCTCCGTTGTTACCTTCTACGCCCCGCCATAGTTCATTCTCCCTCGCCTTTTCTTTCGCCCATTTGGTAGCCGTCTTATTTCGCTAGCAAAAGCCTCAACCTCCAGTATGAACGGTGCTAATTCTCTCTTTAGCCGAGCGAGTGATCATGCACTACCCGAACCAACTAAAGAAAACAAGTCAACCACAAAGTAAAAGTAGAATTAAACAACAAACTAAAAAGAAAAGAAAAAAATGTCTAGATTAAGAATAGTTCTATTTATCGCAATATCGAGTACTAAAAATTTGATTAATCCACAAGAACGGCGCCAAAAACTTGTTCGCCTACTTTTTTATGTTTCACCGCAAAGTGTACGGATCGAGTTTATAGAATAGGGTTTGCAAGGTCGAATCTACAGGATTAATAAATTAATGTACCAAGTATTGGATTATAATAGTCCTATTTTTATCTAAACTATCGAAATTTGAAGGATTGGTTTTATTATTACTAAAGCGTAAATTAATCCTAAAATAACAAAGCAAAGAACGATTGAAAGATCAAGTATGGATGGATGGATTCTGGGTTATGGTTTAAGTTAATATCTCACTTTTATGCTCGATTAAGCAAACCAAGGTTAAACGTATTCTTCTCTATAGACCAATCACCAAAGTAATTTACCCCATCTCTCGAGATGTATGTAAAAGCGTTGATTGAAATATCTATGCTAAAGATCTATATTCAACATGAGATACCCAACTCCCAAAAGTTCAAAAGATTTTAAGATCTCACAAATATTCACAGATTTCTCAATCATGCAATCTATTTCAGGTCAAGTACTCAAGATCTAAGTATTGAAACTCATCGGTTAGAATTATGAATCAATACATCAAACAAGTTTAGATCAAAGGCCTTTTTGATAAAACAAGAATTAAAGCAAAGTACTTGAATAGAGAAAGAAAACATTAACTTCAATTATCCTTAATCATCAAATAAATGTGTTTATTAACCTACTCCCAAACCCGGAATCACAAGATGTTTAGCCAGGACATCGAATATAAACAATTCATAGATAAATTATTCATAATCAAAATCTAACTAATTGAAATAACAATACGATGGAATGAGTGACTTGGGGATGATGACGATCTCTCGATCTATCTTCAATCCTCGAAGGTGTGGTTGCGGTCTTGATCAATCTCTCGAAGTTTAGGTGGAAAATCGCTCTTTTCTCCCGGTTTCTAGGGTAAAAATCAGCGTGTCCCCTGTTTGTGGCCGCCGGTGTATTTGTTTCGTTTGGGTCGAAACTTAGTTGAAAACGAATGAATCTCTATTTTTCCCGCAGAGGAGCACGGACGTGCCCTTTGGCACGGCCGTCCGGGTGCCGTGTGGATCGTCTAACTTTCGAAGAGAGCACGGGCGTGCCCATATGGCACGGCTGCCCGTGCTTATAGGTCGAACTCTCCGGGTCTTCGGGTATGGCATGAGCACGGGCCGTGCTAGAGAGCACGCCCGCCCGTGCTCACCGTAACTCAAGCACTTGACTATTTTCTTCCATTTTTCGCCTCCGGTTTCGTCCGACTTCTTCGCGATTCGACTCCAAACTTCATCTTTTACGTCAAGTATTGGCGGTTGCAATGCTTCAATTGTTGCCAAAATGCTACAATTATAGATAAATTCCTACAAAACGAGCAAAGCGTAATCATTTTCCACAAAACATGAATAAAACCCCATTTACTCGTATAAAACATGCATATCAACACATTCTAGCCAATATTAAGCCCAAAATACATGTGAAATACAAGTCAATCAAGATGCATCATAAACACGAGTCTTGCAAGGACTATTCAATGTCTCATCTTGAAAAATCCATCGACTTAAAACCAGATTTAAGACCAAAAACTTGGGTCATATACTCATATTCCATGATCGTCATACAATGTACAATCATATCTCATAACTATATTTGGTCTAAAAACTTTATCAAATGTGCATTTAATTATAAAATGCTAAAACATAAGATTAAAAAAATCTTTCAATTAATATATTCCGAATAAGATTGCATTTACATAAAGTATAAAAGCGACCAACAATTGGCTAGTCAATCACTACTCTAACAAAATAAACCTGCTTAGTGCATCACAATCACATACCTTCTAGACCTTCTAGTATAAATGAAAGGGACTTTCTCCTATTCTTATTCCAACATCATAATTCATTAGTAAAACTTCATTGTGAATCTCATTGAAAAATGGGTCCATTGTCATTTTCATTGTCAAAACCAAGAAATATTAGCTAGGCAGAGGTATCTTCTTCTTGACTATAATGTGAGGCAGTAAGTTATCTGTCTATTTTCACGATTATTATCGTTCAACAACGTGTCCGGAGTGACTGGTTTAATTGTATGTAGACTAAAATGAGGAAAGATTTCTTCGAAAAATAATCTAGATGCTTCATTTTCAATTTTAGGTGATTTTTAGAAGATAATTTGTTAACGATTCTTCTATAACTATAACTCGAGACTTTTTGCAACATTTTCATTTTAGCACGCAAGATTTATTACTATGCACATATTCATATTTTAGTATTGCGCATTCTCATATAATTATTAAAGTTACTAAAAGCGATTCAAACCAGAAAAAGAAAAATAATTACACAATTATTGAATGTTCGCAAAAACTACCTCGCTTTTAGAAGAAGTAATTTATTATAGAAGTAGAAGTAGTTGAGAATTTAGAAGTTGATAATGTTAGAAAATAGAATTAAAAGTTGAGAATGAGAAATTGAGAGTGTTTGAAAAAAAATAGTAAAAATACTTATTTATTTATAAAATTCAAAAAGTTAAATCAATCTAAAGACTCCATTTCTCTACTTTTAAATTTCGATTAAATGAAGATAATTAAAAGCATAAATTAGTATATGCAAACATTAAAAACAGGTTTTTAAGCAAAAAAATAAAAAGTACTTATTTTTAGTATTTGCAAACACTCCCAAATTTATTGTTTGCGAACTCTAGAAAAAAGTAATTTTAGGTTTCTAGGTAGAAAAAACAGTTATTTTTTCTTCTTAAAATAGAGAAGCACGTTTTTCAAATATTGAAAAACTCCCATAATGGTGTACCACGAGGTCCACGATCTTCCTTGATAAATGGTATAGCCGTATAGGTAACTTCAATAATTAAAAACTGTTTAAAAGCAAACTCTAAGTACTTTTTCTCAAAAAAAAAAAAGTAATTTTTCCTTCTACAATTTTAAACCTCATTTTCACTTTTTTTTTTAAAAAGAAACAAAAAAGAAAAATATGTTCATAAAGATCATACTTTCGTTCTTGATTATAATTTGAATATCTTACTATTGACCGCTCACACGATATAATTTGAGATATATTTGATTGTCATGCTACTCTATTCCCTTGATATTTTCTCCAAAAAAAAAAAAAAATTCTATTATGTTAGCACAACTATAATCCCAATTGAAATTGTTATGCGTACCAAAAAAATATGTAAATATAATTCTCAATTATTTTAGAGATTTTTTTTTTCAATTAATGTCCAATTCCAAAAGAGTAAAAGGAAACACTACAAGAAAATTTCAGTTTATCAACATAAATGATTTTGTCCCTAAATTTTACAGTTACCTACAGAATACCTACAGAATAAAAAATATTATTTCCCCCCAAATTATACCGACAAATTACCGACAGATTACCGATATTTTTTCAATTTACCGACAGATTTTCTGTAGGTATTCACCAACAGTTTTAGATTCTGTAGGTAATATTTTACCTACAATAATTTTACCTACAATAATTTTACATACACTTTAAAATTTTCTTAATACTTACCTACAGATTTTTCTGTATGTAAACTGGTTTTTTCTTGTAGTGAAAATTGCATTCTTTTGTTCAATGTAATGGGCCGATAAGTAAAATAAAAAAAATAGTGATACAAGAAAAATCATTGAGTGGAGAATGGGCATGCATGTATTAGGGCAAAAAGTAAAAAGTAAAAGAATGAACTGAGTAATATATATGTTTTGCATTATCATTGACAATTTAATACGTTGTAATGTTTACTTTAATTAAAGGTAGTGCTCAACCTTAAATTTTCGTAACCTGTAATGTTGCAAAATAAATAAATAATTGCAATATTCATTAATCCTTTTCGTTTTACTTTATGGGGAGATTTTTTTTTTCTTTTTGAGTACATATCCTGGAATGGGAGAGGTTGATAGAAATCGAACCCCAAATTTTTGGTCTAAACCTGAGAGTGTTAACCACTCAATCACTATATAATTTCCTACTTCTAAATACTTTATGTGTAACATATTGTTCATTTTCTCCAAGGAAAAGAGAAACATAATAATATTCAGCATGAAACAATTTGCACGTAAGAAACCAAAGCTCAATTTAACTGGAAGGAACTTCTATTTCAAAATAGTTTTTCACTCTTTATTTCACCGCATCCGATGAGAGACATGTATACAATTTCCAATTAATTTTCAAGCATAAATTGTGGGTTTCATATAAATTAATTTTTATACACTGGTAATTTTTCGCACCATATTGGAATATAGGATCCCATCCGCAGAGGGGTTCAAAAAGTCATTTCCAAATTGTTGTTCCACTTCATGCTCTATTCATCTATATGAACAATACGTGTAAATACATTAAACAATCAAGAACTCATGATTATCTCACTGTCATGTTTGTTTATCGGATGAATGGAACATAGAATACCGAGTTTAATTTTTTTTTTTTTGAGAAAGAATACCAGTTTAATTGGAACAAGAAATTTGTTCCCTTTCCGAGGTGGTGGAGTCTTAGGAAACAATTGTAGATGTGAAAAGAAAAAGAAAAGTTTCAAATGAGACTTAAAAAGTAAGAAAATTACGTATATATTATTCAAATAGCTTTATTGAAAACTTGTGATTTCACAAAAACATTAATTTAAGAAAGAATGTAAAACAACAACAACAAATTAAGCATTTTTACCACTATGTTGGATCGGCTTATATGAATCATATTACACCATTGTTTGCGGTCAAGTGCATTATTTCCATCTAGAAAATTTGGATAAACCTATTTAAAAGATCTTATAAGCTCATAAATCCTATAAGATGTTTCTAGAGCTTATAAGATATTAGATCTTATTTTAAGAATAAGTTTAAAAGTGTTTGGATAAAATAAGACAGAACTTTTAAAATATTAGTAATGACAAATTCGTGAATTGAAATAGTCAAAATTAAAGGAGAATATTGAAATAAGATCATTTTTGAAAAAAGTGAGGATTCCCAACCTTTTTTGAAAACAACTTATAATCTCCCTACATCTTTATTTTAGGAGTTTATGAGTTTCTTTTTTAAAAAATTTATCAAACAAATTTAAACAACTTATAAATCTCACAAACATCTTATAAACTCCTAAAATAATATATTCATTTCTGGTATAGACATAAATTTTTTTGGCGTCCATTATTATTAAATAAGAAATTCAAAAAAATATCTTGAGTCTGAAAAATTCTCCTAAAAGGATATTGATATGGGAGAGTGCAGTTCACGCTCTTGGGCGATGCCACGTCAGATGTAGAAAGGCATGGGAAGGGGTGATGGCCCCCGCTGCAAACGCATAAAATTGTGTGTTTATCCACAATAAGAAGTATTATTCATCTCAACAACAACTACGTCACTCTCACGCATATACATATATTCATTCTTGTGTATATATATACAGCTAAAGCAAAACGGGCTTTTCATCTAAACCAGACTCACGCTATCCCCTGCTTTACCTCTCTGCGTGCACAGTACAGATCCTCTCTCTCCAACCAATCGGCGAGATTTTCTGAGTATTTAACTCCTTTTTATTTTTCACATTGAGAACGCTTCCATCTCCTTTTTTTCTTGAAAAAGCTGCATTTTATTTCCTTTTTGCTTTTTTGCTCTATATATCCAAAGGGAGTCATCGAAATAAACATATTAAGAAGACTCTTTTTCACATCTCGGTATGTATCTTATATTTGTTCTTGACTCTTTCCTCGCTTTATAAACTCTTTTTGGACCGTTTTGATATTCTCTGTGTGTGTGAATGCCTAGAGGTTTATGAGATTTTTTTAAAAAAAAAAAAATGGGTTTGTGCGATGAGAAATAGGTTTTAAAGTTCGTTTTTATAAACGCGCGCCTTAGCTTTCACCAAGGAGCCTGAATTTGATTTAGAATTCAGAATTTATTATTATTATTAAATAAAAGGGCTGTGCTATTTTCCTTCACTTTGTAGAGTGATGAGATATGACCTGTATATGGGGTACTCATCTGTTGTTTCAGTTCTAAATTAGAGGAGGGTGTTATTGGGAACTAGTCTTGATATGATCTTCAATTCTACCTGTTTCTGGGCTGTGGCCATTGTTATCTGATACCTCAGATTACGTTTCAGACTTTTTATAACTCGATTTGGAATTTAAAAGCCCTGCAATGGAGAGATAGAGAATTTAATTCATAAAGAGAAAATTCCTTTGAGCTTGGATGCAAAATTGAGTATTTCAGCTATTGCATGATGTTCCTCAAACATCTTCATTAATAATCGTATCGTTTTCCATGACTTGTTCCAGTTTAGGAGTGAGGATTCAATGAAAATTTTCTCGAATTTTATTTCATGGTTGATCACTTTGTTTTGCTCTGTCATTCAAAATATATTATCGATACGCGTTGATACTTTGATTGATTAGGATAAAGTCATAAAGGGTAGGGTAGGGGAGAGATATACTGATTCTTAGAGTATACAATTTTATAAATCATCGGATCTATTCGTTTCAACATTGTTGTTATAAGTATTTTTATATAAATAAAAAAAAAAAACTGATGCCACGATGTCTTATGGAAGTCCCTTATTCGAGATATGCTGGATTCTCATTAGTTAATCTCCTTGAAAGTACCTCCTTGATTTATCCAACTGATACTTAAGGATTTATTATGCAAATGATATTGTTGTTTATCTACACTAAAAATATTATTATGCCTTGTCTATATGGTGTTCACTTATTTAATTCAAGGAATTATGTAGTTGGTTGGGAGCTAGGTTATATAATTACCAAGTAATGCTCTGCAGAAACTGGTGGATGCTTTTATTGTTGAATTAGTGTTCTACAATAGACTTCTCTCACCTGTTATTATTTTTTGAAGAGAATTTAATACTAGAATTGGAGGATAGGAAATCAGATTTATTTTTAATTGGCTTTTCTGGCTTGTCCAGGATTGTGAGAAGTTGATTTTTCACGTTACGATGGTGGGTAGCAACTAGCAAGTGAATTAAATATTTGCAGTTGAAGGAACCTATTTGTTGTAGGTCACATCAACAACTCGTCCTTTCTTCGCAACTTGGACCAATTCTATAGATCTCTACTTGGCTTTTAAGTACTTAAGGGATAATTACAAAACCACCTCTGAGGTTTGAAGTAATTACATAAAAACCCAGAGAAGATTCAACATTACAATAATTCCCTGAGGTTTGATTCTTTCTTAAATGTAAGGGAGTAACTGTAATCTTTTTACAAATGTAAAGGGGATGTATAAAATGTTTTTGCTTATGAAGGGGCAAAGTGTAATATATAATCAAACCTTGAGACTTTTGTAATTTTCGAAACCTTTGGATTTTTTTGTTATTAGCTCAAACCTTGGGGTAGTTTTTGTAATTATCCCAATACTTAAGCATATAAATGGCTTCTCCTCCTTTAACACTACCGTATATGTCGAAACAGACACGGGACACATTTCTCACCTTCCTTGTAAGTCTGTCAAATTGGCATTCCTCTATGTCTGAACAAATTTAACAGTTGCAATTCGACTTCTGATAGTGGTGTATTGAGATATTTTAATCTTTTATTAACATTATTCTTTTGGTTGTCTCATCAAAATCCATGTTTTGCTCTTCTATTGAATGTGCCTCCTTTGCCTCTTAATTTATTATGGGCTTACCAATCTTCTTCCTTCATGACAGATTTGTTCAGATCCATGGAGCAGTATCTCCAAGGTGCAGCAGTACACGGTGATTTCAACGAAGATCAGAACTGGAAATCCTTGACGGCCACACACGATCAGCCCGAAACTAATCCATCCGCCGGCTTCGAGTGTAACATCTGCCTGGACCTTGTGCGAGACCCAGTGGTCACATTCTGCAGGCACCTCTATTGTTGGCCTTGTATATACCGTTGGATCAGTTTCCAGGATGATGATGCCTCTCCCGAAAATCCTGATCATCAGAAGCCTCAGTGTCCTGTTTGCAAGAGAGATATATCGGAAAAGACTTTAATCCCACTCTATGGTCGAGGTCAAACTACAAACACCTCCTCTAAAGAACATTCACATCTTATACCACAAAGACCTCCTAGTCCCAGATGCGGGGCTAACTTGTTCTTACCAAATACGATCGACAGTCATCGGTTACGCGCGAACCGTCACGACCGTATCATCCAGGCAATTATAATTATACGGCTTCTCCAATGCTCGGCCTTGGTGGCAGCTCATCGACAAATTTGGTCGACCCGATGATCGGGATGTTTGGAGAAATGGTTTACGCTAGGATATTTGGGAATTCGGAGACGACATTGTATACGTATCCGAATTCTTATCGTTTGGCAGGTAACAGTAGTCCGAGGCTTCGAAGGCATATGATGCAAAGTGATAAATCACTCAGCAGAGTGTGTTTCTTCCTTTGTTGCTGTGTTGTGCTGTGTCTTCTCCTGTTCTGAACAATTGCGTTTTCTTTTTCACTCTTTCTTTTTGGTTTACTGTACACTTGTAAAGATTGTGTACTAAATGAGCCAGTACAAAAACTCGGCGCCATTATAATGTATAAAAGAGTTTATTATTATTGGCCTTGATATGTATGAGTTGGTACTTTGCTCTGCCTAATTCTAGCATTTGTATTAGGCTTAATTACAAAATCACCCATGAGCTTTAGCCTAATTTCGAAAAACCCACTATTTTCTATTTTACAGATTGAACCCTCAAAAGGGAGTATTTGGTAGGAAAAGCCAAACCTCATAGTAGTTTTTGTAATTATCTCTTTGTATTATTTATCCAAATACATTGCTGGCAACATATTGGTGCACTGAGAACATGGTGGTGGAAATGTTGTGACTGCTAATTTTATCTGCTGAAGTTTGGTTATTATCTATATGTTGAGATGGTGGAAAAAACCATGCCTTACGTAAATGACAATAAAATTTTGTTATTTTTCTGTTGAAAAGTACAATTGGGGTGCTGCAACTTCTAAATGAGATAAATATATTATATAAAGCAGGGGGTCCATGAGACGCCGACTGAAGTAGTTGTAACCATTTCATTTGAAGGGCTATAAATGGGAGTTGCAATTGAAGAGATGGTATGGTGTGCTCATTGTCAACTTGTGATAAGTGGTCCTCGTATTGTGGTCTTGCAAGTCATATTAATAAAGATAGAGGACCAAATTTCTAATTTTCCTTTATTATAGATGGCTCTAGAGAACTTTTAGGAAGAGCATGGGGTGCGGATGGGTATGTTATTACTTATTAGGGATGACAATGACACGAGTTTGTGACGGGCCATCGGACTTGTAACTTGCTTCATCCGACCTCAATTTAGAACCCGTTCAGTCTTGGACCTAAAATTGGCGGGTTAAACCAGTTGTACCCCGCAAACATTAATTTTTATTTTGTTCGTGTTGATTTATATTTAGCAAAATCAATAGGTTTATATACACACAAAAACAACGCACGTAAAATATCAAGAAAATACACAATATACATTGGGACTTTTATATTTTTATTTATACACAACAACCAAAATATAATATGAAATATGAAATATTTTAATGTGAAAAAAATATATTTTTGCAACACAAATACACAACATTAAAAAAGTAATTTATCTCTTAACTAATTATTAGTTAGATCAACTCAAAAAAACATAAATAATATATTTAAATATTTTATTTAAAAAATAGGAAGTATATATAGCGGACAGTCCAACAACAAAATTGTTATCCACCCAAAACCCGTTAAATTTTAAAAATCGAGACATGAGACTGAAATTTTTAAGACCCGCTCGATCGGGTTGGGATCGACCACGAACAGGCGGGTTTATTACGGGTTCGAGTGAGGTGTGTTGACGTGTGTCTTGATCAACAAACAAACTAACTAAGTACTATGACGTGGAAATAAAATTACACTCAAAAGATCTTTGAAACGGACTAATTCTCGCTTTTTATATATCAAAGCCGAACATGAGATGTCCGGTCGGTTTACGTTTACGTGAGATGAAATTTTACAAGTGCTTTCTTCTTGAATTCTTGCTCTGCTTCTAAAAAACAAGTGAAACCTATTCATACTCATACATTTAGTGTGCTTTAATCATCATTACACCTAGTGATAGAGTGGTTACAAGGGGGGCACGTGTCCTCTTTCGGATAGGCCTCACGGGTCACAGATTTGGCATCTTTATCGACTCATCTCGCTAACTTGTCAAGTGGCAAGATTGACTTGCTAAGCAAGGTATTGACCTTGCTTAGAGAAGTGGTTATCTTGGTCGTCTACCATTGGAGCATCTACGCCAATCGAGACCGCTTTTATGCCACGTCATCGCCTTGGCCGACGCCACCGTATTGACGTCATCGGCTCGGTCCACGTTATCTTAGTAGCCCTACATCACCATTAGCCGAATGGCCACGTAGATCAATTTTCTTCCGGTTCGGCACGTATCATCGTCGGGGGTGTGTGCATTACATGTCGAATTTCAACTCGCCCTATGGACATCCTATATTTATTATTGTGCTTAAGAAGGTAAAATTTAGATGGGGCGCATTCATTCCATTGATCAAGGGGAAATTAAAGGTTGTAAGGAAAAAAAAATGAGCACTATAAATTTATGTTAAAATGACCCCTTAAGAGTGTGGTTCAAGTTTTTTAATATATATATATATATTGTCTAGAAGAACTTTTACTGTACAGCTGTACTTGAATTATTATTTGGATTGAACATAGAAGGTGTATAGTCATCCTCATGTCCAAATTAAAGCCATCAACATCAAGTTCTTGTAATTGTCACTGTCAGTTGCTTAGTGTTGGCGGTGGCGGTGGCGGTGGTGGCGGACATGGTGGCGGCTATAAAGAATGATGGATGAGGCCACCTTGGTTGGCCTGCTGCTCTTGTTATTATCCCTTGACCTAGGATAATTCCAATCAAGCCGTCAAGATTGGCATAATAAGATAGAGTAAAATTTGTTCCACCTTTTCTTTGTTAGAATATTAGTTCATGACGTGCAAGGATTGAAATACTGTCATCCACCAATTGGAATTGGGCACTTAATGTGTCCCTTGTAAATTGGGTGATTTTCTACTTTGAGTGGATTAATGGGATATCAAGTAAAATTAAAATATCAACAATTAAGAGTTAATAGCAATTAGTAATACTAGTCTATGATTTTTGACATTTATATTCAACTAATCAGTGAAAATATATTTGGTTATAAAAAAAATTAATGAAGAATTTATAGGTGAACATTAGAGGATATATTTGGTTTAGTACGTTTTGTTTTGAATTTTTTATTGAAAAATATGATAAGATGATAATTTATATATTTAACAAATAAGTGGTGGGACCCACTTAAGTTATAATGTTGGAAAAATGAGATCAACATCAGACTTCTTGATAGATGTTTGTACTATCAAAGACGATAGTGAGTCCGACTCTCAAATGCAATGTAAGATTAAAATAGTATGTGGTGGTTGTATTGGTTGGGTCTCATTAGTGTAAATGTGTAATATATGGTTCAAAATTGATTATATAAGTATGAAAATTGAAAATATGGAGTTGACATAGAAAGTAATGAGTTGGAAATTTGATATTTCGATGAAATGAAAGTAAAACAAAATGATTTACACATCTCAAATAGTAAAAAGCGGCGTGGTGTGGTTGGGGGGGATTCAATGAGATGGAACAAACATATAGCAGGGACCGATCCGCATTTATTATAATGGGGGCACAACATTAATACAATTAGTCTATCGAATTTTTGGTCATTTCTCTATAACAAAAATATTTTTTTAGTCGTATTTTCTAAAACATGTTGTTTAGGTTTTTTTAGTTCAATTGTCCACTTCGTCTTTTTTTTTTTTCTCTCGGGATATGTGCGTTTCTCGAGACCAAAAATACGGATCGAGACTCGCTTTCAAGACGAGATATGTACCATATCGACTTTTTGAAAAAATAGTCAAGACTCGCCAAAGAATATAAGAAGGATATGATCATCAATATTTAGTCTATTTGGTTAAAAAACCATGTTTTAAAAAACATGGCTATTTTTTATTTTTACAAATCTTAAATGGCCAGTATGACATATTGTCACTTATATAAACTATATAGAGATAATTAATGGGTGCACAATTTATCTATTATATATATATATATATATATCTTTTTGAAGAAGTGCACAATTTTTTTTAAATTTAATTAATATATAGATTTTCAAAATAAATAATAATATATAGAAGAAAAGGAAAATAGTTATGGGGGCAGTGCCATACAACAGAGCTATAGCTCCGTGATTGCGTATAACTATATAAGCCCTAGGGGCCGATGTAAAAGTAAATTAAATTAGTTTTGAATATTTATAGTTAGCTTAAATCAATGTTGATGACGCCGAGCCGAGTGGAAGAAAATTAATCCACGTCAACAATACAACACATGCCCGAATGGCCCCCTGGGGAACGTCAACAAGAACGTGCCCGGTGACGCGTCATGAGTTGGGCTCACCCACTACCGAGCCCAACCACAACACGATCGCCGAGCCCCGACCCCGAGCCCAAATCTTGGCGGGAAACGATGCGCAATGTATTCGTAAAAATAATCATCCGCCCATACTTGCCCATACTTAGTGCTCTATTAGCACAAGCCGCCACATGTCGAAGGTGATCAAGATGAGTCACCAAGTGGCAAAACTTGCCTTTTTAAAATTATTTTACTATATTGAAAACCCACTTACTAGAGAGGTATAAAAAGCCTCATTTAAGAGGAAAAAGATAAGAAAGAAAAATAGAAAAAGGCACTGTAGAACGTGTTCTTCGTAAGAAAGACCAACCCCAATTTCCGGTTCGGCATTCATAAATAAACGCCGATTACGTATACTTATATTTCCACGTGTTAAATCTCTTATATATTTTCATTTGTTGACCAAAACGCACGTCAACAAATGTATTAGATGCCGATATAATCAGTAAATTCAGAGTAAGGCACTTCCTTTATCCCAAACTAGAATGGGACATAACTCATAACTCATAAGCACATTCTCGTCTAGAATTTTCAAACAGAAGTTAGAAAAATTCAATTCCCTTTGGCTTTCGGTAAGAAAGATATGGGGCCAAATTAAGGAAGAATGACAGATAATATTTTCAAACTTTGAAGAAAAGGCTAAGTTGGGTGCTGAGTCTCAGTTGGCCAACTTCCATAGAAATTTCATTACTTGGGAATAAAGAAGTGTATTTTGTAGGATCTTGATATTTGAGTTAGTTTGTATTTTTGGTGACCAAATTATTATAGTTAATTTGAAACCGACAAAATAATTGAATCCACATTTAATACTTCATGTATGGATAAAGAATAAGTGACCCATTTTTTGTTCCATTTTATAAAAGAAAGTACACTTTGAAACAATTCCAAAAGGAATATATTTTTTTCTAGAGGCCAAGAAAGGACAATCTATATGAGCTTAATATTATGCAATTTTTTTGATGATTAGACTAATTAAAAAATGTGTGAACAACCCATTTTCTTTTCTTCATTTTTTATGCGATTTCTGCTACGAGTCAGAAAAAAGATATACTGACTGTTGGGTATCTATCTCCTTTCAATAGATTGATACACGAAGTATCAAAATGAATTACGTACTCAATCGAACCTATTAATACAAATATACTCTAGATCGAATGCAGAAAGTAAAGTACAAAAGAGGAACTAAAAGTTACAAGTAAAGAAAATATAACACTAAGAATATAAAGGATAAAATCCTAGAAACCGAATATAGAATAGATTCGGCTTAGTACCAATTTTTCCCAAAGAACCACCACGGTAAGTCACCGTGAGAAATCAACAGTAACACCAAAGACAAAAAGGACCATAAAGTCTTCCACAAAACCTCACGAAAACCCGATCTACACCCGAGACCAAGGAGAAGCCCGAATCACCAAACCCTAATCTTCCCAAAAACCCTAGTTTTGGCCCAACCCGATTCGTCCACAAAGGAAGTGAACTAGAGAAGAAAACACTCAAGGATGTCACAAACATTCAAGATTTCGTAAAACTCCGATGAGAGATCTGGATTTCACGGTGAAGATGAAAAGAAGATTCGAGAGAGTTTAGAGTGAGAGAAATAAAGAGAGAGTGAAAAAACCACGAATGAGGATTAGGGTTCGGATGGGGCCATTTAATAGTCAGGATGAATGGCCATGATCATGGGGCGATAATCAACGGCTCGATTACACATGAAGGATCCGCAGACATATTAAACGGTGCCCAAATCCAACCCATGACCCGGGTTACTCAACGGGTATAAGAAATGGGTGGAGGCTTTGTGTTGCATTTGTTGGTCAACACACATAAGACATGAGCCAAGCCCTAAAGCTAATGGGCCAATTACTCAACAATCTCCACCTTTCGCTCATTGGATTTTATCGACAAACCTGGGAAAAATTTAAAGTGGTCATCATCATCGCCAGAGTGCCTACCCAAAGACATAGCTAAGTAGTGTTTTACCATAATAAGCACTCGAGCTCATTATAGTACCAACAAACGCTAAGTAAGTTGGTTTTTGTGTTAGACTAACACAAGCACAAGACAAGCATTAAGTCCAACAGTTTTGGACTTACAAGCAAACACAAAGTAAGCTTTGTAAGCCCAGGGTAATCACCAAGGGACAACCTAGTTTCCAAAGTGTCAAAATTTAGGATTTTTAAACAAATTTTAAACTTTGATAACAGAGACACTTAAGATCCATATAAGATGGATTATAATTAGATGCCACTTTTTTCAAGATTAACCAAACCTTTTGAAACAATGTCTCTTATGAAATAAAAACGTACATCAATATGTTTGGTTCTATCGTGAAAAACTGGATTTTTGCAAAGTTGTATACCAGATTGAGAGTCGAAAATACAACAATCGCTTGTTTTAGAAAACCAATTTGTAAAACAAGTCCTTTTAGCCATAATGCTTCTTTTAAAGCATCGATTCTTGTTACATATTCTCGATTTTATAGTAGATGAGCTACAATATGTTGTAACCGAGATTTCCAACTAATAAGAGCACACAGAGTGAAAACATAAGATGTTGTTGATTTTTCGTTATCTTTGTCATTAGATACTTCTTAATCCACATATCCTTTTAAAATAACACCATTTCACACTTAGAAAATTTAAGGCAATAATCGTTGAATGTCTAAGATATCTCAAGAATCACTTCAAAGCATTCCAATGCACCATTCCACGATTAGACATAAATCTACTATAAGGCAAGAAACATCATAAGCAATGTCCGGTCTAGATCGACCATTAAGACATAATGCATCCAATGGCATTAGCATAAGGAGTGTTTTGCATAGAAAGAATTTCAGAACCGTTTTAGGGATCGATCCCTACTTAACACAAAGTGAGAAACAAGTGGGACATTCACTGATTTTGCATCACTCATAGAAAACTTTTGTAAAACCTTTTCAACATATGAAGATTGATGAAGATAAATCACCGAGTTATTTCTATCCCTATCAATGTTCATACCAAGAATTTTCTTAGCATCACCTAAGAATTTCATATCAAATTTAGCACTTAAGTTTCTCCACAATTTAGATCTTAATGCAAGGACGATCAAAAGCATATCATCAACATAGATCAAGTAAGACAGGGGGACTTAAAGATCAAGTTTGAAATACAAGCAATGATCAAATTGACTTCTACAAAATTTCAAATCAAGCATACATGGTTAAATTTCTTATTCCAATTGCCTAGGTGATTGATTTAATCCATACAAAGACTTTTCAATAAGCACACATGGTTTGGTTTGGTTTTATCTTCAAAACCTCGGTTGTTCCATGAATTTTTTCTTCCAAATCACCATGTAAAAAGCGTTTAAAATCAAGTTGTTTTAGTTCCCAATCAAATCGAGCCACTAAAGCTAAAGATAATTCTCACGATTTACAAACTTCACAACAATGTGCAAAAATCTCAAACAGTAATCATGATAATCATGATAAGGGTCTTTTTATGCATGTTTTATGTGTATATTTGAGTAAAAATTGAGTTATTTTGTTGTTAGTTTCATTAGTTTTTGATTATATATTGTTCATACTACATGTGAGGTGCTTTTATTGGTGTAGATTGACCATTCGGCTAATTTTGGTGAATTTTGGACCATGGATTCATGTCAAAACATACCGGGGTTTAAGGATGCAAAAACGCTCGAAATCCCAAGCCAAACGGATCATTTTGGGGACTTTTTGGTCCAACACGGGCAGTGTGTGTGTCGGGCAACACGGCCGTGTTACACGGGAGAAAAACTCGAAAAATTACACAAAAAGCCTCTCCGACACGGCCAGGCCGTGTTCCCAACACCGAAACCAGAGACACGGCCCGCCGTGTTGGGAAGCACGACCATGTTATCCTCGACTTCCCGCACAATTAAACAAAGACGGCCTGACCGTTTGGGGCATACGGGCGTGTTCTGATCACTTTCCAAAGATCAATTTCTCGTGGAATTTGTTAAAAAGTCATCTACCAACCTTTTTGACAACTTTTGAGCACATTTACACCTCATTTTGTTGCATTAATTCCTTACTTTCCTACTTGATCACATGGAAATAATGATCTTAACAACCCAACTCATGAAGTTGAGCATTAAACTATCAAAAGATAACATTATTAAGGAATACTTTCTCCAAAATAATGTCTATAAAAGCCAAGAGTATGGGTTGAAGGATATATTCATTGATATACATAGAAATCAGATTTTAGAGATGAAAGTTCATATTTTGGAGAGGAGAAACACATATTGTGGTGAGGAAGAGAGTTAGAAGGCTTCGATCACCATGGAGAGGCGCTAAGGCACAAGGATTGAAGATCGCTCGGAGAAGAAGATGAACTCCACCACTTCATCATCATACTTCCAACGGGGAGTCTTATGTTGGTTTTGAAAGTTTTAACTTCAAGTATTCATGTTGATTTCGAAAGAAACTTCTTGTTTAATTGTTGTTTTCATTCTCAAATCCATCATGAGTTAAATCGCTAGTGTTTGAATGTGATGAACCCTAGAACTTATTTGTGATTATTGGTTTGAATGTTTTAATATATTTTCTTATGCTTTTATGCGTAGTCGCTTATGTTATGCTTGTTTATTCGAATTGGTATATGCGCAATATTGATTTGAAATTTATTTTTCACCGGGAAATCGAGAGATTCATGGTGAAATAGAACCAACATAAGTGAAAGGAGTTGCATGCAATCCTAGATATATGACGACATAAATCTTCTAGATTAGGGTCAAACCTAATATGGGAATTCACAAATCGTTAATGCAATCTTGGGGTTTTAACTAGAAAGAGATTTCGATTAATCAACTTGAGATTAGGAGTTTTTCGCCTTGAGAAAGGGTTTAACTTAATTTAGAATGCCTACGGTCCATGAAGCATGAAAATATGTTAAGGGATGGTTAAAATTTAAGGGTTATGGTTGTATTAACTTTGGTAAAATCACAAAGACGTTCTAGAGGGATTCATATTCAAGCACATTTATATCCATCATATTCTAATCCGAAAGTGCATCTAATATCCTTTGTGTTCTTAGTTGCCTCTTCCACTTTTATTTGCTTTCGTTTAGTTTATTTTTGCAACAAACTATTTGGTGAATTTGTAGGCTAAATAATAAAAAGACGGTAATTACTAGTAATCATAGTCCTCGTGGGAATGACACTGATACTCGCTTAGCTTTGCTATAAACGATACAGTGCACTTGCCTAGGCCATTTTTAGGAGTAGCTTCCGAGCCATCAAATCAATTCCTTCTTTCGAGTAAAACCTTTTGCTACTAATCTAGCTTTGTATCTAACACCTTCATTTTCTTGTTTAACTTTAAACAACCATTTACAATCAACAAGAACAATTTTTGGTTTTGGAACAAGTTCCGTGTGTTATTAACATACAAGTTAAGTCATCTCATCTTGCATAACACTTAGCCATTTCACGAGTTAACATAATTTACGACCAGAGTAGATTTTAGCCTCGATTTTTCAATTGATTCAAACACAGAGAACACATAATAAGTTAAGTGAAAATCAAAGAAACTTGTTTGGAATTCTAATGTTCCTTCTAGTTCTATCTCTAGTTAACACATAGTCATTCAAGTTATCATTGTCAAGATGCTCATTATTGATTCAAAGTGTCAACAAGAGGGAATTCATTATGCACATTGTCATTCACATTATCATGCAAGTCAACATTATCATCCTCAATATCATTGTGCACATCATTAAAGATTCACATTATCATGCTCAACATCAATTATATCGGGTTATCATTCACAGTAGAAGGCACATTAGAAAGCTCCACCTTATTAGGAGTAGTGGGGTTTTGAGTTTCAGAAATATTTTTAGTAACATCAAGGCAGGGAAACTCATTTTCATTAAAGACACATCCCTGCTGATTAAAACTTTAAAACCATTTTCAGATTTGGACCACAATATGTACGCTTTGACCCCATCAGGGTATCCCAAAAAAATACATTTTAAAGATCTTGGATCAAGTTTGTCAACCTTTTGGTGGACAAAGACTGAACAACCAAAACATTTTAAATTTGAAATGTACACAGGTTTACTAGACCAAACTTGTTCAGGATACTTTCCATTCAAAGGTACGGATGGGGATCTATTTATCACATAGCGATTGTGTGAACAAACTTCACCCTAGAACTTTTGGAAAATCCGGATGTACTTAACATACTTCTCACCCTTTCCAAAAGAGTTCGTTTCATCCTCTCAAAGAACCCCATTTTGTCGAGGGGTGTAAGGCATGATTTGTGCCATACAATGACCGATTCAACACAAAGTTGATCAATGGGTTGGTTACGTAATTCCAACCCATTTTCAGTTCTCAAATACTTAACTGCTTTTTCCAACTGATTTCTATCAAGGTTTTCATTTTTAAGTTTTTCAAAAACATCGACTTGCTTTTCATAAGAAATACAAACACTTTTCTTGAAAAATCATCAATCACAGATAGAAAATATCTGTTCCCACCATGGGTAGGAACACTAGTTGGACCCCAAACATCAACATGTAAGTATTGAAGAATATCAGTGCAAGAAAATTGTTTTGGGTAAGAGGAAGTAGGGAAGCTAACTTTTTGTTGTTTACCGAAAACACATGATTTACAGAAAGGCACACAAGTAAGTTTATCATTACCAAAACAACCTTCTTTATGCAAAAATTCGAGTCCTTTAGAACTTATGTGACCAAGCGTTTTATGCCAAAGTTCAGTTTTGTCATTCACAGAGTTCAAATTGGTCACATAGTTCACATTACTCATGCATTTTGCATGTAGGGAAATGTGATCAAAGATAGCAAACATACAAATTTCTTTTCTTTTCAGCTTTAGCAATAATAAAGGAACCTTTCATGATTTTCATCAAACCCTTACCCCATCTTCCCTCATACCCATCATGCTCAAGCATAACACAAGAGATCAAGTTATTAGACAAATGGGGACATGCCTTATATCATTCGTGAGTCAAAACATAACAGAATCAAGTTTCAAACATACAAGACCAACACCAATAACTTGACATTTTTTATCATTAGTCGTGGAAACATATCCATTTTGCACAGGAGCATAAGAAGCAAACATGTGTTTGAAAGGTGTCATGTGAAATGTGCATGCAGAGTCAATAAGCCAATCATTTTCACAGAAAGAATTTGAAGGCACAACATTCACAGAATCATGCAACTCATGCACCATAAACACATCACCCATATGATCATTGCCAATTGTCAAGTTCACGTAGAATCATTGATTTGGTTCTTGTTATTCGATTATTGTTTTGATTATTGTTATGGTTATTCCCGGTTTAGTACATTCTTTTATGTAATGGCCATGTTCACCACAGTTATAGCATTTTCTATTGTTTTTAGGTCTAGAACTGGACCTCCCTCTGCTTTTGCTTCTTTTTCTACCAGAATTTTTGTTGTTGTTATTCCCATTTTTCCTGTTTTGGTTCTATCCGACATGCATAACTTTCCTCGACCCCGATCATTCCCCTTAGATATTTTCAGATCTAATTCCTTACTCTTAAGGCCATTAATCACGATCTCAAGGGTAATAGAGTCTCTACCATACTTAATGGCAAATTTCACATCAAGATAGAATCATGAATAACATTCAAAGAACACAATAGTGGTATAATCCTCAATGTTTTTATCACGGTGAGTTTGATATCTTGTATCAATTTTGTAAAAACATCCAAGTTCTCATCCATATCCTTAGTCAAATCAAGTTTAAATCTGAAAAACCTTTCTAGTCGAAAGAGTTTTAAGGTTAGGGAAGTTTCAGTATAAAGTTCTTGCAATTTTTCCCAAAGAGCTCGTGAGATGTTAATTTGCCAAATTTTCTCAAAACAACATCGTAAAGGTTAAGAATAATTGATGAGTAAGCAAATTCATCAAGCTCAGATTTTATTTCAGCAATATCTTTATCACAGTACTTTTGATCATTAGCTTTAAAACATTTATGCTGAATTAAAATCCCCTTCATTTTTTGTTGCCAAATAGAAAAATCACTTTTCCCATTAAATGGTTCCATATGATAACCAGATGCACCAGCCATATTCACAGCTAATGCCATTGAGTATATCACAAAAATACAACACAATAGCAAGTATCACAATTATCAAATAGATGTTATAAGCACCAAGTTGGTGGACCACACAGAGTCCAATTTAAATGACAATGTAAAAATATGAGGCAAGTAAAGGACACACAAAGACAAAGTAAAGTAAGCAAGAAAAGCACACAACACCACACGAGTCCAAGAAACCAAGATTAATAGAAAGGATTTAAAACCAAAGGTGGATCCCCTTCGCACTCGGACCACCGCACAAGGCATAGGATCAAGAGTTTATGGTAGTGGTTTCCTAAACTAAGTAATCGAAAGTAAAGATAGAGAAAACCGAATAGAGAGCCTTACAACCAGAGTTTGCCCGGGTTCTTACCACAATCAAATACACCAGGGAGCCAACAAATCGCCAGAAGCTCAATAACCAAACACCAACCCACCAAAGAGTAAGTGCTCGATACCATTGTTGGGTATCTATCTGCCTCAATAGATTGATACACAAAGTACCAAAATGAATTACAGACTCAAATGCAAAAAATAAAGTACAAAAGAGGAACTAAAAGTTACAAGTAAAGAAAATATAACACTAAGAATATAAAGGGATAAAACCCTAGAAGCCGAATATAGAATAGATTTGACTCAGGACCAGTTTTTCCCAAAGAACCACCACGGTAAGTCACCAGAGAAATCCGCAGAACACCAAAGACAGAAAGGACCACAAAGTCTTCCACAAAACCTCACAGAAAACCCAGATCTACACCCAGAGACCCAAGGAGAAGCCCGAATCACCAAACCCTCATCTTCCAAAAAACCCTAGTTTTGGCCCCAACCTAGTTCATCCACAAAGGAAGTGAACTAGAGAAGAAAACACTCAAGGATGCCAGAAACACTCAAGATTTCACAGAAACTCCGATGAGAGATCGGATTTCTGGAGAAGATGAACAGAGGAAGATTCGAGAGAGTTTAGAGAGAGATAAGAGAGTGAAAAACCACAGAATGAGGATTAGGGTTCGAACGAGGCCATTTAATAGTCCGGATGAATGGCCACGATCAAAGGGTGATAATCAACGGCTCAGATTTATACATGAAGGATCCGCGGACATATTAAAATGGTGCGGCAGTCCGAATCCATGACCCGAGTTACTCAATGGGTATAAGAAATGGGCTGGAGGCTTTGGGTTGCATTTGTTGGGCCAACACACATAAGACATGGGTCAAGCCCTAAAGCTAATGGGCCAATTACTCAACAAGACCCAATTTATAATGTTATGTATTTTTAATATTAGAACTTCAATTCATAACATAATAAACAACATCTAAATAAATAAGGCACAAGCTAGAATGAAACTCTCGAGACTTTATTAACTTTTTGAATCAAAATTAACATAATAAAGGTAAAAAAATTAATTGCAAGACCATAGTATAAGTAGCAAATTACTCATATATATACATATATATATATATACACTGGTTAAATAACATGTTAGAGTAATTTGTTTCCCTTTTCATGGTCCTTTGGTCGACCTTTTTAATGATGAAACTTTTTCATTTATGATGAAAAGTCCAAATACCCTTAATTGGAATATTCGTATATATATTTCTTATATTAAAATTTTCTTTTAAAAATGTACTTAAAAATAAAATGTTATTGTAAGTATCAATGCTATATGAGCAGTTCAACTATTCAATGAACTTGAGTAGAGAAATATATATACATTAAAAATGTATAGGTAAAAATCAATAAATAAATTTTTTTCTTTGTTTGTTTTTTAGTCTTTTCTATATTGTGGATGTATTATGACAGCCAATGATTGGTTTGACATGACTTTATATTATTCTTCTTCATTATAAAAATGCATTTTAATAAAAATAATCAATTAATCATTTGAGGATGGAGAAAGCAAAGGATAGGATAGCAAGCTGCCAAAGATAATATATTTAACCACCGGGGATAGATTTATTGATAAGGTTATGAATGGTTAAAAAAAAGCAAAAGAAGAAGAAGCTGGCAACGTGGAATCCATTCAACAACAAGAAAACCCCATTTGTCTTAGATTCTCAAAAAAGAAAAAGAAAAAAAAATTCTCATCCCTAACGGCATGATTGGTATATGGGAATGGGGTAGGAATGGAATGAGCATTCCTTGTTTCATTCTCATTCACGCTTGATATATTTTTAAGAATGAAATACTCATTTAAATGGGAATCCCTATTCCCAAAAGTAAGGGAATGTCCATTCCTCCTCTCCCCAATGGGTTTAACTATTCTCAATCATCAAGAATGACTCAAATTTTAGTTTTAATAAAATTATCTTTCTATAAATGGCTAAAAATATTGGATATAATATATATTTTCGAAAAGTAGTGTTATAAATAAAAAAATTATTTATAATTTAAATATAAGTTATATTTAATATTTTAATAAATCATAGTCCATTTCTATCAATATTCAATAGTTAAATCAAAATTTTGATATAGAATTCTTTTGTTGATTTTCTATTTTTTCTTATAAAAATAGAGATAATTACAAAAATACCCCTGAGATTGGGATAATTACATAAAAACCCAGAGATTTTTTAAAATTATAAAAATCTCTTGAGGTTTGATTATGTCTTACATTTTTCCCCTTTATAAGCAAAAAATATCAAAACCCCCCCGATATTTATAAAAATAATATAGTTATCCCCTTAAATTTAACACATAATCAAACTCTTTTGGGGTTTTTGTAATTTTAAAATATCTCTGGATTTTTTTGTAATTAGCCCAAATCTCAGGGGTGTTTTTATAATTATCCCTAAAAATATTATATAAAATATTTTTGATATCATAGATATAAATCTATATATATATTATTTAGCACACATTAAAATAATCTTATATCAATTTACATTTAATAACATATTTAATAAATTTTATTTAAAAATCTTATTTAAGAGAATTTGATACTTTAAAATTATTTTTCTCAATTACTACCATTAATTTATAATTACCAATCAAGGTATTTAAATCAAATAAAAAATCGACATCCATTCATTTTTCTATTCTCTTGTACATACCAATCATAAGAATAGTAATACTACATCATTCCATTCCTAATGTTATTCCATTCCTAAATTCATTCCATTCTAACCTAATTCCATTCATTCATACCAATCATGCCGTAAGCCTCCACCGCCCCAATTGCCCTTGTCTTAGAGCTTTGTAGAGAAAGTGAATCGCGGAATATCCTCAACAAGTCGTGGTCCTATTAGATTTCTCTACTTGTATTAGATATGTTTAGAGCTCGCATTAGGTCGGGTCGAGCTGAAATTTATCGGGCCAATAATTTCAAGATCGATTATAATCCATCTAGTGTATTTTACCTCCGACCAATCGGGCCATTGGACCCATTAGGTCGGGCCAAAAAGCCTCGATCCTTTTCGGACCCGCAAATTCATGGTCCAACTTGGCCTTATCGTTGAGCCGCCGAGCCAACCTATGGATCGACCCAAATTACTAGCTCTAAGTATGTTCTTATAATATGTGACTACTAAGATTTATGTATTATCTATATAATATAGAAAGAATTGTTGGAATTTTACAATAACAAATATAAAATTCATAAATCATCCTAGAGAAATGGAATAATTCTAGAATAACACATCATACTATAATCATCAAAGATTAATGGAATAATCGAAATACCTGGATACATCGCAAGATCTCGTATAAGAAATACCTCAATTGTGGATCTCCTATGAACACGAACACAAGCATCTATCGATCACGAATGAGGTTTGGTTTCATGGCCTTCCTCAACTAAATCTCCGGATTCCTTATGGGACTTTCGTTTTCCATCTTAATGGGGAGAATAGAAAACTATGTGCGATTTATTATATTGGGGACCATAACCATAAAGTTCTTTATATATGTATCAAATTAGGGTTCCCATAATCCCCTAAGTTGATTCCTATTAGGTATCTACTCTTTTTCCATATCAAATTCGATTGCCTTAGGACTCCTTTTGGATTTAGATCACTTAATTAGTACAATAATAATTAAATGACAAATATAATTGTAATTAAATATGTTGCCCATATATTAGGAATTAAATAATTCCTA
Source organism: Rehmannia glutinosa (assembly GCA_016081115.2). Classification (NCBI taxonomy): domain Eukaryota; kingdom Viridiplantae; phylum Streptophyta; class Magnoliopsida; order Lamiales; family Orobanchaceae; genus Rehmannia; species Rehmannia glutinosa. The sequence goes on from JABTTQ020003032.1 coordinate 232,740, forward strand.
ACAATCTCCAACTTGGGCTACATATTATTCCATAAACAATTATATTTTCTTATGTGCACAATCGTATGTCATTTATTCTTTGACTCTTTGCCTCGACAACCTGGTCCATCTCTTACACTAGCAATGAGACTATCCCAATTTTCGTCACATTCAATATCGTGACTCAATCAAGATAATTACCATAATAGTACACTCAATGACATAGATCAAATATGGTGAGCAGACATGGAAATATCATGCAATGTGATCTTAATCATGCATATTTCCAATCGATCCAACTTTAGTCTTTAATGATATCAATCCATATGCAATGTAAAACATCACAAATAAACACAAAATTGAGTTCAGAAAATAGAATAACCATCAACTATTCTGCAGAAAATCAAATGGTCCAAAAGCTGAAACTAAATACATAGAACATCAACTCCCACTAAACTAAGGTATGATCCATAATAACACCCATATGAGCAAGTATGCTCGTGAAAGTCTTTATGTGTTAATACATTGGCTAATGGATTTTGCTAGCATAAGATTCATCTTTATATGTTCTATGAAAAAAATTGTCTATTCGTAACTCTTTCCTTAACAACAAGAAACTTGATGTATTGACATCGGAGAGCTTCGTTGATCGAATATGGAAAAACCAATTTATTGTCACATTTATCTTTCTTGGTAATTCAATACCATTCTTAAGATGCATTCTTATGACAATAATTCTCAACCATATCCATTGATAAGATGCCCAAAATAAGCTAACGAAATCGCTATTATTAGAATGAACTATGAGTGGATTTGCTTTGGCACTCTTTCCAATATAATTCTTTCAATTAGCGGTTAAGTATAGCCAAAATTAGATCAGAATATATGGGCATTATGTGAAATCGAAATCGAGATCTTGAATGATCTCTATAAAGATCCGATTTTCGATAAGTGAGAATAAAATTCTTTTGTTCTCTAAGAACACTTTATAAACCCTTTATGATCGCTTTTTCAGGATGATCCGTTATACGTTGTATCCGGATATGTACATACTTAAGCATACAAAAGACTTCCTAACATAAGTAGTTTTTTGCATATCCTTAACTTTGCACTCATTCTTAGGGCACCGAATGAGTGAAACTTAATTTGTTTAGTAATGGAATTCACTCCCACTGAACCTACGGTACGTACAATTATCAGCCTTATCTATCTCATCGCCAAATAAAGAAATAACTTTATGATAATTGTAACACCATAAATGGAGAGCTAGCTCAAACCTAAATGAGCAAAATATTATAATGATTCTAAAGAGTCTTCAAGAAACCGAAGAAAAGTCTCTTTATAATCATCTTCCTTCGATAAAATATTTGACGACTAGACATATCTAATATCTCTCAACATTGCCCTTTTTGAATCTCTTGGGTCTTAAATATTCATTTATGACCAATGTGTAAGTCCAAGCGGCTACGATAATCTAGAGGGGGGTGAATAGATTATCTCCATCTTTTCGATTTTTCCCTCTTTTTCAAACCGAATGCTCAAAGACAATAATAAAGGTGCGGAATGTAAACAACATACGTCGATTTATAGAGGTTCAACCCACCTAGGGCCTAATCCTCTACCACCCCAAAGTATAGGGATGGATTTCAAAAAGAAAAAGATTTTATTAATTACCAAAATTAATACAACACCAACTTACAACAACACCTTAAAGAGCACCACACTCTTCTTCAACACCACCTTTGGGATTACCACAATCTCTTCTTGAAGATTACCACAATCTCCAACGGCACCTTGTAAAGATTACCACAATCTTCAACCTTGAAGAATACCAAATTCTTCAACACCTCAACAAAGAAGATTACCACAATCTTCTTACACCTAACACTTAGATCACCCAAGTGTGTTCTTACCACAAGAACACTCACAAGGATATCTTGTGTTGAATGATAACCAAAAAATTCAAGATTACAACTCGATAATGAATTATACAATTGAGTGCAAGTGTAATCAAGAATAGCCTAGACCTCAAGGATGTGAAAGTGATAAGCTAGGCAATTTACAACAAGAATAATGACAATAGAAGACCAAGTGTTTGCTTGAGAATATCTTGTTGTGTTGTGTTGTTCTCTCTTATTGTTGTGCTTCAAATCTTCCTCTATTTATAGGAGATGATTGATACTTGATAGGCTCTCTTGGAATCGATATCTACAAAACAATTGCAATTAAAATCAAGATTATAGTCTGTTAGAAATCAATCCCACAAATTAGGGAAAAGTTGTCTGTGCGACAACGGTTAATTTTGTTGTCAAACTTGAGGAGCATCGTCACAAGACAAATTGACTTTTGAAAATGAGAATACACATTTACACAGGCGACCATGTCGATGGCGGGTCCGACCGGTCGACCTATGCCCGGCCCGGTCGAGCAAAACACAAAACGAGTCCGGGAAGTTGTTTGAAATTGCTCCTGTGCACCGGTCGACACTTGGCCGACGGTCGACCTGGCCGACGGTCGACCATCTGGTCTACCACCCCGTTGACCTGGTCAACCAGCCTTTTTCAAGCAAATAGCTTATTCATCTGTTTTTCACAACTTTGGTACGGGATGCCCTATAGGCGACCGATTAGCGTCAAAACAAAAGTGTTGTCTAATTTTATATCGAAAATAAACTTCAAGAAATACTCCGAAAAATAGTAAAAATATTTTAGACCGATCGGAGTATTAGGACAATATTTTAGAAACATTTTTTGGTGTAAAAACACATTAACACAAAATCATCAAAAGTGTTGTCCAATTTATATCGAAAATAAACTTGTAGAAATACTCAGGAAAATATTAAAACCATTTTAAATCATTTAGGAGTATTTGGAAAACCTTTAAAAACATTGTTTTGGTATAAAAACAAAATCATCAAAATCATGATAAAACCATTTATCAAACAATCTCCCCCTTTTTGATGATTACACACCAAAACAATTTTAACGAGGTCGATTTTGAAAACAAAACATTTTTCCAGGTAAAAGGAACTTTCCGTTGTGAGCGACAACATTCCACGCAATATAATCACAAGGATGGGAGTAGAGATATTAAACATATATAGCAAAAGCTCCCCCTATCAATATGCACAACAAGAGTAATGTAAAAGCAATCATCCACAAGCTAAAAGCTTAGCTTTTACATATTGGTCCTAAGTACAAGAGCTTGCAAGCTCCCCCTGTCAACAAAACATCATTAGACAAGTGTATAAGTCCATCATACAACAATTGGACTAAGTATAATGCACAACTTATGACTTTAGGAAGCCATAGCTTATAGCTTCTATTGTTTAGCTTAACTTAGCTTTTATGAGCTAATGAGCTTATAACCTGTTTCTCCCCCTTTGGAATCATCAAAAAGAATGTTAGCACGATAAAAACATCATATAATCATATCAAAGTGCGCAACTAAACCGATGTATCGAGCTATTTGAACAATGAAGCTTATAGGCCAAATGGGAGGGAAAAGTCGATCATACGACTTGTAGAAGCTTATGAAAAATCATTTGATTTGCAAAAACATGATCTCTATAAATATATGAGACTTTTGAAATCGAGAGAATCATGTAGGTGATGAATTTTTCATTGAGACATTTTATCGAACACTTGGCAAGGGGCGTCGAAATTGAAGGAGATATATATAGCCCTTGTAAATGTAATCAAGCCAAGTTTTTCATCACCAAAAGCAATTTGATACATATCCTTCATCAACAATCAATAGCCTCATCACAAACATATATAAGTATCATCAAGAAATAGACATTTAAACCAAGTTCTCACGGGTTCAACCCAATTGAGATAAAGAAGTAGAATTCTTACTATTAAATCGGTAAAGACGAGCAATGATGATGATAATCGAGCCTAAAAACATCCAAGATATGGAATGTATGCAATAAAACACATTTGAAGTGAAATGTGTGTGAAATTGAAAGGGGACGAAAAATGGCAAAAATGATGTAAAATGACTAAGGCATTGGACGAATGGTTTTTATCCAAAAATTAGCTTAGGCGACGGTTTCTTTGTTGAGGGCGACGGTCGGCGTTGAGGGCGACGTTGCCCTCAACCCTTCAGCCCATTTGTCTTGCCATTTTTTCAAAAATCCGAATTTTCAATCAAAAATCCAATTTTTCGCCCTAAGTTTAAAAATGTGCAAAATGCAAACGTAGACCTCATTCAATATACATTATGTCATAATCAAGCTCGAAATGGAGTAAAATACTCGGTGGTTAACGATTAAAAAATCCGCGAGTTATCCTTGACACGAAATTAAACACATCTTCAAGTTTTTGTTAAAACATGCAATCCCTTAAAAAACATCGAATCTTAATATGATTAGTTCGATTATGACGAACCATATTTTGAAAAATAAAATCTACACCGGACTTGTTATCTCGAGAAATAATAATGTTTTAAAACTTTGGATGAACAAGTCATAAGAAGAAGTGCCTTACAAGTATTTGAGAATTTCTTTTAACGGCACTTCAAAGAGATTCGTTGGGATTGTTTTAAGTCGAGCATATAGACATAAGGCATATAGAATGTCGAGTCTAAGGAGTAATAAACGAATGAACATACCTCGAATTCGTTTGTCAATCAACATGCCTACCTCAACATTTGTCAATTTTCACATTTGTGGCCATATAGGTTGAAATGGTTCTTTCTTCTTCAATGCCTCACTTCTTCTTTTGAGTGTGGAATATAATCACCTTCTTGGCATTGTTGAACTTGAATTCCAATGATCAAATTTGAGCTTCCCTCATCATGATCATCTTAGGTTCACCTTGCATTGACTTGAAAAAATATCTTGCACAAATATTTATTAGTAGCACCACAAATATTATCAACATAAAATTGCACAAGTAAATAACCTTGCCCTTTTCAAAACAAGAAGTGTAGTATCAACTTTACCATTTGTAAAATAATTTTGCAAAAATAGCTAAGTCCATCAAACCATATTCGGGGTACTTGTATCAACCGTATAAGGCCATTTATAAAAATCATTTGGCCAAAAAATTTTAAACTTCGATAGACTTCTATTTGAATAAAACCGTTTAGAAAATTGGATTTAACATCCATTTGGTAAAGCTTGAAATTTTCTCAAAACAAGAATGGGCAAGTAAAGAGCAAATAACTTCTAAATGTGCTATGAGTGCAAATATTACATCAAAATCATTACCTTTTTCTTGACAATATCATTGAGCTACTAACCTTGTCTTGTTCATCAAACTTGTTGCGAAATATCACAAATTTCTGCAAAATCTTAACAAGATATTTTGCACACGAGCATAGTAATATCGAATAATAGATACACTATTTTAAGCACCACATACTATGCATCATCAAGAGTCTAATAAATTATTCAAGTTCAAATAATCTTAAGAAAGCTACATAAGGTCTATTTTGAAATTTGACAATAAAGAGAGCACATAGTTGAGACCTCATTTACAAGAATCATTTGAACAAGAGTTGACAAAGTAAATATGTGCAATCAAATATCAAATAGTGCCTTTCAAAAAATCTAAAAATCCTCTTAATGGCACTTGTATGAAATACTATGAAAAACAAGCACATAGGCATATGACAATATATATATCGAGTTCTATAAGAGTAAGAATAACACAAGTAAATGTACCTCGATAATTTATGCCTTTCTTGACAAATAATGACGTAAATGGCCATTTGTGAAAATATGTAAATCTACACAATTCTTAAAACAAGTCTAGCACAAATCATAATGATAAAAGTGTAGGCTAAGAGATATCACAAGTAAGCTCATGCCATAAAAATCCATAAGAGATGATAACACACTTTAGTCTACAAAAATGAACAAGAGTTTTAAAAACATCATATAAGGTCTTCTTTTTCAAAATTATTTTAAAAACACAAATATATATTGAAGACCTTAATTAAAAAATAAAAACTTGAAAACTCATTTTGCAATTAAGACACAAATAAAAGCATGCATAATAACAAAATAAAATGCATATTTAAATAGGGAGATACGGGTTACCAATTACGCCATTTCCATGGGTTGTGCCATTCCCATTGTTGATGATGTCTTTGCCATTTCCAAGGATTGTGTTCTTCCCATTTTTGATTATATCCTTTTCTTGGAAATTTACTTTGATGAAAATGTTTTCTCCTTTGATCAAATGAATTGGTCATTTGATGTCTTCTTGGCGGTATGAATTTTCTCCGATTATTATTTCACCGGGTACCTAATACAACATTATTTTGTGGTACCCTCAAGTGCTTGGGTCCTTTAGGATTAGCTTTGAGACTTTTAGGTCTCCAACAATAATTAGAGCTATTTCTAGCCCGACAAGTATTTACCGTATGACCCTTTTTACCGCAATAAAAACAAGTAATAATTCTAGAAGTATAATGACCAACATATTTAGAGACTTGATTCTTTTTCATATGATTGACAACATTAAACTTATGATCAAGTTCTAGTTTCGAATTATCACAACAATCAACAATTTCATCGGTACTCAAGTTGGATTTAGATAAATCCTTTTTCATGCAATTAATATCCTCAACAAGAGCACTATTTTGTTTTTCAAGGTTTCTAACCTTGTCAAGTGTGGTGGTGTGAGCACATGATAGTGATTCATAGGAAGTAAATAAACTATCCTTTTCATTTTTCAAAACATTGAATTCCTTTTTCAAATTTTTGTACTTAACTAGTAAATTTTGGAATTCATTTTGAAGATCATCAAAATCATTTTGAAAATCACTATAATCATTTTGAATGAAAATATCATAGGAAGTAGAGGGTTTAAGACATACCTCGTTTTCTTCTTCGATGCCCATAAAACATTGTTCAACTACTTCATAGTTGGAAGTTGTAAAAGGCTTGTTCCTTAGATTTGAACTTGTATCCCTTTGAGAAGTAGATGCTTTTGTTTGACTCCTTTCATTTGCAAATACTCCATAGATGACTTATAATTTTTGTCATACTTTATGTGCCGATCAATTCTACAATATGTTCATATTCCAAATTAGTAAGTGAACAATACAAAATATTGAGAACTTTACCATTTAAGGAGATGGTTTTCTTTTCTTCATCATTGAGCTCCTTGAGAGATTTGGAGGTGTATGGTGTGTCTTTCATTGGAATGGATTCTCCATTGATGATGATGTTCCAAATATCGAACCCGCAACCTTGTAAATAACATTCCATTCTTTCTTTCCAAAATATATAATTTTTGGAATCAAATAAGTGGCTTGGTGGTGGAGGTGCGAGAAAGTTGAGCTTCATTCGTAGCCGACGATCGTTCCTCTTCACTCGCGATGTGAAATGAGCTTGCCAAAGAGTTTGGCTCGATACCACTTGTAAGTCAAGAGGCTACGATAATCTAGAGGGGGTGAATAGATTATCTCCATCTTTTCGATTTTGCCCTCTTTTTCAAACCGAATGCTCAAAGACAATAATAAAGGTGCGGAATGTAAACAACACACGTCAATTTATAGAGGTTCAACCCACCTAGGGCCTAATCCTCTACCACCCCAGTATATCCGGGATGGATTTCAAAAAGAAAAAATATTTTATTAATTACCAAAATTAATACAACACCAACTTACAACAACACCTTGAAGAGCACCACACTCTTCTTCAACACCACCTTTGAGATTACCACAATCTCTTCTTGAAGATTACCACAATCTCCAACGGCACCTTGTGAAGATTACCACAATCTTCAACCTTGAAGAATACCAAATTCTTCAACACCTCAACAAGAAGATTACCACAATCTTCTTACACCTAACACCTAGATCACCCAAGTGTGTTCTTACCACAAGAACACTCACAAGGATATCTTGTGTTGAATGATAACCCAAAAATTCAAGATTACAACTCGACAATGAATTATACAATTGAGTGCAAGTGTAATCAAAAATAGCCTAGACCTCAAGGATGTGAAAGTGATAAGCTAGGCAATTTACAACAAGAATAATGACAAAAGAAGACCAAGTGTTTGCTTGAGAATATCTTGTTGTGTTGTGTTGTTCTCTCTTATTGTTGTGCTTCAAATCTTCCTCTATTTATAGGAGATGATTGATACTTGATAGGCTCCTCTTGGAATCGATATCTACAAAAAAATTGCAATTAAAATCAAGATTATAGTGTTAGAAATCAATCCCACAAATTAGGGAAAAGTTGTCTGTGCCGCACAACGGTCGAATTTTTTGTCATCAAACTTGAGGGTGACCGGTCATGTACACAAATAGACGTTTGAAAATGAGAATACACATTTACATAGGGCGGCCGTCGATGGGGGGTCGGCCGAGGTCGATGCCCTATGCCCCGGCCGGTCGAGCAAAACCCAAAACGAGTCCGGGGAAGTTCATTTGAGAAATTGCTCCCGGTGCACCGTCGACACGGTCGACGCCCACGTCGACGCCCGATCGACCATACCGGTCTACCACCCTGTTGACCGGTCAACCAGCCTTTTTTCAAAGCAAATAGCTTATTCATTTTTTTCACAACTTTCAGTGTGCACGGGATGCCTATGTAGGCGACCGATTGGCCTCAAAACAAAAGTGTTGTCCAATTTTATATCGAAAATAAACTTCAAGAAATACTCCAAAAAATAGTAAAAATATTTTAGGCCGATCGGGAGTATTAGGACAATATTTTAGAAACATTGTTTTGGTGTAAAAACACATTAACACAAAATCATCAAAAGTGTTGTCCAATTTATATCGAAAATAAACTTGTAGAAATACTCCGGAAAATATTAAAACCATTTTAAATCATTTAGGAGTATTTGGAAAACCTTTAAAAACATTGTTTTGGTATAAAAACAAAATCATCAAAATCATGATAAAACCATTTATCAAACACAATGAGTTTCACTTCTTTATGCAATTTGATGAGATTCATAATTATCAAAGTCGTCCATGAATTTCATCTAGTTTTGAGGTTGTTGAGTTTGCCTTTTAGAAGTAACTTCTATATACTGGACAGAGAGTCCTTCAAAATTATTTTGATGATCCAACTTTGTATCTTGTCAATGTTAGGATAGAAACCTAATCATTGCCAAGTGCAACTATATGAGGAAATGAAATTCCTCGTCAAAGATAATGTCTTTAACTTTATCTCCCACTCAAACTCAACTTCCTCAAAAAAACACTTTACATTCCATTCAAAAAAACCTTATAGAGTATCTAACAAAGCAACAACTTACAGCTCATGAGTCCAGTTTTCTTTTATAGGCCAAGAGACCTTACCTTATTGGACAACCCCAAATATGCACTTGTCTAAAGTTAGACTTTTACATATTCAAAATCCTTAAAGGATTTTAGTTTGCTACCGCTTAGTTTAGAACTCTATGAACACTAAATGTTGCAGTCTTAAATGCTTCTCTATCAGAAACTACGACGAAGAAAAATGACTAGTCATATTTCTTACCATGTCCTTAATTTTACTTCAGGTGTTTTGTACCATTAATGATAATGAACCAAAATTTTTGAATATATAAAGAGACAAATTTGCAATTTCCATATGAACAAGATTAACCAAATTTACTCAAAATGGAAATAGAGATTAATGATAATATAAGTCCATATAGCCTCACTTGTCACTGTTTTGCCATAGCCCCAACATAGATGTATCTTCCAACATCTCTTGGCTATTGACTTCACAAACGACCTTGCATTAATATATTTTATGTGAGTAGTAGAACTATAAGTTACCCACCAAAAACACGTAAAGGTACAAAACTCGACTAGCAGAAATAAACTAAATTGAGAAGCAATTTATTTTCAGATATCCACCACCTTTCTTGCAAAAGTAATATCTAAAATCCTTATCCTATTTCTTTTGCATTCTAATTGTGAAGTCCCAACTGCAACTTCATTTCTTTATTCTGAGGGATAGTTTCTAAATGAGTACTTAAAGTCTTTTCCCACTCAAACCTTCTTTTCTCGCTCGATAAGACATAAACTCATGGAAAGTCCATTGTTTTGTAGAATGCTGTAATTAACTAAAAAAAGGTCTTATTGCGCAGGACAAGAAACAATACCATATGCATGAGCAAGTCCTGACAACTCTGTCTTTAGTACTTTAAGTTTTAAAGTGAGATTGAACGTTCCTAATGTACTCCCTAATGTTCTACTTTTCCTTAGTGAAACAAGATTAATCAAGAAATTAATATATTTCAACAATCTCTATAGAGAACCTTTTATACTATCCACCTCAGATATAAAGCCCTAATTGTAATTCTGAAATAGTGACACAAGCACTTAAATGGACACAATATTTGTTTGATACATGTTTTTATCTTAATTTTGATGATTTTAGTTTTACACCAAAACAATGTTTCTAATTGTTTTCCAAATACTCCTAAATGATTTAAAATGTTTTTACTATTTATTCGGAGTATTTCTTCAAGTTTTATTTTAGATAAAATTGGACAACACTTTTAATGATTTTATGTTTATAAGTTTCTACTTCAAAAAAAAGTTTCTAAATGTTGTCTAAATACTCCCGATCGGTTTAAAATGTTTTTACTAAATTTTCGGAGTATTTCTTGAGGTTTATTTTCGACTAAAATTTGACAACATTTCTGTCTCGAGGTCAACCAGTCGCCCTATAGAGCAACCCGTACCTGAAGATGAATTTTGGAACAAAAAAATGAGACGGTTTTAAAAATGGCCAGGTCGACCGGTCGACCAGGGTGTCGACCGGTGGCGTCGACCGGTCGACATCCCTGTCGATCGGTACCTGGGAGTTAGGTTTTGAAACAGAACAATTCATCCTTGTTTTATCATTGAGGGAGACCGGCTGTGGTGGGGACGACCGATCGAACCCTACGTCGACCGGTCGCCCCGTGTATTTTGTGATATGCTCATTTCAAATTCTATTTCTGTGCGACCGGTCGCCCTCAAGTTTAATGACAAATTTCTGACCGTTTGACAGCAGACAAACTTTCCTTAAATTGTGGGATTGATTTCTAACAGCTATATTCTTGATTTTAATTGTATTTTTCTGTAGATTTTCAATCCCCAAGAGGAGCCTATGTTTGATCAATCATCTCCTATAAATAGAGGAAGTTTTGGAGCAACCAATACAACAATTGAGATACAACACAACAAGATACATTCCAAGCAAACACTTGTTCTTCATAGTTATTATTCTTGTTGTAATTTGCCTAGCTTATCACTTTCACATCTTGAGGTCTAGGCTTTCGAGTTCTTGATTACACTTGCACTCAAATTGTATTATTCATTATTGAGTTGTAATCTTGATTTTGGTCATTATTCAACACAAGACATCCTTGTGAGTATTCTTGTGGAAAGAATACGCTTGGGTGATCTAGGTGATAGGTGTTTCAAGAGTGTGGTGCTCTTGAGGTGTTGAAGAATTTGGTATTCTTCAAGATTGAAGATTGTGGTGATCTTCAAAGGTGCGTTGAAAGAAGATTGTGGTAATCTTCAAAGGAGATTGTGGTAATCTCCAAGGTGGTGTTGAAGAAGAGTGTGGTGCTCTTCAAGGTGTTGTAAGTTGAATTTGTATTAATTTTGGTAATTAATAAAATTCTTTTTTTTTTTTTTGAAATCCATCCCGGATATACTGGGGTGGTAGAGCACGTAGTCCCTAGGTGGGGTGAAGCTCTATAAATGGATGCGTGTTGTTTACATTCCGCACCTTTATTATTGTCTTGGCTTGTTTTGTTTGAAAAAGAGGGCATAATCGAAAAGATGGAGATAATCTATTCACCCCCCCTCTAGATTATCGTAGCCGATTGGACTTACAAGTGGTATCAGAGCCAAACTCTTTGGCAAGCTCGTTTCACATCGCGAGTGAAGAGGAACGATCGTCGGCTACAAATGAAGCTCACTTTTCCGGCACCTCCACCACCAAGCCACCTCGATTTGATTCCAAAAATTTTACATTTTGGAAAGAAAAAATGGAATGTTTCTTACAAGGTTGCGGGTTCGATATTTGGAACATGGTCATCAATGGAGAATCCATTCCGATGAAAGACACACCACACACCTCCAAAGGCCTCAAAGAGCTAAATGATGAAGAGAAGAAAATCATCTCCTTAAATGATAAAGCTCTCAATATTTTATATTGTTCACTTACCAACTTGGAATTTAATCTTATTGTAGGAATTCGATCGGCTCATGAAGTATGGCAAAAATTAGAAGCCATTCATGAAGTATATGCAAATGATAGGAGCAACTCAAAAGCATCTACTTCTCAAAGGGATACAATGTCAAATCTAAGGAACAAACCTCTTACAACTTCCAACTATGAAGAAGTTGAACATTGTCTTATGGGCATCGAAGAAGATAACGAGGTATGTCTTAAACCTTCTACTTCCTATGATATTGTTATACAAAATGATTATAGTGATTTGCAAAATGATTTTGATGACCTTCAAAATGAATTCCAAAGTTTACTTGTTAAGTACAAAAATTTGAAAAAGGAATTCAATGTTTTGAAAAATGATTAGGATAGTTTATTTACTTCCTATGAATCACTATCATGTGCTCACACCACCACACTTGATAAAGTTAGAAACCTTGAAAAAGAAAATAGTACTCTTGTTGAGGATATAAATTGCATGAAAAAGGATTTATCAAAATACAACTTGAGTACCGATAAAATAACCGATATTGTTGATGTTCATAGTTGTAATAAATTGAAACAAGGACTCGATCATAAGCCTAGTTTTGTTAATCATATGAAAAGAAATCAAGTCCCTATGCATGTTAGTCATTATGCTTCAAAAATTATTACTTGCTTCTATTGCGGTAAAAAGGGTCATACGGCTAATTCTTGTCGGGCTAGAAATAGCTCTAATTATGTTTGGAGACCTAAAGTCTCAAAGCTAATCCTAAAGGACCCAAACACATGAGGGTACCACCAAACAATGTCATATTAGGTACCCGCAAAATAATAATCGAAGAAAATTCATACCGCTAATAAGACATCAAATGACCATCTCATTTGATCAAAGAAGAAGACATCACCAAAATGACTTTCCAAGAAGGAATTATTATCAACAAAAGGAAGGATATAATCCTTGGAGATGGAACAATTGGAGAAGCTATCATCAACAAGGTGATTTTCAAAGGGGAAGATATCATCAACAATGGGAACGACACAACCCATGGAAATGAGCGTAATTGGTAAACCGTATCTCCCTACTTGCATATGCATTTTAATTTAGTATGCATGTTTTTATTTGTGTTTAAATTACAAAATGAGTTTTCATAATTTTAAAATTAAGGTCTTCTATATATATTTTTATTTTTAAAATCCGTTGAAAAATGAGACCTTACATATTGTTTTTAAACTTTTATGGATTTCTATAGCATAAACATTTTTATTGTGATATCTCTTATTGTTTGGCCTACATTTGTGCTATTATATCTAGTGCAAAATTTGTTTAAAGTATTGTGTAGGTTATATATCTCCTATTCATTGGCTATCGTCTATTATTTCTTCTAAACGATTCTTAAACCATCGAGGTATGTTCACTCGTATTATTCTTAGAACTTGATATTTTGTTCTTGTATTGTTTTTGCACTTATCTTTCAAAACTATTTCATCTCATCCCCTTTAGTGCCACTAAATGACTTTGTGATTTTTCTCAAAAAGGGCACTACTCGAAAAATCTCATTTTTCTCGTATATATGTTTTTAAGTAACTCATATTTGTTGGATTTAGTCCATAATTATCTTTTTGCAAAGTTTTAAAACTTTTGGGGTAAAAAATCGTATTTTGGAAAATTCTGGGGTTTGGAAAATTGCCTTTGGGACAGTCAAGCCAAAGGGGGCCGGCCGGTTGCCCGCACGTGACCGGTTGCACCCTACTCGGCCGGCCGCCTGTGCTTAAATTTTGGCTTAAAACGTGTACATCTTCATTTCTCAAAAGAACTCGAAGAAAATCCCAAAACCTCGTTCAACAACGATTTTTTTCTTTTTACAAAATCTTCATTTCTTCATCAAAACTTGTGATTCTTGTTGCTAATCCACTTTATTTTGCAAGAATCTTACAAATATGACACCTCCTAGAAATTCTAGGTCAAAATCCCACTTCCAAGCCGAAGAAAGGGCGGAGAGGGTTTTCGAGAAATCGGCAAGAGGAAGCCGAACAACGGAATATTCGAGCTACCCAAAGGAGTGTAGCTCAAGAACGTGATGATATTCAAAACCTGGTACTCTCCAATCCTCAAATTGCCGAACTCCATGGGACAATTTCATTCAACAATTGCCGTTGGGCAAAAAGTAAGAAACCTCTTATACCTCAAGCTCCTCGTTGCAATAACGTTTTAGATTTTATCAACAAATATGCGGAGTGGTACTATGAAAATTTGAACATGGGTGCAAAATCGATAGCTCGTACGAAAATTTGTCGATTTAATTCATTTTCAAATGAGTATCCTACTATTAGAGGATTTTTTGAAGAGCAAGGGTGGATGTACTTATGGGAGCATCCTTATGTTTTATATGATGATGATGTGATTCTACATTTTTATGCCAATATGTGGGTTGAATATGATGCTCAAAGGAAGCCTCTTGCTTTGAATTCGTTTGTAAGGGGTCGTCATTTTAGATGGACTCCTAATGACATTTGTCGGATTTTACATGTGCGAGAAGGTGGTTGGGATTATTTTGCTTGTGCTATTTGGAATGATGATATGTTGGGTGTTTCTATGGAAGAGGTTAAGACCTATTTGGGCGTTTGGCCAAAATATTCGCTATTGGCCATGACTCTTGAGCACAGGATTATTTCTGTTATTGTCGCCATCGATCTACGTGGTAAAGCGGGCAAAATGCCTAGCAATATGGATTACTTTTTGACTTATAAGATTGCTAGAAGAGATCCGCTTAATTTTGGCGCAATACTTATTCAATGCTTGATTGAGTCTATCACACAAGGAAATAAGAAGTTTGTCATGGGCAATTGGATTTGCAAACTTCTTATCCAATCAGGGCTACCTTCTTCGGAATGCAATTCGGAGGTGTTTCAAAATGATTTTGACATTGACAACATCTCTCAAATGGTCCACATGCGAAATAATATGGATATCCGCCCAACTAAAATGGCTAAAGGAAGAGGGCAAGGTTCTACATCCGAAAATCCAAACGACTTCTTCGATGACGGGGTCGAAAGAAGAATGGCGGGGGTGACGGGCGAGCAATTCGGAGGGTAATACCGGTGCTCAACCGTCTAGAGCTACACGCAGTTTAATTTGATGAACTTAGAGCATATCATGAAGCTAAATATGAGGCTTTGGAGCAAAAGACCTCAAAAATACAAAAATCAATCGGCAAATTGAAGAAGTTCATTAAAGAACTCATCCCAAACGCATGTTTCTCTTCCGATGAAGAATGATGAGCCTATCACTTTACTTGCTTTTCTTCTTATGTCATTTTATTTTCTTGTAATGAACTTGATTTGTATAACTTTCTTTTTCTAATGACATTTGCTTGTTGTTTGTTGAAGGGATAAAATAGCAAGTATGAAAATGGCTTTTGGTTGATCTTGATTATGGTATTATTAGAGTATTTGATGGTAAAAATACTCTATTTGGCATTGTTTGATAATTGGTATGAAGTACTAGATGGTAAAAGTGCTTCTTTTAATTTTTGCTTAAATGCATTTGTGATGCCTTGATTATTTTGTTTAGATGGATAATTTGGGACATTTGTAATGTCTTATATGCATTGCTTGATGATGTGAGCTACTTGATGGTTCTTTAAATTTTTGCTTGTTGGCATTCGTAATGCCTTAATCTTTTGGCTAGAACTATCTCAATTGGGTCGAACCCTTGAGAATTTACTTTGTTGGGCCTCTTATTTGTTGTATATATGTTGAAAAAATTGCTTTTGGTGATGGTATGAAAAACTTGGCTTAATATCTTTTACAAGGGCTATATACACCTTCTTTTATTTTTAACGCCCGCCAAGTGTTCGATCAAATGTTTCAATGAAAATTTCAAATTCTACATGAATTTCTTGCTTTCAAATGTCTTAAATACTTATTGAGATCATGTCTTGGCAAACAAAACGAGCTTATGGATTTATCATGTTTTCGGATTATAAGCCTAAAATTTTTCAATGGTTGATAAATCGTATCTTTGGCGCACTTAGATATACTTGTATGATGTTTTTATCATTATAACATTCTTTTTGATGATTCCAAAGGGGGAGAAACAGGAAATTGGCTCGTTAGCTCAAAGAAGCTAATAAAAGCTCGATATAAAAGCTATAAGCTATGGCTTCTTAAAGCCATAAGTTGTGGACTATACTTAGTTATATTGTTGTATGATGAACTTATATACTTGTCTAATGGTGTTTTGTTGTGAGGAGGAGCTTATAAGCTCTTGTACTTAAGTACAATTTGTAAAAGCTAAGCTTTTAGCTTGTGGTTGTTTATTTGAACTATACTCTTGATGTGCTTGATGATAGGGGAGCTTTTGCTTATTCTTGAATATATTCACTCCTTATTTGGTTGCTTATGTATTTTGGAAATGTTAGTCGCTTCTAAACGGTTAGATATTTTTACCAGGAAAATCGTTTTAAAAATTGTCCTCCTAATATTTCTAAAAATTGTTTTGGTTTGTAATCATCAAAAAGGGGGAGATTGTTTGATACATGTTTTTATCTTAATTTTGATGATTTTAGTTTTACACCAAAACAATGTTTCTAATTGTTGTCCAAATACTCCTAAATGATTTAAAATGTTTTTACTATTTATTCGGAGTATTTCTTCAAGTTTTATTTTAGATAAAATTGGACAACACTTTTAATGATTTTATGTTTATAAGTTTCTACTTCAAAAAAAAGTTTCTAAATGTTGTCTAAATACTCCCGATCGGTTTAAAATGTTTTTACTAAATTTTCGGAGTATTTCTTGAGGTTTATTTTCGACTAAAATTTGACAACATTTGTCTCGAGGTCAATTGACGCTACTATAGAGCAACCCGTGACGAAGATGAATTTTGGAACAAAAAAATGAGACGGTTTTAAAAATGGCGGTCGGCCGACCAGTCGTGTCGAGGTGTCGGCCAAGTCGACATCCCATCGTCGTACACAGGGGAGTTAAGTTTTGAAGCAGAACAATTCATCCTTGTTTTATCGTTGAGGAGGCCGTGGTGGGGGACGACCGTCGAACCCTATGTCGACCGATCGCCCGTGTATTTTGTGATATGCTCATTTCAAATTCTATTTCGTCGGCGACGTCGGTCGCCTCAAGTTTAATGACAAATTTCGACCGTTTGACAATGAGACAAACTTTCCTTAAATTGTGGGATTGATTTCTAACAGCTATATTCTTGATTTTAATTATATTTTTCTGTAGATTTTCAATCCCGAGAGGAGCCTATGTTTGATCAATCATCTCCTATAAATAGAGGAAGTTTTGGAGCAACCAATACTACAATTGAGATACAACACAACAAGATACATTCCAAGCAAACACTTGTTCTTCATAGTTATTATTCTTGTTGTAATTTGCCTAGCTTATCACTTTCACATCTTGAGGTCTAGGCTTTGGTTCTTGATTACACTTGCACTCAAATTGTATTATTCATTATTGAGTTGTAATCTTGATTTTGGTCATCATTCAACACAAGACATCCTTGTGAGTATTCTTGTGGAAAGAATACGCTTGGGTGATCTAGGTGATAGGTGTTTCAAGAGTGTGGTGCTCTTGAGGTGTTGAAGAATTTGGTATTCTTCAAGATTGAAGATTGTGGTGATCTTCAAAGGTGCCGTTGAAGGAAGATTGTGGTAATCTTCAAAGGGAGATTGTGGTAATCTCCAAATGTGGTGTTGAAGAAGAGTGTGGTGCTCTTCAAGGTGTTGTAAGTTGAATTTGTATTAATTTTGGTAATTAATAAAATTCTTTTTCTTTGAAATCCATCCGGATATTTGGGGTGGTAGAGCACGTAGTCCCTAGGTGGGGTGAAGCTCTATAAATCGACGCGTGTTGTTTACATTCCGCACCTTTATTATTATCTTGACTTGTTTTGTTCGAAAAAGAGGGCATAATCGAAAAATATGGAGATAATCTATTCACCCCCCCTCTAGATTATCGTAGCCGCTTGGACTTACAATATTGACATATATTTAAACTTTAAGCGGACAATTAATATAGAGAACAAAATAGTATTACTCACGAGTTAATATTTATGTCATATCATAAATAAGATATGGGCAAGTAAACCAAATGGGGACCCGTGACAAGGAACCTAGTACAACATTAATCTCCATCAAAGGCGACGAAAATTAATTGTAAGTGGTAACCTTGTTGTAATGATCAAATCGACAATAAGTTCTATCAAACAAAAGTCTATCGAAGGACGGACTTATGCCGACATAAAAAACTATATAATCATCACATACTTATCATCACATGTGCGTTGTTATTCGCCAAAGCGTGTCAAGCCGAAAGGCCGATCCACGATCCGCATAATTAACTCCACAACAGAGGTCAAGAAGGCAACATGTTGCTTTGATTAACTTATTTAAGATTACTAGACCAATTGAACAAGGAAAATTAATAATTTCTCAATTGAACAACGTTACACACCGCCCCTATTCAATATAAAGATTTAAAGTCCGAAAGCCAAATTATACATTAAATCCGCCTTTATTTATATTTAAAGCATAGCGAACCAAATTAGGCAACAAATCTAATTTTAGTTAAGCTTAAATCCAAATAGTTTAATTTGAATTTAAAGCCCAAAATACTAAATTGGACCAAAATTCAATTAAGTGAAAAAAATCCATTATATTGAACCTAAAATAAATTAAGCTCAACATAACCTTTAGTTGGGTTTAAGCTAATCAACAACCTTGGGCTCCAAATTTAATATCAAGATAGATAGACCAAGTAAATACTTATATAGGGTTCTAACCGAGTTTAGGTCGAATTATTTACGAATTAAATTTGAATGAAATTCAAAATTAATCCAATCATTACGGGTTAAGTTAACCCCTTTAAGACCCAACGCCCTAATCCCAATTCAAAAAATCCAAATTTTCCTTATATGAATTTTAAGCCGAACAATATAAAAGCCAAAATTCAAACCTTATAGAGATTTTAAGATCTCTAACAAAAATTAATCCGAAACTCTTACTTCAAATTTGATTAAATGAAATCGGGTCTAATATCAAATAAATTTGAGCCCAAGAAAAATTACAACTTTATATGAACTTAGTCCAAAACCAATTTTGAATTTAAAGCCTGAAAACCAAAGTAGACTTTAAATTAACTAAAGTAGATATAAGACCCATAGAACTAAACTAGGCCAGTAATCTAACCAAAATAGATCAAGTTCAATATACAAACTTTAAACTAAAAATCCTACCATATCATTTGAGCCAAAACTAGACATAAATCCAAACATCAAATTTAAGCTCGAATTTATATTAAACTCAATACTTTAGCTTAAAGAAGGACTCAAACAAAAATAAAATATAATAAAAGCCAATATTTAATTTTATTTAAAGTGAGTTCAAAACATAAATTGTTAATCTCTTATTTGATTTAAAGCACGAAAACCTAATAGGCTCAAATCAACTTTAAATTGGGCCCAAAATTCAAATTAATTTAGACTGAAAATAAAAGGTTCCAAAATTTTCAACGAAAGCCCAATAAAATATTACAAAAAGTGAGCCAATTTATTAACCCCAAAAATAAACTTAATGTTGATTATATAACTATTGTCTAAAATCTAAATCAATCAGGCTCATCATTGAAAAAAATAGGCACAAAAAGATTCATTAATAACATGACGACCCATCTAAAGTTTATTCATTGAAACTTAATCACCAAAAAAATTAATCTGGTAAGATTTATTCACAGAAAAGGCCAAAGAAGTTTTAATCTGCAATTAGGCCCCCAAGAAAACTGTAATACAAAAGAATTATCCCAAATCCCTAAAATTGTAACCAAAAGGCCATCTTCCCCAAAGTTCTAAATACCAATCACGTCGTTGGACGATGCATCGGCAAAAAAAACGGGGAACTCCATCCAGTGCCGCCTTGACCACCTCCCCATCACTAGTACCGCGAGGCCATCGACCACCGGCCATCCGCCACCGAGAAGCTTGAGCGAAGTCGGCCATCTCATTTAATCCATAAAAAAAATCTCGTGGTTGGATTCCGGCAATCAAGTTCGAACAAATGTGGGTTTTCAAAAATTTTGATTTTGCCTTTTTTAACAATCGAGAAAATTCAACAAAGAAACCTCAAATCCCCAACTTTCAATTTCAGATTCGAACACGAGACGGATTCATTACAGAATGGCTTACTCAAATGATGTGAAAGAAAGTATATTGGGCAAAACGAATCCTCAAAATCATTAATAAACTTCAAGTCCCCATAGCAAAATACTCCATATTCGGTATGCGGATCGTGTACTCAAGATCGAATTCTTTTAACAATAATTATGAATTCGAAAAAGCAGGATCGTTAAAATATGCAAGGAATTAAACACATAATAATCAATCCTAATTTCACACATAAATTTAAAATTATGTATGCATCGTAAAATATAAAAAATATAGATCCAAATAATCACACAATATTCCATAAATCCCAACAATTAAGCGGTGATGATTGCTCGATACCACTTGTTGGAATTTTACAATAACAAATATAAAATTCATAAATCATTCTAGAACATGCGGAATAATTCTAGAATAACACATCATGCTATAATCATCAAAGATTAATGGAATAATCGAAATACCTGGATACATCGCAAGATCTCGTATAAGAAATACCTCAATTGTGGATCTCCTATGAACACGAACACAAGCATCTATCGATCACGAATGAGGTTTGGTTTCATGGCCTTCCTCAACTAAATCTCCGGATTCTTATGGGACTTTCGTTTTCCATCTTAATGGGGAGAATAGAAAACTATGTGCGATTTATTATATTGGGGACCATAACCATAAAGTTCTTTATATAGGTATCAAATTAGGGTTCCCATAATCCCCTAAGTTGATTCCTATTAGGTATCTACTCTTTATTTCCATATCAAATTCGAGTAGCCTTAGGACTCCTTACCGGATTTAGATCACTTAATTATTCCAATAATAATTAAATGACAAATATAATTGTAATTAAATATGTTGCCTATATATTAGGAATTAAATAATTCCTAACAAAAATGACGTTTTGTATTTAAAAATTGGTAGTAATTTGAATCAAAACGAAGAATACAATACAAGAATCACATATTATAACTATAAACACAATAAACAAATGAAACTTTACGATCTTTAATCTGCGATTTGATGTGGTTACTTTAATTTATATTTATCTTTTAATTTTCATTAATTAATACAACTTATTTATTATTTATTGCTCTTTATTGCAATTATTTGGATTTTGATTAAGTAAGCCCAACTTATTGGTCCACGAGGCCCAACTCATTAAGCAAGGGTCACCAACCTAAAGTCTCGGTATAAATAATCCCTTCATTGTCATTTACAATGTACACAAAAATAATCTTTTTTTGCACTAGTTCTTTTGGATTATCTCAAGAAATTCTTGCTAACTTAAGCATCGGATGGACTTTCCGAGATGATTTCAGGACTTCTCACTATTCATCGTCATTGCAAAATAGGCTAGCCGAGGTTAGCTTGACATAGCGAGCAAATGAGCGAATAATATGTTGGGAAATTTATTGCTTAGATTTTGATGAATGCCATGTAAAACTTAGACTAGAAAGTTGGCACCCAATTTTCCTTGTAATTCTTATTGTAATAGATAGGGTTGTATAAAATTTGAGTCAAGTCGGCTATGCCTGGAAATGCAAAAAGTCAATCAAGATGTGAAGTGAAGAGTCCGTGAGGAACAACCGAGTATGGCCAAGAAAGAAGACCAAAGACTAGAATTTGAAGGAGTATCGGCCGTGAGGCATTTGTGAGAAGAGTCGATTAAGTCAACTCAAGAAGCCAAGTCAAGTTGAAGTGATAGATGAGTCTTTCAATCATTGGAGCAGCACCAAGTCACCTGGGAAAAGCGGTGCAAAAGGAGTTAAGCGAAAAGAATCGTTGCACAAAAGTCAAGAACATTACTTAAACAAGCAATACTTCTATCTTTGCCATGTCTTAAAGTGCTCGGTCCCTTAAACGTGCAAAAGGAATAAACCAATGGGAAGCACTACACCTCGTGTCGAACCGAAAAATTTGGACATTCATTTAATACTAGGAAATGTCTACATCTCAAGATTGAAGACCAAGAAAAGACAAGCCAGCGAACACAAGTGACTTTTGAAAATCACTATCTATCTCTTCAACGGCGATTTTTGAAAGTTCACTATAAAAGGTCGAGGAATCACTTTGAGAAAAGGTTACCTTGCATACCGAGATAACAAGCATTATTCATACTGTAACCTTCAAGATATTCTCAAATTATTCAAGCAAAATCCTCAAGCCTAAATCTTGAAGGAAATCGATCCAACACTAAGTTTGTGAAGGAAAGACAACTTCAAACTGTTGAACAGGGAATCTTTTAAAGAAGCAAAAGGGGTCTACTTTCCAAGGAGGATTGTAGAAAGGTTCAAGGTCGAACCAATATCAAGTTATTGGAGGGCTTCATGACCAAATTCAAGAAGCTTGAGAAAGTGAGTCAAGTAGCAAGGCACCGCCCTGTGAAGAAGTTGAGTCGGACGAGAAGCCGGTGAGTGATCGAGGCATCTCGTGATCGAGTCCCAAAGGAGCAAGTCATTTGTGTGACCAAGACTTGTATCTAGGACCGATAACCACTTTGTAAATCGATCATCACCTAGTGGATTCCTCCAGGAGTTGGAGAAGAGAGGAGTAGAAGAATTACCCCATCTTCGAACCTCTATAAAAATTATTGTGTCATTTACATTTCAAAGCATTTTATTTCTCGCATATCACTTTATATCTCTTGATAATTTGCTATCCAACTAATAAGTAACTAAGTGCTAAAATCAAGTGTTTAAAACAAATCAAATCAAATTTCAAGGGTGTTAAGTTTTCCATTTGAAAATCTCATCACAGCCAAGTTAAGGTTTAGACTAAACAATCGAGTTATTCTATCAACAACTCAATCAAGTATGTTGAGTGGCTAACTCTATTTGGTTAACTAACTTAGTTGTCTCACAAGGACGTAGCTGTGTATTTAACTCGTAATACTTTAAAAGGACTAAAATCGAAAAGTTAGTAAGGTTTATTCAACCCTCCCTTCTAAACCTTACTCACACCCCTTGGGACCTACAAGTGGTATCGGAGCGGTTGGTTTATTGAGCCTTCCGCATGACCAGTTCTTGAACTAGATCTCCAATCTTTCAAAGAAGTTCGAACACTTGCTCTTTCAAAAGTTATTTTTATTCAACAAAGTTATTATCATGGAAGCAAATTTGACACGCATTCCTATGTTCACTATTGAGGAATTTGATGATTTGGAAAATTCGTATGCGGCTCATCTATCTCTTTGCATGATGAAATACGGATAGTGATAGAGGATGGGCAGCTGCAAATCGAAAGTGAACACATTTGTACAGAGAGCGGCCGCAACTAAAGGAGAGGAAGATCTTTGCTTTGAAGCAAGACCAACCCTGGTTGAGAAATCAAGGATGAATGGACAAACGGGAATGAAGAAGATACAACTTGGACAATGTGGCCAAGGACATACTTTACAAAACCTTGGACAAAGCAATGTTCAATAAAGTCAAATCTTGTCAAACCGCAAAACAAATGCGGGATAAATTAACTTTAATTTGTGAAGGATCGAGCAAATTAAAGAAAACAAATTGTTCATTTCTTTGTACAAAAATTTGAAAATTTTAAAATGCTTGCGGAGTGAAACTTGGATCGTTGGATGCTCGATTCATTTGAGATCACAAATGAATTATCCGCTCTTGGGAAAGAATATACACGAAGAAATGTGTATGAAGATTCGAGAAGCCTTCGGTGAATGGGAAATGAAGGTCATGGCCCTAAGACATTCAATGAACCTCACAACCACATCCAAACATGAGCTATTCTCGGACCTCAAAGCCTACGAGTTTGAGTGAGAAGAAAGGATCAAGAGGAGACAGTTGTACCCAAAAAACACCGCACTTATAGTCAAGGATGGGAAGAGAGTCAAGTCAAGGAAGCCGTTGACCGGGAAGAGATTGCCCTTATGGTTAAAAGATTCAACAAGTTCTTCAATAAGAACTATAAAAGAAACAAGGATGAATCCTCCATGAGACATTGCTCCTCCAAGTCAAGAGAAGATAGGCCACCCAAGAGAGTCGAGCATCAAAAGGTTGAATATCGAGAGTGAAAACCCAAGAACATAAAGAGCCGATCAAAGAGTTAAGAACTGTGTTGGAAATGTAGACAACCAGGACACTTTGCTATTGATTGTCCATATCCTCGTAGTCAATAAATACAAGAATGAAGAAGAAAGAAGAGTCTTGAGAGAAAGAAGACATGAAAAGAAAAAAGCCATGTTGGCCGCAGAGAGGCCGAGACAGCTAAGTCCAAAGAAGCGGTGGACTCGAGAGAGTAGTGAAGGCGACTACTCAAGTGATTACGAAGAAGAAGCATTGATCCGTCTAATGGCTTAAGAAGAAGATCAACTTTGACCAAGAAGATGAGGTACACTCTAACTCATCTCATTGATTCTAGTGATAGTGATTGTGACACACACACTTCATCACCCACTCGATCTTTATGATTCATTAGGCAAAATGATGAAATATTTTGAGCACATTAAATCCTCACACACACTATTAAATGAGGAAAACGGCCCACTCAAAAGCTAAAACTCACGGTGACTAAGGAGATGAGTACTCTAAGTCACATAGCCGATGAGAACAAAGAGCTTAATTTGAAAATGCAAAACTAATAGCAAAAAATAGCTGTTATAGAAAAGAGGGAAAATGATCTCAAGAATGTGATTGCATCATTTACAAAGGCATCTAAATCACTGGATGACCTTATTTTGAGCCAAAAAGAGTGTGGAGATAAGACAGGCATATGATTCAATTCCTTTGTGCAGGCGGTCAAACTTCCGAGTGATTTTGGAAAAAGGATCTTCAAGTAATGAAGCATCTCAAAAATCCAAGACACCAAATGTTGCGCCCACATTCACTCCAAAGCACAACCACAAACAAAGCGGCCTTGGATATAAAGGAAAAGGAAAAAGCCGAGTTGAGTATCTTTGAGAGGACAAGCGAGAAGAAATCCAGCAGAGTTCCTCAGCAAACTCCAAATAGGAAGTACTCTGTGAAGAATAAACAGAGCTACCAAAAATCCCAGAAGTTTCATCAAAGAAACTCATATGATGGGAATGGTAGAAACTACCCAAGCCAAGAAGCGATTGGAATAATGTGAAATATCAGCAAAAATCTATGGAATATAAGCCCAAATGGCAAAGGCCAGAACTTAGCAAAGGCCATTCCAAAAGAAAAAGAGATATCATCAACAAACATATGCACCAGGCACTACACTCGGAAATATCACAAGCTACCCAAAGAAGGCAATTGCTAAGATATACACATATGCATACGGACAAAAGAGACAGTTGTATGAACCTAATGCCCCCAACCAATTTGCCAAAGTGAGTTATGATTATGGCACAGATATATGGCAACCTCTTGAAAGTCGAGATCATTTGAAGAATATGTATGTATGTGGTAGACTAGTCGATTGCCACACCAAGTACTTGTCTGTTAGCAAAGAGTACAATCTGAATCAAGTTGGTGTGGCACAAGAAGGCTGAGTCAATCGAACTTCAAGACAATTAACAAGCTTGCAAGGAGTCATCTTATGGAAGGTCCGGACAAAACAGTGTACAAGAAAGAAAGTGTATGTGATGCATGCTAGATGGGAAAGCAGATCAAATCATCATTTAAAAGAAGTCTAGTCCATCCTCAACAAGAATATTGCATATGTTGCATATGGATTTGTTTGGTCCATTGAGCGGCTAGTATAAGTGGAAATAAATACACTTTAGTGGTGGTGGATGATTACTCAAGATATACATGGACAATCTTCATGTGCAAAAAGAAGGAAACCTTACGAAGTTACCACGGTGATGAGAAGAGTCCAAAATGAGAAGAGTCAAACCATTATAAAGATAAGGTCGATAGAGTACTGAGTTTGACAATGGGATAATTACTCGATTTTGTGTTGAAAATGGTATTGCTCATGAATTATCTGCGGCAAGGACTCCTTGTGAGAATGGAGTAGCGAGAAAGAAGAAAGCAGAACTCTCAAAGAAGCTGCAAGAACCATGTTATTTTTGGATTGCCAAAGAGATTTTGGTGAAGCCATCAACACTCGCATGCTATACTCAAAATAGATGCATGATTAACAGACGGTGACAAAGACTCCTATGAAATATGGATGGGAGAAAGCCAAATGTTGCATATTTTAGAATATTTGGATGTAAATGCTTCATCCACAACAATGGCAAGGATAATCTAAAGGCTTTTGATGCTAAAGCGATGAAGGTATCTTTTTGGGATACTCGGTTGAAACCAAAGCCTCAGAGTCTTTGAACAAGAGGACTATGGTCACGTAAGAGTCCATCCATGTGGTTTTGATGAACCTAACATAAATGGAGAAGACATTGAAAAGTTAAGCGATAAGTGAATCAGCCAACTATGCGAGAAAAGTCCTTATGTTGAAGTCAAGTGGAGCAATTAATCAAGATGAAGATGAAGCTGCTGAGTCTCAAAGACAGTGGAAAATCTGTGATTGAATGATAATGAAAGAGCTGCTCAAGAAAACACAGTGCAAAGACGATGAACCCAGTTGATTTACTCCAACCTGATGTGAGATGGTGAGAGACCATCCACCAAAGCTAGTCATTGGAGATGCAAGAAATGGTGTAAGAACCAGATCGAGCTCAACAAGAAGCAATGTTCACTTGTTTTATTTCCCAAATAGAGCCAAAAGATGTGTCACAAGCATTGGATGACACACATTGGATTCAAGCTATGCGGGAAGAGTGAATCAATTTGAAATGAACAAAGTATGGGAATTGGTGCGAGAGACCAACCCATCAAAATGTTATTGGCACAAAATGGGTTTTGAAACAAGATGAATAAAGAAGGTTCTATGGTAAGAAACAAAGCAAGATTGGTAGCCAAAGTGTATTGCCAAGAAGAAGGAATAGATTTTGATGAAACATTTGCTCTGTTGCAAGATTAGAAGCAATAAGGATGTTTCTTGCCTATCTTTGCACACAAGAACTTTATTGTATATCAAATGGATGTGAAAAGTGCATTTTTAAATGGGTATTAGAAGAAGAAGTCTATGTTGAGCAACCTCCAGGCTTTGAGCGAGAAGACTCTTGGAGACAAGGTGTACAAACTCAAGAAAGCTCTATATGGATTGAAACAAGCACCTAGAGCATGGTATGATACATTGTCTCAATTTCGACAGAGATAATGGATTCACCAAAGGCAAAGTGGAATGAGAACACTCTTGAGAATTCAAGATGGGGAGAGTATATTGCTTGTTCAAATATATGTGGATGACATCATTTTTGGATCCACAAACAAAGAGTTTGTGTGATAAATTCTCAAACCTCATGCAAGGCAAATTTGAAATGAGCATGATGGGAGAGCCGACATTCTTCTTAGGACTTCAAGTTAAACAATGAAGGATGGAACTTTTATAAGTCAAACAAAGTACACGAGAGATTTAATGAAGAAATTTGGTATGGAAGAAAAGTCTTACGTGAAAATACCAATGAACACATCATCAAGATGGACATGGATGCATATGGTAAAGTTGTAGATCAAACAAGATACGAGCACTTATTGGATCACTACCTATCTAAGCAGCAAGCGGGCCGGACATCACCTTTGCGGTAGGAGTATGTGTAAGATTCCAATCTGCTCCAAAGGAAAGTCACATAAGCTGCAGCTAAGAGAATCCTAAGATATTTAAAGGGATGCCAAGAAGTTGGCTTATGGTATCCAAAGGGAGGTGGATTCAAACTAATTGGTTACTCGGACTCGACTATGTTGGATGTAGAGTTGACATGAAGAGTACTTGTGTACATATCAAATGCTTAGAAACAGACTAGTTTCTGGTTTAGCAATAAGTAAAATTCAATAGCCACATCCACGGTGAAGCAGAGTACATAGTTGCGGGCGGTTGTTGTGCCCAAGTCTTATGGATGAGACAACAAGTGAGATATTATGAAATTGAATAAAAAGAAATTCCAATTATGTGTGACAATACAAGTGCTATTGCAATCACTCGAGAATCATGTGTTGCATTCGAGAACAAAGCACATTGATGTCGGATATCATTTTATAAGAGATCATGTTGAAACGAAAGACATCACTTTGGAATATATCTCAACCGATAAACAAGATTGGTGACATATTCACCAAACCCCTATGTGAATCAAGATTTGAAGAACTTAAGCATGAGCTAGGGTTAATTGGTGAGTAGACACTCGGAAGACTCAATTAGAAGAGATGAAATGTGAAAAGATGAAAATAGAACAAGTCTCATGAATCGGCCAAGTGAATCACCATATCGGGAAGTCACCAGTTTGTATCGAGTTAGGTGACAATTTGAGTACTATATATGGAAGGAGAAGAAGAACTCGAGTCATTTGTGTAGTGTGAGTCATTTATGAGCTAAGTGACAAAAACACGGTCGTTTTTAATAAGCGGGAATATTTTAAGGATGACGACGCCGTAATAATAATGACGGGTATAGTCAAAAGCCGCACAATAAGCATATGATTGGATATAAATCTTTGCCGCATTAAATGCGAGCAATTAAATGCAATAAGGCGTGATAAATCGAGCCGTTGATCCCGATCAAAATTCAAAAACCAAAAACACGTCCTTTCATAACCTTTATATACTCATTTTTTCAGTTTTCTCTCACATTTAAAAACCTGTTCATCTTCAAGCATCGAAAGCCAACATTTTCTCTCTCGAAACCCTACCTGTTCTCAAAGCAAGTTCATCACGATTTAATCGGTAAAATTCTCTAGAAATGGCACCAAAGACCGATTTCGTCAAGTTATCAAAGCAAATCCACATAGGCTCATCGGTGGATTTGAAGGCATGATTAAGCGGGGTTTGGATGCAACCCTTGTGAAGAAAATAGCAGATATGTTGGAAAAATCTGGGCTTAAGGCCTTTTTGATGATAGAATACTCGTACACCTACTTGGAAGAGGTGGCGCAGATTCTATGTGAACGCCGAGATGCGGGACGAAGGGATTAAGTCCTCCGTCCACCGCAAAGACATCATGATCATGCTAAAGACCTTGCAGAGCATCGCTTATTACCGTCGGAAGGTATGACGGAGATTTCTGGCGATGTGGACTTGGTTGCTACATAGAAAGAAGTGGCCAAACCCGAATGTCTTTGCGAAAGTAGTCTACAGTGAAAAGAAATTCTTTGAAGGACGACTATCACAAACCGATGGATGTCGTCTCAAAATGCGTGGACATGAAGTTTGGAAGCTTCAATCACTGTCAAGACTAAGCCGATCAAGCATGGCTGCGATCATGCAAGGAAGAAAGTTAATCGGGCTGAGTTCAGTATATACGAGACTCTGCGAATGTTGCGAACAAGTCATTCAAGGAAGATGGATCCTTTGGAGGATCACTAGGCTATGGCCTAGTTATTGGTCGCTTGATGGATAGAAGGGCATTCCCCTTCGGCATGGAAAGTCCTTCCATGTCAACAAAAAGATGTTTAGGGCTAACCTTTGAGAGCGAGGAAGAGAGCCCATGCGAAGAGGGCGGACACCAGTGAGGGGGAATCAGCTGACCCTGAGGAAACAACTGTTGCCTCCCCTCCGATGAAGAAATCGCGCTGCAGCTTTGTAAAGAAGATTGCTACCCCTGCAAAGAAAGAAAAAGACGCTGCCCCGTAGCCGTGTCTCCCGCCCACGCAGCCGAGGCGGAGAAGGAACCCCAAATACCTTCTCCGACCATCAAAAAGAGGATCGCAAGCCTAGAAAGGCAGCTCCTCAGTGAAAGACGAAAGATGCACCGGCCCCCGCCGCCAAGGAAGCTGAGGAAGAAGTATCCGAACCAGAACTTCCTCTGGTAAGGACAAAAAGAATGAGAAGAATCACCAAGCTCTCGGATCTTGAGAAGGCAGTGAGTCCGCCACTCGGCTAGAGGAAATCTCCGAGACATGAAGAAGTGCGAGTCTCCAAAAGTTGTCGATGAAAACTTGACCAAAGTCTGCTGAGGCAGATCAGCAGAGGGAAAAAGAAGACCCAGTTGTGGATAGAACAGCTAAGGAAGAAGAGGCAGCCGAGACAGCAAAATCTCCTGATGAAAGAGTTGTGTCTCCTCCTGCCCTCGATGCTGCTGAAGGAGCTAAGCAGCAGAGCATGTTGCCTTCCATTCCTGAAAAGGAAGGGCGGCAAGAAAGAGGATGAAAATGATGATGTCATAGTTGTTTCTCCTGTGTACCCGGACATTCAGCGTCATCTGCGTGAATGGCGTGCATGGAAGCCGAGTCGCTCGAGGGTACGGTTTGAACGTCTGAATTCATTGAGGAAGAGGAAGAATTGTTGAATTTCTAGGTTTAACCACCGTGCTTCAGTACTTGATGAAGATAACTACTTGGATATCTTGCATATCTTCAAGGAGAAAGAAAACGAGAGATTAGCGGAGAAACTAAAGCTCGTGAGAAAGCCAAAGATCCATCTGTCCTTTCACTCTGGAACCGGCGACCACACTCATCCTCACATTGACATGCTCTCGGGAAGTGATGAGGACATGGATCCTGGCTGCGCAAAGAACCGTTGGATACGCAGCAAGCCATGCAGAATCAGTTGATGCATGAGCAAAGGTGGGAAGGACCTGGAGAGTCTTCTAAATCTCATTTGGAGATTGATCCGTTGGGAGTGGTACATCGATTGCCACGATTATTGATGCAACCACTTCTCCGATTCACTCGGAAGGACGGATCGAGGGACTTGGCGATGACACCGGGAATTTGGGCACCTAAGTTGAGCCAACCCCTGTTGAAGGTGTCTTACCTCCTGGCCCCACGGCTGAACACTCAATAGAAATAGTCGGGAGTCCGGGAGCAGTGAGTGACCCCAACATAAGTCACTCACGGTGGTGCGCTAGCCTGAGGGGAAACTCACTCCACCGCTATGCCTAGGTCGAAGGATGCTGCAGATGACTCCACAATGCAGAAAGGAGGTGAAGTGGAGAAGGAAAAAGAAAAGAACAACATCAATTTGTCACCGACAAAGCTCGGACGATTGAGTCTGCCTCATTTGAAGTACCAACTGCTTTGCAGTCGAGGACGCGCTGCGATGCAGTCGAGGCACTGGATGGATCTGTCCCAAGAGTTAACACTCGGCAATGAAAGTCTATCCGGGAGATGAGACTCATGTGGATGCCATCGCAGAAGACCCTAAGACAGCCTACGTCTATCGGGGAATGTACAAGGCCTTCTTGAAGTTGAGGCTGCGGGGAGGTAATGAAGGCAAAGGGAGGTTGAGACTTCCCTCGGTAAAGAGACGGAAATGTAGAACATCCCTCCTGTTCACATTGAAGAAAGCGAGAAGAAGATAAGTGCTCTTCATGATTCCCAAGACAACCCACGACATATCATTTACGGGATTCAAGAAGTGAGTCCACCCTGTTGCACAACAAAAAGACTCGGTGAGGATGTTCTTCTAAATACGAGTAAGCGATTTCAAAGCTGCTCGTTAAACGTTCAATTTTGATGATGAGTCAAGCCCTCAAGTCTCATCATCTTCCGATGACGCCATCGATACGGCCGAGGAACAAAGATACTCAAAAGGATAAACCGGTGAGATCGAAGAAGGTTTGTTAAAGCGATTGAGGCTCGGCCATTTGGTCAACACTATCAAAGGCCCCGGTGAATCACGATCGGCAATCGCGAGCTTCGAGCTACAAAGAGAGACCACCTCGCGCACAATATCTCAAGTGCGGCGATGCTTATGAAGAAGTATTTCCTTTTTTTCGTGAGTCGCCCATGCTCGAAGAAGAGAGCTGCAAGAGAAGCTAGAAGCTATCATTTTGCCCAAGAAGATCCGTAATTCCCTACCGATTCGATTGTGCAGTTGATTTTAATTTTGATGCAGAGTGGCGTAAAACTAACTCAAGTCGACAAGCAGTGAGATGCGTGAAATCTTCAAGAAGATATGTGAAGAGATTGAGAAGATTGAACGGCACCAAGCCTCTCTCGACATGCGCTGGACAATAGAGATGCCACTCTCACAAAGAGATTTGAGAGGAGTGGTGGTCGAGAATAAGGGAATGGTCTCAACAGAGTGCCATGCGTCTCAAGCGGGTTCGCTACTTCAAGGCACTATACAACCGAATGCGATCCGGAGGCCGACAATGCGACATGAAGGCGAGGATGCGGAGACCTATATGGAGAGATTGCATGCCTCCCATACAATCGAGATGGAATTGCTGCGTGAATTTCATCGCAAAGAACTTCTGCAGCGTAGAGGAGAATATGAATGCCAAATTCTTTCTTATGGTGAAATGGCGGTGGCGGCCGAGTCCAAAGCCACCCGCTCGAGTTTCGAACAAAGATACTCCGCGGCCGACTCAAGCGAGAATTCGGCCATCAACCGATTGGACTTCATGCTTGTTGGGATGTTTCGGGGGTTCCTCTCTCCTTTGATGATGCCAAAAAGGGGAAAGAGGAATACCAAAAGAGTTTGAAGGAGACAGCCGCTGTAGAAAAGACAGATACAGCTGTTGAGAAGAGAAAAAAAAAGGAAAAGCTGTTGAGGGGGAAAGGTCAAAGGATGTGACCTTAATGCTTTGAAACCCCTCGGCAAAGAAGGTCATGTCATAGCCAAACATAATCGGCAAACTTCCGTAACTTTGTCGCTCTATCACTCTGTTGTGCCCATGTCTCATACAAAAAGATTGTAGAAGCGAGAGATGGAGGATTTTGACAAGAGAACGGATGTCCGTGTTAAAGAAATGTTGAAACAATTTGGAGGCATTCCGGCAGGAGGAAAAGATCTGAATACCATTCGGATGACGGACAAGAGCCAAGATATGTTGAAGAATTCAAAACGCTCGAGTCCGAAGGATATTTCAAAAACATGTCCATAGCCCAAGCTTGGGACTTGTCTTGGGAGAAAGGTCGAAGTCGTGCGAAGAAGGCGACAACCAGAGACTACTAGCAGAGACACTCTCACTGGTAAGAAGAAAGACTCGGTACAATATACGCCCGAGAAAAGAAGGAAGAAGTGGTGCGGTGGAGGCTTTATACCTAGACCTCTACCCAAAAACATTGAATATATAGATCCAGGCAAGAAAGGAATGATCTTGAAATTTGGATATGATGCTATAGCCAATCACGGAAGTGGAGAGAAAAATCGAGTATGTCAAGAGAATCGAAAGAAGAAAACAAGAGGCAAACTCGGTTGTGGCAAGAAAGACAGGAAAGAAAAAGAAAAGATGAAGTTTCCAAGAGAGCCTACGATAAGAAGAAGGCGGTGAAGAAGAAAAGAAGAGAAAGAGAGTGACAAAGACAGAGTCAAGAAGAAAGAAGGAAGAGTGAAGACGATGAAGTGTTTTTGCTAACCCTTCATGTATTTTAATTTTGTAAATGCATATGTATATAAGTCTTACGTACATTTAATAAAAACCCGTATTTTGCGTAGATATAGTATATGCTCGATTGCTCGATACACATTGTAAACAATCGTGTAAAGAACAAGAATGATATGATAAATAAACGATCTATTCAACACATACATTCTTTGTTTTCGCATTTGTCCGTATGTATCTGTGTTGTTTACATTTTACTTAATTTTGTTAAGTTTTGGTATCATCAAAAAGGGGAAATTGTTGGGAAATTTATTGCTTAGATTTTGATGAATGCCATGTAAAACTTGGACTAGAAAGTTGGCACCCTATTTTCCTTCTAATTCTTATTGTAATAGATAGAGAAATGTATAAGTTTGAGTCAAGTTAGCTATGTCCGGAAATGCAAGAAGTCAATCAAGATATGAAGTGAAGAGTCCGTGAGGAATAGCCGAGTATGGCCAAGAAAGAAGACAAAAGACTCGATGAAGGAGTATCGGTGTGAGACAATTTGTGAGAAGAGTCGATTAAGTCAACTCAAGAAGTCAAGTCAAGTTGAAGTGACAGATGAGTCTTTCAATAATTGGAGCGGACTCAAGTCACCTGGGGAAAAGGCAACCGCAGAGAGGTGTTAAGCGAAAAGAATCCGTTGTACAAAAGTCAAGAATATTACTTAAACAAGCAATACTTCCATGCTTTGCCATGTCTTAAAGTGCTCATCCCGAAACGTGCAAAAGGAATAAACAATGGGAAGCACGCACCTCGTGGCGAACACGAAAAGCTGTACATTCATTTAATACTAGGAAAGGTCTACACTCAAGATTGAAGACCAAGAAAAGACAAGCCAACGAACACAAGTGACTTTTGAAAATCACCTATCTCTTCAACGGGCAGATTTTTGAAAGTTCACTATAAAAGGCCGAGGAATCACTTTGAGAAAAGGTTACCTTGCATACTTGAGATAACGAGCATTATTCATACTCTAACCTTCAAGATATTCTCAAATTATTCAAGCAAAATCCTCAAGCCTAAATCTCGAAGGAAATCGATCCAACACTAAGTTGTGAAGGAAAGACAACTTCAAAGCTGTTGAAGAGGAATCTTTTGAAGAAGCAAAAGGGTCTACTTTCCAAGGAGGATTGTAGAAAGGTTCAAGGTTGAACCAATCTCAAGTTATTGGAGGCTTCGTGATCAAATTCAAGAAGCTTGAGAAAGTGAGTGAAGTAGCAAGGCGCCGCCCTGTGAAGAAGTTGAGTCGGACGAGAAGCTTGACTAAGTGATCAAGGCATCTCATCGAGTCCCAAAGGAGCAAGTCATTTGTGTGACCAAGACTTGTATCCGGTGATAACCACTTTGTAAATCGATCATTACCTAGTGGATTCCTCCGGGGAGTTGGAGAAAGAGAGGAGTAGAAGAATTACCCCATCTTCGAACCTCTATAAAAATTATTGTGTCATTTACATTTCAGCATTTTATTTTCGCATATCACTTTATATCTCTTTGATAATTTGCTATCCAACTAATAAGTAACTAAGTGCTAAAATCAAGTGTTTAAAACAAATCAAATCAAATTTCAAGGGTGTTAAGTCTTCATTTGAAAATCTCATCATGAAAAGTTAAGGTTTAGACTAAGCAGTGAGTTATTCTATCAACGGCTCAATCGAGTCGTTGAGTGGCTAACTCTATTTGGTTAACTAACTTAGTTGTCTCACAAGGACTTAGGTTTGTGTATTTAACTCAGTAATACTTTAAAAGGACTAAAATCAAAAAGTTAGTAAGGTTTATTCAATCCCCCTTCTAAACCTTACTCACACCCCTTGGGACCTACATATATCTAAGAAAACATATGCAATGCTTCGTTGAAGTAGACAAGAAGGTCTCACACGTGCAACATGAGACCTTGGCATGCATGAATCATTTTACAAAATTTACGCCAAGGAGATTGAGATAATCAATTGTTGGAAAACCCCTGGTTCAAAAAAATGAATTGCTTGACCGTGCGGAGAAGCACTTAGGGACGGATGAGCTTATCGGCCTAGAAATAGGTTCCACGAGATTATCTTGAGAAGAAGATAAGACTAGTCACAGGAAAAGAGAAATAAAGAAGTTTGATAGGAGGTTCACTCCGCTAAATGCACCCGCATTGAGGTGCTTGCGACGATCTAAAGGTGAGGAATCCTTGTGCCACCAAGAAAATGAAGGATAACCTAATGAGAGCTTCGGCAAATGCCTATTACTATTTGTCACATCAAGGATAAATACTATGGAGAATCGATTTTCAAACATTAGTCTAAGATAGAAAGACTTATGCATAGATGATAATGAAAGAATACTTAAACTAATGCCCATAGGTAGATCACTCAAGACTAGTTATGGATGCATATTCATGCAAGACCACCCACTTAAACTCCAAGGCTAGAATAAAAGGCAAGACTCAAAAATTGTAGGAGCAATCAATAACATTGAGGATAAATTCATGGCTATTACACTTCGAGCTTACATGACTACCAGGTCAAATCCCTTCCAGAAAGTAGAGCCTATGATACGTAGAATGCAATGGCCGGTGTTGTTGTAAAACCAAGTGAAGTCCTCTCCACTCAATGGATAAGTGATTAGCCATTTGATGGCTCCATCCTTTATAAGTATAACTTAGCTTTGAATAATTATCCATTTGGGCACAACAATTTATTTTATTAACCCCAACATTTAGAATTATCTTTAGGATAATATTTGCCTTCACTTCTTTTGAATAATTGTGAATTTTTGTCATTATCCCCTATCCGGAAATCACTCTCGATTACTATTTATCTTGATCGAATGAATGGTAGCATGAACCAACGCAGTAAATTCTAATACCCATAAGTGGTAATGTTGCGTGTTGCCTCCGGTGAAATTCTTAGTCCTATTAGAGGAAATGCTACACATTGACTTGCGAACCTCAATGTTTTGTAAGCGGTAATGTTATGCATTTTCTAAGTGAAGCTTAAAGTCCTCGTATGCGATAACCTTACGCGTTAGTCTAGGTAAAACTCAAAGTATGTAAGCGGTAATGCTATGTGATGTTCTATGCAATTTGAAATCTTGTAAGTGGTAATGTTGTGCGATGCCCTATGCAAATGTAAGTCTAATAAGTGGAAAACAATGTGTTTCCCCTAGTAAAAGAATTCTAAAACTTTACTGCAACTAGAGATACAATTTGAAAGGTCTAGCCAAATAAGCTAGTTATTAAACTCTCTCTTCAAGAGAACGAAGAAATATTCCTAACATTTGTTAGGGATACATCATGAAGAGTTCCCACAGAGACAACAACACCAACCCAAAAATCTCGGAAGGATGAAATATTCTAATCTCGCAACATCCAAATGAAGAGTTCCCCAGAGACAACACCACCAACCCAAAAAGCCCGGAAGGGTGAAATATTCTAACATGCGAGATGAATACAATTTCTCAAAAGGCAATGAAGAAGGAGTCATCCCGGAAGACTCAAAGAATAATCATCATGGAAGACTCGAAAAGCCTTTCTCACCAAAATAGAAAACCATAAGGAAGTACATACTCCTTTAAGGAGAGCATTTAGAAGAGCCTTATATTCACTAAGATTTAGGGGTTAGGTTTTGATCGTCTATCAAAACATAGATGCTACAAAGGCCTAAAGAAAGGGCCTACATTTAGGTGCAATAAAATATATAGGTTCATCATGGAACAAGTATCGCACTGAGAGAAAGTAAAAATCTAAAAACCCAAGTAAAATAATCGGTCGGCGAAGACAATTGATTCACTTATGTCATCAACTGACCTTCTTGGTAGCACGCTCGTTATATATGCTCGTCGTGCCTCGATCGGCCTTAAAAGAAGTTGCATCTTTTGGCATGGGTAGTACTATCAAATCTCTTAAGTGTTTCTTTAACTATACTGAGTCTCATTCATGTACAATATCAAGATCTCCTCTTATTTGGGGGTGTGATTGATTCATTCATATTTTTCCCGCCTAGAAGTCTGCTAGAAGACGCTTTTTGTGCCTCTCTTGCATCAATAATCACTCACCATCTTCTTCGGCCTCGAGCATCATATTGCCACCGACTTCGGCATGATTCATCCCCTCAAGCACAACATACTAGAAGAGGTCCCGCTCGGATACATTTATAATGACCAGTCTCACCCCGCATAGTCTCAAGATCTCCTAATCTTGGTGTGTGATCGGTTCATTCATGTTTCTATTTACCTAAAAGCTTGCCAGAGCCGCTTTTTGTCTTTGTCTTTCTTGTATCGACGATCATTCCCCATCTTCTTCGGTCCCTATCATCATTTGTCCACCATCTTCTATTTAGTTTGTCATTGAACCACAACGTACTCGGAGATGTCCCATTCTCGGTACTATTTGTAACGATCAATCCCACACATGCACAATCTCGGTGTCATAATTTATAATTGAAAATTAGTATGATAATTTTATACACGTGACAATCATCATCGCGATTGAATAGAAGATGAAACATCATTTTGAGCTAGAAGATCTCATCGTTAGAAAAATAGGGTAATGAGATACTACCCAATTGGGTTGTACCTAACTACACTGCGATTTTGCCATGTTTCCTAATACGACATATGCATGTATTTTCTTTTTCAAAACGAAAAGCTCTATGTGCGTAATTATTTCCTAATTATTGGCAAGATTTGAAATTAAGGCCCATTTGATTATTTTTGTCTGTGTTTGGAAAAGCTGTCCATAATTTGGAAAGTCCAATTTCCTTAAACTTTCTAGATGTGCATAAGGGTTTCTAACCTCTCCGAACTTTATTTTAACTTGATAATTTGTTCTCACAAGTCTCATTTATATGAATATCTGGTTGCTCCCAAAAAACGTCCTCCTATCGCCGATCAACTTCCAAGTGAACTCCTCCGCGAAACCCGCACAAGGGGGTAGGAGGGGAGCTCAGCGTACCCTCTCTCGATCTTAAGTCGGTGACTTGGAAAGAAGAAGAAGAGGCGAAAATATATTGTAAAAGCAAAGATGAGATTAGATTTAGAATGAACTGGACTTGGGCTTTTATACCTTAGCTAGAATTAGGGTTTTAGTAAAATCCAGGGATTCCATTACGATTTGGTGTCGAGTCATCATTAGGTTGGGATCGGATCTCCTAAAAAACCCTATTTTTATGCCTCTAAGACATCGACTCAACTAACCCGAGACACCTCGGACTACCAAGCTCGAGCCACGTCGGTCGGTGCATTAATGCACCCCTTAAGATCTCTTGAGCCCCTTACTCCCGTGGCCGAATCAACTTGATCGGCTCGGCCTCCTTTTTCATATCTTTCCAAAATTAGCCCTTGAGTGCGGGCCGATCGATCGCAACCCAAATGAACTTACAAGATCAACCCAACACTTCTTTTAGTGGACCAACTCAATGCCGAGCCCAAGAGGTCGGCTCAATACCTATGGTAGCGGTGGCCCCCATACGTGTAGGCCTTACCGGATCGGCCCAATGCTTGTGGGGCTTAGCAGTCGCCCCAATGCCCATGGGCTTAGCCACGTCGGCCCAATGCCTTAAATCCTCGAAAGTCGGGCCCATCGCTGGGCCTTATCAATCGGCCCAATACGGTGGTCACCCTGCACCATATTTCACCCTTATCAATTCCTCCCCCAACTATGGTTAGATTTCTACCTCGATCATAGTTGTTTGCGAGTCAGTGACTGTTTTTAGGGTTTTCATCTTTTCGAGTTCCCGCCGCTTGGCCTTTCAAATCTCTCGACACGGTGACATGATGGACAAGACGTCTTTTCAACTCCATGCCTCTTCGTGATTCGTGCGGTGTCTCCTCGAATTTCGAGGCACCTTTTCATTTCCTTCTCCTATAAAAGGCCCCTTTCCACCTTCATTATCATTTTTCCACACATTTTGAAAGCACCCCTAGAGCGTCCGATACCGTCCCTTCTCCGGTGGAATTCTCCAAATTTCGGCAAGCTACGCATTTGTGCCCCCGTCCACTTTCCTCCTTCAATCTTCTATTTTCATTCAATAAGTAATCCCCTCTTTCCCCTTTCTTTTTCAAATTTTTACCTTATATTATGGCATCTTCTTCCTCTCTTTCAACACCATCGGATCCTTATATCGATTTAGAACGGTGGGGATTTAGAATGGGTTGAAACGGTTCCGACTCACAACCCCTTTCTCTTACCGAGTCCATCCCCGGATCGATCGATGCTACCGAGTCCGGCTCTAATTCGGGCCCGAACTTCGATACAATAGAGATTCGAGCTACGAGTTCGGGTCCTCGTCCGTGTACCCTCATGATTTCAGAGAGACTACCCTCATGACTTTTAATCTCCAAACTATAAAAAGGAGCGCAAAAATTCCTTCCTCTTTCAAACTTTCCTTACCCAAAGAAACTCAATCGCCCTAACCGGCCTCCACCAAACGCCTTAGCTTTCTTCGTCGGTCGGATAGAGGTGGCCTCGATTCCCCATTCATCCCTTTATGGCCGCAGTGTCAGGCCTCTATCGTGTACCCTCAACCGATTAGCCCCCAATTCCTTCCGCATCTTTCTTTGTCAGCTTCTTGATATTAACCAAATATCTAGAAATAGAGCCTATTCTCGAATGTTCTTTGCCTTATTCCAAATAAAGAGCTCAACCACCAAGGGTCTATTCTATATCATCTCCCGAGGTGACGCTCAATTTTGAGTAAATATCCTTCCTCCAATAAATTTCGGAAGGATAAGTATTTTTTCA
Organism: Rehmannia glutinosa; assembly: GCA_016081115.2. Classification (NCBI taxonomy): domain Eukaryota; kingdom Viridiplantae; phylum Streptophyta; class Magnoliopsida; order Lamiales; family Orobanchaceae; genus Rehmannia; species Rehmannia glutinosa. The sequence goes on from JABTTQ020003032.1 coordinate 273,036, forward strand.
TCTCTTCTCCCCGAGCTTGGGGTTTTCCTATCGCCTAGACTTGGAGCCTTCCTCTTGGCGGAAACATAACCCTGCAGAGATCGGTCCCGAACTCCAATCCTTAATAAATAAACTTATCTTGGTCAAATATGACCTCTCCGTCTCATAACTCCATCTCTCTTGTACTACTTGAAATGAGCTCCATAATGGCTCCCCTACCTTGTGACATTGGTAATTATTTTTTCATATTTAATTCACCGTTATTACCCATTGGCTAACCTTTTCTTATTGGGCGAGACATGTTTATGGCACAAATGGTTCCGAGCAGGAGGAGGAAGACCGACAAGCCGCTTCCTGGTTCCTCCTCTTTCTCGCCGGTCGCTATTACAGTCGGGCAACCCGGCCTTCTCGGCTTCGGCGACCTGATTTGGCCGCCATTGTAATAGCCGACCTCACAGTCCCGAGACTCATCCTACCATCCGACCTCCTCCTCCAAGAGATCGGGTCCTAGAACTAGTGTCAGCGTGCAGCCAAGAAGGCTAAGACTACTACCACCTCGGCCATTTCCTCTCACTCTCACTCGCAACCTTATTCACACACCCAACCGGACTTTCTTCACTCGGGAACTCCATCTTGAAGAATCGATGGGACTTTTGCCACTCAAGTATGTTCAAGGCAACTACCCAAACCCCGACCGCGCGCCTTAGAGAAACTTAGCGATGCCGAGTGGTGAGCGCCTTTTGCCTCGAACCATTCAAAGGTTGAGGCCCATCTTGCCGCCTTGATATCCCGAGCTCGTGTGGGTTTTGTTGACCCCACCCTCGTTCGCCGAGCTCAATATCGCAAGAAAGAGTGCACACGGTCAAGGCTCGGAGACTAAACTTATGGAAGAGGTGCGCCGCTTCAAAGAGAAGGAGGAGGTCCATAAGGCCACTGTGGCCTCTTTTGAGACCAAGTTGAAGGCTTTGGAGACCGACAATGCCGACCTCAAGACCGAGGTGAGCGATCTTCAAATCAACCGCACTACCATTGTCGATCAAGCCCGAGTTGAGGGCATTGAAGTCGATCGTCAAGGTTTCGACCTCCCCAGGGGCTCTTCCATAGTTCAAAGCTATCCAGAGATGGTGAAGCAAGCCTTTTTAAGCTCCGAGAGAATTTATCAAAGTCCTATCTTCACCGCTATGGAGTATTATGGATTTGCTTTTGATCAAGCCGAGCCACTCAGGGAACGCAGATATCACCATCGAGCCTTTTGATCGCCGAGGTCCCAAAAGGATCCTTCCCGACCCCAAGTGCTTCGTGTTCTCGATGAGGCGGAGCGTCTTAATCTAGCTCCGGTGGAGGTTTTCATAGAATCTTTATCTGCTCCATTTGTCCTCCACCCCGCTTCTAGCTCGGGGGTCCTCTCATCCTCCCGGAGGTCGCCCACCTCCCTAGCTCCCCGAAGGCACCCCCTCACTCTGTTCGGAGATTCCGGATGATGATCATGAGATCGCTTTGTGGGACGACGTGACCATCTCGTGCGGATGACCGACCCCTTGAAAATGTTGCCCCTACTACTTAGGGGTTTTTATATCGTTTTTTGTTGTATTTCCTTTTCGACTTCAAGATATCCGATGTACTTGTACTCTTGTTTTGCTAAGTAATGAAAGATTCTCTATTTTTCGATCTCTATTCTCACATTTTTATTCTTGCAGTAGCTTAGATTTATTTCATCATAAGGCATTTACTCAAGCCGAGCTAATTAATTAAAAAATAATTTAACCAAAAAATATCGGTGTAACATGCTCCTCGTGGCTCACCGAGCTCCTTTCATGGCCTCGTGGCCCCAAGTATTTGGAGACTAGCTTGGCCGAGCTCCAAATACTTGTCAATTTCTTCAAAGGAAGGCGGCTCGAGCCGAGCTCCTTGCATGGCCTCGTGTCCTCAAGTATTTGGAGACTAGCTCGAGCCGAGCTCCAAATACTTGTCAATTTCTTCAAATGAAGTCGGCTCGAGCCGAACTCCTTGCATGGCCTCGAGGCCCCAAGTATTTGGAGACTAGCTCGAGTGAGCTCCAAATACTTGTCAATTTCTTCAATGGAAGCGGCTCGAGCCGAGTTCCTTACATGGCCTCGTGGCCCCAAGTATTTGGAGACTAGCTCGGTGAGCTCCAAATACTTGTCAATTTCTTCAAAGGAAGGTCGGCTCGAGCCGAGCTCCTTGCATGGCCTCGTGGCCCCATGTATTTGGAGACTAGCTCGAGTGAGCTCCGGATACTTGTCCATTTTTACTAATTCTATTTTCCGAACTTATAATTCGGGAAGAAGGCCATTTCATTCAAAACGAGCAATTTCATTACATCAAATATTCCTTTATTCTAGGAATAATATTTTTTAAATTGCAATCGATCCATGCTCTCGGAAGCTTCCGCCCATCAAGTTCCTCCAACTCATATGCACTTCCCCAAAGACACCTTTGCCCCAAGTGGCCCTTCCCAATTTGCATCCAACTTCCCCTTATTCTTGCTAGCGTTCGACCTTCTCGTAACCAAGTCTCCGACCGGAAGGCCCTCCTCCTCACCTTTTTGTCATAGTCGCCTTGATCCTTCCTCGTGTTCGTTCCATCCGCAAAAATGCCATAATAGTATCAAAGACTTCTCGGATCATCATCTCATTGGCATTTTCATCAAAATTTTGAACCCAATGAGTTTCCATCCCGATCTCGCCGGTATCGCGGCGTCCATTCCATACACTAAGTGAATGGAGTTTCGCGATTCTTCCTTTGGATTAGTTCGATACACAATCCGAATCGAGCTCCCAATCCCATGATGGAGGTCATCCATCCACTCCGACCGATCCCCGATCCTCAATTGATGTGGGCTCCACCCTCGATGAATGCGACCGCCACCGTAGGCCGCCTAACCTCTCTCCCCGACCTTCGGGGACCACAGGAGGGGGACCTTTGGAGGAGGGACCCACAGCGGAGTTGGTGCCGAAAGCATCTCCTCGGCCGCCTTTCCACCGTTTGCTCAATGGCCCTAGTGATGAAACCACCTAACTGTTCAAAGAACATTGGGCCCAAATCAACACTCCCACCAGGACATGGGTGTCTGTCCATCCACTCGGCCCTCGTAAACCGCGCCTCCGCCCTCCACCGGAGGTGGAGGCCTCGACATCTTCTTGCGTAACCCCTTAGGAGTATCTCCCAACGGCGTACGATTGAGATCATCTTCCAAATTTCTCCCGATATCTTCCATAACCATCACTTGAAGCTCACATCTCCGCTCAATTTTTCCACAGACGGTGCCACTTGGTTGCTCCCAAAAACGTCCTCCTCTCGCCGATCAACTTCCAGTGAACTCCTCCGCGAAACCCGCACTGAGGGGGCTCGCGCACCTTCTCCGATCTTAAGTCGGTGACTTGGAAGAGAAGCAAGAGGCGAGTAAAATATTGTAAAAGCAAAGATGAAATTAGGTATAGAATAAACCTGGACTTGGGCTTTTATACCTTAGCTAGGATTAGAGTTTAGTAAAATCCGGGATTTCGTTACGATTTGGTGTCGAGTGATCATTAGGTTGGGATCGGATCTCATAAAATACCCTAATTTTATGCCTCTAAGACATCGGCTCAATCGACACGAGACACCTCGGACTATCAAGCTAAGCCACGCCAGGTCGGTGCATTAACGCACTTAAGATCTCTTGAGCCCCCTTACTCCCTGTGGCCGGGCGAATCGGCTCGGCCTCCTTTCTCATATCTTTCCAAAATTAGCCCTCGAGTGCGGCGAGATCGATCGGACCCAAATGAACTTACAAGATCAACCCAACACTTCTTTTAGCGGACCAACTCAATGTCCGAGCCCAAGAGGTCACTCAATACCTATGGTAGTAGGTGGCCCCCATACGGTAGGCCTTACCAGATCGGCCCAATGCTTGTGGGCTTAGCCGGTCGATCGTCTAATGCCCATGAACTTAGCCAGGTCGGCCCAATGCCTTAAAGCCGGAAGGTCGGGCCCATACGTTGGGCCTTATCAATTCGCCCAATACAGAGGTCACCAGGACCATATTTCACCCTTATCAATATCTATTTTTATTTTGATAAAAAAAAATTCAATAATTTGTATGTTCGATTTTGAATCATCTCTATCAAGTGGTCTTCATGATTTAAAGTCATATGTCATTGAATCAGTGAATGATATGATTTATTATTTCACTGAAAAAATAATTAGATTTTCATTCCTTTTGGTCTCTACTGGAGTTAAATTCGCCAGCCTCAAATCTTTACATTTATGAACTCTAAATTTGACCCAACGAATACATTTCTAGTGCCTAAGCCCATTGCATGTAATATCGATTTGCTCAACTCAAGATAGCTCAGCCTCATTGAACTATAGATATTATTTTTGGGTTTTTAGTGGCCTCAGGCCCAATATACCATTACATTGTACCTTTTTGATTTTGCGTTGGTTTTTGGGTCTTTAAATGAAGTACCTCGGTGATTCATGTCGAGACCTACATTAGCTAATGAGTTTAGTTTGGGCCAACAGAAATTATGTCCTACTCGATTTATTTAAGTTCAATAAAGATAAAATATTCTACCATATCTAAAGTTTGTGATTCATGTGTGAATGATAATATCCATGCTACACTAATTGTATGAATAAATAGCAAGTATAGATAAATAACAAGTGTTTCATTTTATAAAAAATGTGACACTTGGACAATTGATTTATACAAGGGTATGTTTTTAGCTATATCAAGTGTATGTAAACCATGTATAAGGTCATGTGTGAATCTCCAACCATGCTCATCTAAATAAGGTAACAGAATCCTTCCAAATCCATTTACCTTATTGGTTCTCCTATTAAAAACCTGGACTAATGTAAGATTGACATTGCATTACATTAATGCATTACTTACTTTTCTACAATTTTCTTGAGTCTCTGACTATCCTACTTCATCGCACGTTTATAAAGTATAAAAAGGATCCTGATAGTAAACTCCCGACACCCCTAATCGTTGTTGTTTAATAGGTTATTGAGCGGGCACTTGAGATGATTCAAGCATTATTTGTGAGTTGGTATTGACCGTGTTTCTTTTTAGCCCATCAAGTGGCATCGTGTGTGGAAAATGTTGTTGACAGGGGAGAATTGCACCAAATATGAAATGTGTATCTAGAAGAAATGATGATGGAAGATGACTTGCCCACTATTAGTTAGACATCGTTGCTCGACAAGCGATACTTGATTTCTCAAGCTAAAGTTAAGATTAAAATATCTTACGAAGGCTTGGGCTAACTTTCAGTGCATTAGTTAACTAGTTTGATTATATCTATATCGTCCCTTCTCTATAGAGAATTCTCTATAGAGAAGATAGAAGGTCAATCTCTCTCCACCCTTTGGTTTAACGAAGTTCAGAATAACAAATTTTTATTGTCGCAATTAACAAACAAGAAAAAGCGTACAAATTAAATACATATAAATCAAAATGAAAATATATAGGTTACAATTTCTATTTCTCCCTCGATTCTTTTCTTCAAGAACAAAATATCCAGGAATTTGAGCAATTGGAGTCGATTCTTGAGTTTAATCTTCTCCAAGCATAAACTTGAACTTCAATATCGTTAATTCGAGGGCTTGAAGGCTTGATCTCGAATCAAACGTGATATATTTGATGATATTTGATTTGAATATATGAACTTCTTGGTGAAATAGACCTTTTGATCTCCCGCCAAGATGGTTTGGACTTGATAACGTCAACTCGAGGGCTTGGAAGCTTATTCTCGAATCAAACGCCGTGATTTGGTAGACTCATGAAGAACGCCTTGAATTTCGCAACTTTGAACACCGTGGACTTCTTTGGATTTGGACTTCTTGACTTGAGAGAATCCGCCTCTTGAAACTTAGACTTCTTCTCAGGATTTTTGTGTGTCTTTGAATTATGAAGAGGACCCTATTTATAGTTGTGGAATAGGAGCTCTTGCCATAATTACTTGATTGAAGGACGCAATTTGATTGGTCTTGATGATTTGATTCAATTTGTTGCCATATCCAGGAAGATGCGATTTGAGTTACCAAAATAATGGTATTTTCTTCCATAATTGACGAGATATTATCTTAATTCCCAAGATATCGAGATTTGACATGTGGCGACATTTGATTGACCAATAAATTATATATTAAAAATATCAAAATTAACTATTTATTTTTAGGAATTAAATTTGAATAAATTCCCAAAATACAAATAGAAAATATAAATTGATATTTAATATATTATTTTCCATGTGTCGTCATTTAATTGGACGTGAAATTTAATTGTCTACAGAGTCCACTCGAACATAGGTGGGAGAACAATATATTGGAGAGGGCAAAAAGCCCAAGAAGAATGTTGATATTTTAGAATATGAGAGCGTATGGTCTCCCCTAAACCGATGGACGGACAAAGATATATTTGAGTCTCGATTTGTTTAAGAAGAGCCAAAGTAGGCGCGGTCCTTTTTGGGCCTCTATAAATGAAACCCAATCCAATCTATATGTGGACTTTGGGATGAGCCAATTTTTAGGCTTTACTAAATAGACATCTCAATGGCCAAATTAATAAATTTTTGTGTGTCATTCCTCACCCTAAAGGTTAATGTTATTTACTAAACTATAATCTTGTGATTTCTTACAATTGTAGTGCCTATTAATGCATAACGTTATTTGTATTAATTTAAACTCTTTTGTTTTTCAATGATTTTCTTTATTTCACAATAAAATTTATTTGTGCCTACACACACTAAATTGCTACTCGAGGAAAAGTCAACTTAACAGGGTGGCTTAGCGCAGCCAGCCACCACAAACAATTGTGGGATGGAGGTCGAGGGGTTCAAATCCCTCGCCCATCAAATTGTTTGTGGGGTGGAGGTCAGGGTTCATATCCTCAGATTGTCGAACATAATTGTTCTCTTTACGCGGGAGGATCTGGTTGTATGTCCACCCGTCAAAACACATTTGGCCAGGTGCGTGCACATCTCGCGGTTTACCTTGGCGGCAAAGAATGAGGAGCCGGAGTGTTGTCTCGGGCGTAGTCGGGCGTAGCGCAGGTGAGTTATAAAAAAAAAAAAAAAAAAAAAAGAAAAAGAGGAAAAGTCCAACTCAAATGGCATTTACCAAAATCTCCAAAACCACCTAGAATATATTCACCATGCTCGTTTCCACTCCTACTCCTAGACTATTGTTTAGCTCTAAAACGCCATTCTTATTCCATTCTCAACAAAATTTCTGCAATTCTTTCAACAAGACGACTCGGTCTCACATGGGCACGAAGCCCTTCTCCTCAAAAAACCCATCTCTATTGCCAACAGATGCCCACATAATAGCAGACGCTGAACCCAGTATTAGCCTACAAGAATGGCAGGACTGGGGCACCATTTCGCCTGTACCCTCGATGGTTAATCAAATCATTCAAGATTTGAGGCTTTTGGAAAAAGATATTGGTACTTGCATGACGTTTGATGGCAACCACGGAAAACTCACGGTGAGAAATCCAAACTCTCGTTCATATCCATGTGGATATACATTTTTTTAATATTGTTTTGAAAAATTGATTTTACTTTCCCTTTCCTTCAATATTTCTGGATGAGATGGCGATTTTGTTTATGAGTTGGATTGGGTGATCAAATGATGTGGTTATGGTGAACTAGAAGACAGGGATGTGTTAAGCGTAATTATGCCTTTTTGTTGTTCATTTCTCAAATCGCAATTTTGAGAATGGTGATTTTTTCGCGTGCTGTATTGTGTACTTTTGGCTATGTTTGAAAGTACATTGTGGATTATTATAGATATGGTACTTCTATTTTTCATTTTCGTTGACATAATTCTAGGTCCAAATTTAGCATCATGTTAGAAAAAATGTCAATGTACTGAATAAAACAGAATAGTAGGCATATGCCGTGGACAATACATTAGTTTCTTTGTGCTGTGTTAATTGAAGGTCCAGGCATGCCAACGTGTTCGTTTATTATTGTAGAGTTTGGCATCTCCAAATTTTTGTTTTAGTGGTAAGGGGGCGATTTGAGTATTTGTGGGTTGAACACTAGTATATACCACAGTAAGAAATTTCAATGAAACTAAACAGTGTGATTTGATTGCTCTAATACAGTAACTATTTTTAAGTTGTATTGTCATTTCATCTATTTTTATTACATCTTTAACTAATTCGAGCTTTTGGTTTCACTGATCTCAATGCTTTTTCAATATATTGCGTGCTTGCTGCAGATATGCATAGTTATGTTATGAGTGAAATTTGATCAGTGTGGTTGATTACCTCTGCTCATGAGTATACTAGCCTTTAATACTCTTTGCTGGCTTTCAGGGAGGCTTCAAGGTGCAAGAGGACAAAAAGCATAGGGCAAAATATGCGTCTTTAGGTAATTCTGAAGAAAAACTCCAATTCTTTTCAGCTCGACAAATAGCTTGCCGGTTACTTGGGAGTAGGGGTTATCTATGCCAGAAGGTACATAGTTGTTTACTGTTTACATGCCATTATGTTTCTACTAGTATATATTGCTCTTTCATTTCTTTTGAAGGATTATTTGGTCAATAGAATTAATAATAGTTCTTTATCAATTTATCTGTGTATGCGTTCTCTTTCTTTGAACAGTTTTTATATTCCCTTTTGAAAACGTCTTGTAGTGTTGGCTTCCCCAAGAAGATTGCATGTGTTCAAGAGTTACAATGTGTTCCCTTTGGCATAGAGTGCGTATCTGGTTGTATATGCATCCAAAGGTTTGAGTTTCTCTTCTTTCGCCTTTTATTTTGAGCACTTTGAAATAGGAAAATGAATGCTATGTTCTGATCGTTTTCATGTTAATTTTTGAAAACAATTTTGGAAATTTTTAAGAAGATTCGTGTTAAAATAATGAAAACATGTTTGTAACAAAAAAATGCATGTGTTAACAGGTTGATCTCACATTTCATTTTAGAAAATATTTTGTCTACTTGATTTAAAATATAATTTAAAAAAGTTTTCCTCAAACTGGGCGGTGGGGTTTCTGAAAAGTGAGACGCAGCTTTCAACTTAGGTTGGTGTACCTTTTGAAGATAAGGTTGTTAGTGAAATGGTTTCAGAAACATTGTCTAAAAATATTCCAGAAAACACAAATTCTCGTGGAAAACATAATTCATTTCAAGAGGAGTCATATTCATTTCGAGAGAATGATCCAAACACAGCCGTGGTCTCTTTCTATTTTGTCCTATTTTGTGTTATATGACAATTAAAAGAGAATCCTTGATACGTCTTCCATTTTTAACAGGACTTTTTAAGACAGAATAATACTGGGAAGTTATTGTGGCAAGTTTTTGGTGTTCAAGCTGCAAGTCTATGCCTCTTTGGCATAGCTGAGCATGAAGAAATGATGTGGAATGAATTGAATCATGCCGGTAATGACATTATTAACTACATTATATTTTGTGTATTTGTCTAAATGTTTTACCCAACTGCTGTTTCTAATTGTCTTTGGCTTTTCTATGAGTGGCATGCATGATTAGATGGAACTTTTGATTATTTTTCTTTGACAAATTGCTGTTTTGGTATTACGCCAAAATCAAAAAGGGAAAAAACGAAAAACTTCCGCTATCATGGTGGGGTTTAGGGTCCTCAGAATGCATTGATTTAAACAATGCAATGACTTTGTCATTGTTTATGAACCTAAAAGTATCATAACTTTATCCAGATATAATCTTATTCGGAAATAAATTATTTATTGGCGACATAGGAAGGAAATATTCCATTTGTTCCTGTACTGTGTGTACAAGTGGCTTCTGATTGCAATTAACATGATTTTCAGGTCGAAACATGGTTTGGTGCCTTTACCCAAATAAGAATGCAGTGACTGAATCCGTTAGAGATACTGTTGGATGTGCCGTGAATCTAGAAAGCCAAGCAGTGTCGGTAACATTTTATATTCCAGAAATATGCCAAATAATTTATTGAATTCATGAAATATTCTAAAATTGAGGATGAATGAATTTTCCTTTAAATACGTTCTGAAATGAATGAAATTTTCTGATTTAAATTATAACTCACAAAAAGTTGATGAAATATACTCTAAAGTTGGGAATTTTCCAGTGATTAATTGCTGAAATTAATTTGAAATTAAGTTTTGAGATTCACGAAATTCATATTTCTATCTTATGTTCTCAAACATGAATGTACCACACGTCAATAAAGCAATATTCATTCATCCTTAATTTCTGAATATTTAGAAATTAAGTTTTGAGATTCATGCAATTCATATTTCTTCATCTTATGCTTCTTAAACATTAACGCACCTCACTTCAATAAAGTGTGCGCCTTGCCTTTCCCCTTGCACGTAGGGCCCCAAGATACCTTTGTTATTTATTACTGCAGTATACAACCACTTTACAGAGGTGAAAAATTGATATGGTTATTGATTCACTCACTCATCCCATCAAAGTTCAAACTTAGGCTTTCCGAGGACACACATCCAGAAATTGGATTGGAAGAGCCGAGGGAGCAAAAAGTTAAGTTGGAATATTACTGGATCCACAGTAACACTAAACTATCCATATATGTTATCACCAGGGATGAGGCCTTCCATACGTTACCCATCTGTTATGCAACACCAATGTAAACATTTTTTAAAATTTTAAATATGGACCCCTTTTTCCTCCTTCCTTTTAGAGTGAAAAGTTATTCTCTCTAGAGATGAAGACTAGTGGTAAAATGAGAATATCTTAACACGATACTAGAGAAATTATGATTTTTGACAATAAAAAGGATAGTGATGCTTAAATAGAACTTGGTTTCTTCTAAAATTGAAATTTCCAATTAGTAAAATTCCATACATATGTTCGAAATATATTATTCTTCTACTCAGTTGTGCTAGATTACTAGTCACAGTACGCCCCATCCCCATCACTCGTTCGAAGGACAAAAGCTAGTACTTCTCACATTTCATATTTTTAAAAATTATTGAACTAACTAACACGCCCTTGTAACAATTCATAATTGTAGATGCTAAAATGCACAAAAAAACTATACAAAACTTTGTCTTTAATTGGTTGGCGAAGTTCTCACTCTTCTCTCTTTGCCCGTCTCTGTAGACTTTAAGTATTATTCACCTTGCCTAATTTATCCAGCTAGTTTTCTCTACAAAATCTTCCTACTAACTTCCTTTCAGTTTTTATTTACTTTTTATACTCGAATAATCCTAATGACTTGCCACCAATAAGTTTTGAATTTCTAGTATGATATACCAGTTGTTAGCATCCTGACATAATGGCTACTGCCTGAGAAAGGCTTTGGACATTGTTGCTAAATAAAAAAGAGTGACGGTTCGGCAAGAATCCTTTTATTATGCGTCCTGAGTTATATTATCTGTTCTGTATTCATTTAGCACATGTACAGAGTTCCCTTCTTCATGTATTAAATTTCATAAGTTGCTTACTCTGTGCTTTTCCTTTAAGGTTTTATATGCAATTGACAAGTGTACATAGTATCTTTCCTCATGTATTGCATTTCATAAGTTGATGATTACAGTGTGATTCTTCGTCTTACTTTCTCTGAGTTTCCTGCACTCTTGTGCGATTTGAAATTGCCCAAACTTAACCCATAGCGTAGGTCCAGTGAGCCCATGTTTTGTTAATTTCTGACCCATGGATATTTGAAGGATCGAGTCATGCCATGGGAGCTTAGATGCCTAATTTCAATGATAACATGTAGAGAAAACCTGAACTGCGTTTCTCCAGAAAAAACAGGATGTTTCTGAACAAACATAATTCATGAGGAATAAAGTCAAAGTTTCTCTTCTGTGCGTTTGCTTGTATGATGTTAGCCATTGAACAAAAGAAAAAAGAAAAAATAAAAGAAAAGGAAGTATGAAAAACAAATTTACGAAAATAGAAATCGTGCCCTGCTCCGGAAAGAATGAAATAAGAGCTAAAGGCACTCTTTAATATTTACAATACACAGTGGATATGCCTGAGATATAGAGTGGTTCAGTATTATAACAATCATGGCATTGTGTGGCCCAGAAAATCTATAAACAAAGAGATGTGATTACTAGTCGGTTTTGTAGTGGTCTTTCGGCTAATACAGGCCCAGCTAAAACTTTTCAGGGTTAAACTCCAATAAGAGACAATAGTAACTATGCCTACAGAAGACATCACTACAATTCTACTAACTCTTGGTCATGTGGTATATGGATAGATAATATCCTTTTACTAGTAGGCGAATCTATAATGCTTCTGTGTAGTCCCTTCAATGTTAAATATTTGTGCATCCTGTATTTGAGGTTATACTGAGTTTTGTGCCATAATATTACACAGGCAAATGAAGGTGACACCATGCACTTTATTTTGATTGATGGTACTTGGAGTAATTCAGGTGCAATGTTCAGGCGTTTGCAGGTATGACAGCATACAGTTTAGGGATAACTACAAAAGCTATCCCTGAGGTTTGGTGTTTCCCAAAAAACCCAGAGAAGTTTTAAAATTACAAAAAAACACCCTGAGGTTTGATTGTGTCTTAAATGTAAGGGGGTCACTGTATTATTTTTACAAATGTAAAAGGGGTGTTTGAAGTGTTTTTGCTTATGAATGGGACAAAGTGCAATTAAGAATCAAACCTCAAGGGGGCTTTTGTAATTTTCAAAAACCTCTGGTTTTTCTGTTATTAGCTCAAACCTCGGGGTTAATTTTTGTAATTATCTATCTCTCTCTCTCTCTCTCTATATATATATATATATATATATATATTTATCAAAATATTAAAGGTGAGTGAGCATAAGTTGTGGATGGACTTATGTAACTACATAAAATGATAAATAGCCTCAAATACAAATTAAGAGGTTCTTTTTTCTATTGGGTTCTTACTTCATTTTGCTCCATCTTGGTGAACATTGATGTCATGGTAGAATGCATAAATTGCTGCATTGCATAAACAGATGAAAATTAATATTTATTTGAAACTAAGGCATGGTAATATATTAGCTCTTCAGAATTACGACAGTTCTATTTCTGGAATCATTTGTTGGAAAATGGCTTCCAAATACGCATGTTATCATTTAATACTTCTATGCTAAAAGAGCTTCAGTGTTTCCCAACATCGTGACTGGTTAATCAAGATTTACGTACTGAACATTGTAAATATTTGGCATTGGGATTTTATCTGAACTGGTTTTAACTTTTTATACAGGATCGAGCTGAATTAGAATGGGGACAGGAACTTCGTTGCATATCTCTGAACACAGGTGTATCTTTAATGCATAAATTAAGGTACACAAATCAAATCTCTGAACGCTTTCTTAAGCTTGTTCATTCCGTGTTTTGTTCCTTTTTTTCGTTTTTGTTTTCTCTCTAGTTTGAAATTCAAGGTCTTTTTATTGTTCGATGAACTATATTTTACATCTGAGTTTGAATTTGAGGTCAGACCCCAACCGTCGTGGGATCGTACGTGTACAGCAGCTGCAGCAATAGGCCTCCTCTACGAACTCCAACTTGTTCCAGAGCTCAGTTCCTTCGGATTGGACAAACAAGCTGAGGCGATAGAAAACGCGTTGGAGGTTTTGTTAGAAGCTCTCACCGGCCGAAGGCTCCGTATGGGCCGGTCCATTTCTCGCAGGGAAAGGCACAACAGGGATATTTGCTAACAAGCGGACTATATAGTATAACATTGTTTGCATGTGAAAAAAGGGATTTTTTTTTTTTTTCCCATTTTGAGACTCCTTCAACCATTGTAACTTCTTTTCAGATGAAATAGAAAGTTTTACTGATTTCTGACAACTGACTATACATTAAAGAGAATCAATCCAGTGAGCAGTTAAACTCCAATTTGTTGAACAGAAGATGTTTTGTTGTTTTGTGGCAGAATTGAATAATCAAAGAAGGGAAGGATCAGCAAATGAAGTGGAGTTACAACGACGAATGAATGTTTTCTAGTACATGCTACTCCTAGAGGAATACACCAGGTGTAGTATTTACCGTAGATTTGCATACAATGCACGCCTATTATGTGTGATTGTGTGTGAATTTGTGTATATCCACAATAAATCTACGGTGGTTATCCCGAATGTTTAATCAATGATGAAAAGAAAAGATTTGATTTGTGGAAAGGATTTGAAATGAGTTTATGACAATGATTGAAAAACAGTTATAAAGTAATGAAAGTATCAAGATTAATTAATAATTTCTATAGGATAAATATAGCCCGAGACTTAAAAATCAGTGAGTTTATAGCAAAGACTTAAAATAGCCTATGACAATGGAAGGATAAATATTGATTATGTTTTGGTTTTCCTTATCTTTTTGTGATTGCAAAACTCCCAAAAATTACACCATTCATATATAACACACTATGATAATACAAGACTTAATTTGTCTTTTCATTTATGCCATTCTTCCCCGCTTTTATCTCCCCAACAATCTCTCTCCCATAATCATTACACAAAACAACCCAAAACCAAAGAAGAAAGAACAAATACATTTTTTTTTTAAAAACAAAGAGGAAACAGAAAATAACAATCCCCTGAAGATCTAAAAATTTTAAAGAGAGAAAAAGGGTACCGACGATCGATCTGAAGAAGGAAGAAGGCAACAATGGGGTCCACACGATCCTTGTTGCATTTGTTTCTTTTCTTCCTTGTGCTTGGCTTCGCTTCTTCATCCTACATTTCAAGTAATATTCTCATTCACATGTGTGTATAATATATATATACATATAAAATCACGTCCATTCATATGCACATAATACGTCGTTTAGGATATGGAATTTCATCGGTGTTTTATAAAAAATAAAAGAAAAGATAAATAAATAAATAAAAAGTCAATGCATGTTTTCATGCACGGAAGATGACATTATGGAAAATAATATACACGTTTTTCATTCGCTTTTAATTTTTAATTTTTTTTTTGGAGCAGATGAGGTTCTTGAGCCACACGGATCAGTAGGTCGTTCCCTTCTGCAGCAGAAATCTAGTAAGGCCTTCTCTTCTGTTTAATTACATCCCTTTTAAGCTTTTTACTAATTCCTTGAAATGGAATTTATATTCTGTAAATTTAATGGTGCTATTTGGCTTCAGAGGTTCCATTCTGATAGATTTTGGAATTTTCGGGATTTTGAAATCATTATTTGTTTTTATTTTATTTTCTGTTCTCCCCAATTCATAATTAAGTTTCTTTTTCTTTATTCATAATTAAGTGTCTGATACCGATCAATTTAACTCTCTGTCATATAATTATTGAGTTGGTTTGCAAAAATACTTTAATGTAAACATTTGACTTATTTCAACACATCAGAAATGCATATGCATAAACCCATATTATTATTATTCACGTGACATTCATCTGTATGTTAAAATATAAATAAGATGAAACATATAAGGGAAAGGGGATCCAAACTGGAAATTTATCGCCTCAGGTAGGGATAATTATAACAACCACCCCTGAGGTTTACTCTAATTACAAGAAAACCCAGTTTTCTTTCAAAATTACAAATACCCGCTTGACATTTGTTTCTAATTTACAAAATCTACCATCAGGAGAGGGTATTTGTTATGTAAATACAAACCTCAAGGGGGGATGTTTGTTATACTTTAGGGGTAGTTTTTGTAATTATCCCTTTATTGGTACTAAATGATCTCCATCTAGAGCCAAAAAAGACAACATTTGTGCTACTCCTAACAATGTGTGTATTTGATAAACTGCAGCATGCAGTGTGAACTTTGAGAACATGAACTACACCGTGATCACAAGCCAGTGCAAAGGCCCTAATTACTCGCCCGAAAGATGCTGCGCGCCGTTGAAGGTCTTGCTCTGCCCCATCAAAGATCAATTCAATGACCTCAAGACCAATTGTGCAGACACATTTTTCAGCTATGTCAATCTCTATGGAAAGTATCCACCAGGACTTTTTGCAGCATTGTGCAAGGAAGGCGAAAGGCCTCGACTGCAAAGACGTGCCCGAATCACCACCACCACCTGCGCAGAACAGTGGGGCTCCTTTTGCTGGTGCTTACTCTTCTATGCTGATGCTCTTTGCTGGACTTATGACACTCATGATATTCTACATTTGATGAACAAATATATGGCTGAAATGTTATGTATATACCTTCATTAAGAGAAAAAATATTATAAGTGGATTTATTTCATTTGAATATATATTTGATGATATTGTATAATTCTGTTGGTTTGTTGGTTATCGACACGAGTTTTTATTTATATATGGATTGGGATTGAAATAATGAGAATATAGTTTGCTTTTGTTGAGAAGGAGTTGATGTTTCTTAGTATATCAATTATTAATCGATCTTTAACAAGTAGTTGCTAATTAATAATCGATTAGCTATCAGTGTGAAAGTAGATAAAAAGATCAACACAGACTATTGGTTTTATGCTTGTTGTGTTGAACTAACACACTCATCTTTGTGTATTTTTAAAACGATTGAAAGTTTGAATATCTACACTGTAGTAAAAGTCATAGCTCATTATAATTCAAATATGTAAATCTTACAACATTCCAAATGTCGGTTTTGAATGTATATTAGAGTATTATATCTACTCTGTTAATTCTAATCTGTATACAGCTGTCAAAACTAACAGAGTAGATATAATACTCTAATAGCCCCTGCTCCACGAGACTGTTAAATTTGGTATAGAAGTTATGGGTTTTAACCCATATTTGGCCAATTAAGCGAGTTCAATTTATAGAAAATGGAAATAAATTAGATAATCATAATCTACATTGTGGGTAGGTAAGATTAACTTTTCATATTTCTTGTTGATGCTTGATCTCGCTCAACAAGAAATAAAATGCCTAAATAATGGCTGGAATTTAGGAGATATAGAATAAGATGCTTTTTTTTATTATATGGTCGAGCATGACTCTGGTGGTCGCTGTCTTAGCTAGTTTCGAGTACAATCTCTTTTATATAAGAATTTTCTATTGTCTTTTTCCTCATAAATGTGATCTATTTATATCAGTACAATGAGTAGACTAGCAATCATTACAAAGTTTAACTGACCGACTAGCCGCCTAAGTCGTTTTGTATCTCGGTCTACAGACAAATGTGAACCCTTCTTTGAAATTATTAAGAAAAATAAGAACTTCGAATGGACAGAGCAGACACAAGAAGCTTTTGATTCACTGAAACAATATCTATCCACCACTCCGGTTCTCCAAAAAACCAAGCCGAGGTGAAGTTTTATACATGTACTTGGCCGTTTCGGAATATGCAGTCAGCTCAATCTTTGATCCGACTAGACAACTTCATTCAGCACCAAGTCTACTATGTCAATCAAACCTTACATGATGTCGAGTTAAGGTACTCCCGGATGGAAAAATTAGCTTACGCACTTGTATTAGAGTATTATATCTACTATGTTAGTTTTGACAGCTGTATACAGTTTAGAATTAGTTGCACTGTTGGAGATTTAGTTAGTCTGTTGCTAGTTGGTTAATAATTCTTTCATCACCTCTGTATATAAACCTGATATCCTGTTTGATTGAGTATTGAATAATGAAGACTTCCATTGTGTGTTTATGGGGAGGAAGTTGAACCACAGACCAAGTTTGATTCGCCTCCATAGCATCAAGTTCATCTTTCATAGCGGCGCACCAATGTGGGAATTTAACTGCTTGATGAAAAATTGCGGCTCATATGTGGATGAAACAGATAGCACAAACTTTCGGTGAGCTTCAGATAAGGAATCCCCTATGGAGGCTTCTTGCTACTGCCCTACCATAAGAGCGAGGCGACCCTAATCCTCGCCAAGGCGGAAAGAGCGATTTCTCGTCCCAATAGCCAATGATTTGAAAGCCTTCATCCGGGAGTTCAAACAATTACACCCAAATGCTCCCTGGGACGACTTGATGTGCCTTAGTTTCGTTTCTCTTTGCTCCTTCCTTGGCTACTTAACCCGGAAACACCCTTTAACGTAAGAGCTCTTGAAGAGGGACTGCATCTCGATCCGCAACTGCTACTCAAATTCCTTCTGCTGCTGGCGGTGCTGGTAGCCTTGATCCACTTTTAAGGGGGAAAGAATGGCGGGATAATCCATAAGATCTGGCACTTCAGGGTTTTGTTAGAAGTGGATCTCATAAAGTTATGGAAGAGTGTTGGCATTGAAAATGCTGCAGTGGGTATTATAATACCTAAAAATGGACAAGCCTGCGGTTCGCTTCTAACAAAGCCCATAAAGCCTGAATAAACCCTAAAGAAAAACCATCGTATTTATTTATTATTAGTAAGATCTCCTCTAGATTGAACACCGTTTTTTCCGACAAGACTTGTTTGAGGGGAAAACAGATCCCGGGAGATGAAGATGAGTGCCCTGTGATAAGGTTAAGATGATAATCTTGTAGGTATGCAGGAGCTTTGGAAGATCGTGTAGACTTGTGCAACTGTGGAGATGAAGCAGACGGATAGGAGTCTGGTGCAATAGGCAAACTGTCAGGTTGAGCAGGAGAAGTAAAAAAGGGCTCCGAGGGAGATGTGACATTTGGAATAGGAAGAACCAAGTCACCAAAGGGATCAAGTGTGCTGACTGGAGAGCTAACATTGTGGAGGGAAAAATGGTTTCATGAAAAATAACATCCCTTGAAACAAATATTTGTTTAGTATGAATATCAAAAGTTTGTAACCTTTGACAGCAACAGGATAGCCAATGAAGACACATGAACGAGCCCGGGGTTGAAATTTCGTGCGATGAGATGCAAGTGTTGAAGCGAAAGCCAAGCAGCCAAATACCGAAGCAATGAAAAATCAAACTCCGTATGATATAATTTGGCAAATGGAGTATGATAATCAAGAAGCCGTGAGGGAGTGTGGTTGATGAGAAACGTAGCTGTGAGGATTATAGGATCGGAAATGCATTATATAGGCCAATGTCAATTAATATGAAAGGGAAATAGTGAAATTTTTAAAAGTATACAAAATAAATTAAACAAGTAATGCAAAACTTCAAATTACTTTTTAAGAATATTATAGAGTTTACTAACATATACCTTCAGAATGTCGATATAATAAAAAATATTATTTTTTTCTCAAATTATCTTAGAAACAATTACCGATAAAACACTAATAGATTTAAAATATACCGACACAAATATTGTAGGTGTTTAATAATAGTTTTAAATTTTGTTAGTAAATATTTACCAATAATGATTTTACCTATGTTTTAAGGTAATCTTAATAATTATCTACAAAAATTCTCAGTAGGTAAATTGATTTTTTTGTTGCATTGTATAAAAAAATGACTCCTTAGTTAATTACTATATTGCCATCACTGACAACGAAAAGACAACCTTATATGCCAAAATAAGATATAGAAACAAATCCAGCCGGAAGTCAAAAAAAGAAAAACAAAAGCAAACAGACAGAACCCCATACCATGATCAGATTAAATTTATTAATATGTTGATCGATGTTAAAGGAATATAAACGAACTGTCCAACAAATAACGTCTGCTACATTATTTGTATTTATTTCAATAAATTTGTCATTTGTAATAATTATAAGACTTTTTTTAGTCGTAATTGTTCTATAATTTATTTTTTGTTTAGAATAACTGAACTATATCATATCATTTTATCTTGTTATATTATGTGGACAATATTTCTTTTTTTTTTGACAAGAATTCGAGATTTGGTTTCATTTTGATTTTGTGTTTATTTAACAACTCGATATCAAATTATTATTTTACTAAATTTTATTTATAATTTTATATATATTATTTAATCTTATATCATTGTATTACTACTTACTAAAAAGGACAAAACTAATAAATAATAAAAATTAGGATCGTGATATTTATAATATTATATTTTTTATAACAGTTACCAAATTATCAAATCTAAAAAATAGTAAAAATGAAACCCACTCAGCCGTAAATTATTACGTAATAACTTGCTTTGAAACTATTAAATATTAAAACATGCCTAATTCTCAAGTGATTCTGAGATTTTAAGCTGTAAACAATTAAAATAATTTATGTACAACCAATGAACCAATCGTACAGAAATCCCACCAAATATGATTATTTGAAGAAAAACAAACAATTAACTATAGTGCAGAAAATTCTCTCACTATCAGCAGCAGTACACTAAAATAAATTACTTTTCTTATATAAATGTCAACATCATCACAATAATTTCCCTCCTTTCCAGCAGTAGCACGGACAATAAATTAGTCTACTAACATTAAATTAAATTAGCATAATAATCACGGAGTCCCCATAACCAAGTTACAAGTATATCCTTTTTTTTAAAATAAATTTTTCGGGCACCCAACAAAATAGGGGAAAAAAGAGAAAAAAGAGCCCCAATCTTATCTATGAGCTGTGACGAGCGTCTCTATGAATCTCAATCCATCAAACCTCGGAGCAAATTTCTCCGAAGAAGACGATCCCTGTGATGCTGAATTCTCGTTGTTTTTTGGGGGCAATCATCCTAAAATTAAAGCAAATAAAACCATCAGAACAGAAAATTATTACTACTAATTATAACAGAAAATTGAAAAGAAAATCATATCAAATTATACATAAACTCAACTTCCGGTAGAAAAAGCCCAAAACAATCGAGAGATTTGAGATGAACTGTGGTTTATGAATTTTCTTTTCTTCCGAAATTCTCAGACGAAATCAAACATATTATATATACAATAAAATTAACCAAAACCCAAAAAAAAAAAAAAAAAAAAAAGAAAAAGGCATATGACAGAAGGATTTTCGATTTTTACCTCTCGAGGAAAGTGAAATTTGGAGGAAGACGAAGAAACAGAGATGGCGGAGGCAGAAGCCGCAGCAACGGAGGCCGCTATGACGCCTGATTTCTTCATGCTTTTGGGGAGGAAAATAATTTTTTCCCAATGAATCTGAAAAATTGAATATTTTTAATTGTATTTTAGGAAATTTGAAAAACTGAATTGAAGTTTGGGAGAAAGGGTATAGGAGAATTTGGGAAGGGATTTATGGGGGAGGGGTATTTATAATGTGACAACTGGGCGTGCTCGGTCAATTTCTTTTTCGAATAAATACGCGGCAATCATCTTTCGCCCACTTTGTTGTCTATATTTACAGTCTTACCCTTCCATCCAATTTTATTATTTTTTTGAGCAAATTTTTATTATTTTTGGGATAATTACAAAGAAAATCCTAAGATTTGGGCTAATTACAAAAAAACTCAGTAATGTTTCAAAATTATAAAAAGCCTCATCAGGTTTGCTTATATCTTAAATTTAATCGAATAACTGCAATATTTCTATAATATCGGGGAGTTTTTTGAAATTTATTTTGTGTATAAAAAGAAAATGTAAGATAAAATCAAATCTTAAAGGAATTGTTTCATTTTAAAAAGTATCTGAATTTTTTTTTTTTTTTGTAATTAGCTCGAAGCTCAAGGCTTTTTTATACTTATCCCTTAGTTTTTATGTTGGATGAGGATGTTTGAATATATTTTTTTTTTTTTTTTGTACTTAGTAAACCCCCAAAATTTAGAGGAAAAAAGGTCACTATTTTGACTTGTACGTATTGACCTGAACAATTTCAGTTCCTACGAACATAATAATTTTGACTTGAAGATATACTAAAAAAATCTTGGAGGTGCAAATAGAATAAAGTTAATTCAATAAGATGTCATTAGACTCATGACTCATTTGCTTAAGTTGGATTATAATATTGTGCATGCATCCTTTCCTTTTTTTTTTTAAATAAATAAAGGTTACATGCACCCTTAGTAAATGATAATATATATTACAAATGAGTCTTAGATTAAATAAGCCGACCTTTGAATCAAACCATAAAAAAAGTTACCTTATCAATGCAAGTTTCGGAATCTTCAAATTAATGCGAATATTCAACATTTTTTTTTTGGTGATAAAGGCATACGTAGCATTCAACAATTAGGTTTACTTTTTCTAGGATCCTATAATTGTGAAGTTGTCAACGAAATTGTTATCATTAAAGAAGACGAACTTTATCCCTAAAAGCTCTATTATCGCTCTGCAGAGCCGTGGATCGTGGATGAGGTAATTTGCGGGATATATCAACGAGTTAGATTTACGAGTTGTTTTGCATCGAGTCACCACACAAGAATCATCCTCCAACCATTTACTAGGTGGATTTGAACCTCCACGCTTTGAGTGTCAACGAAGCGGACATCACATCACCCAAATCCTTTGTCGGTTGAGCTACGTCCGGGAGGCACGGAATTGTTATCATTAGATTAGAATTGCAAAAACTAATCCATGGAGAGGGTACATGGCTAAAATTATTTAAAAATTATAAAATTCCATATCTTATCGATTCTTTTAGTATTTATAATATATTATATCTTATTTATAAATAAATTGTTAAAAATTTTACCGATCAAAAAAAATTGTTAAAAATTTCGATAAAATAAGATAATATAACTTTTAAGTGTTAGTAATGATGATTTTGTAATTAAAACTATCAAAATTAAATGGTTTTCATGTTAGAATAAGATCTTACTTTGAAAAAAATTGAGATATTATTATTTTCATAAAAACTCTGTCGGGGCCGTCTAGCAGGTCGGATCATTAGAAGCAGATCTAACCGCATGGATCCGGTGGTATTTTCGTAATATTAGCAAAGTGGTGTTTTAGTAGTTTTCGGGAGTATCGGTATTAGCGGTCTTACGAAATGTATTAGTCGTCCTTCTAAAAATATTAGCGATTCTTGTTAAATGTATTAGTAGTTCCTGAAGAGTTTTTTAGTATTTCTCCTAAATATACTCGTGAAATGTATCAAAGAATCCCTCCAAAAGTATTAGTAGTTTCTCAAAAAAAGTATTAGTAGTTCTCGAAAAAGTATTAGTAGTTCCTTGAAATAAATCAAATTTTTCTCCGAAATGTATTAATAGTCCTTACGAAAAGTATTAGTCGTCCTTCTAAAATGTATTAACGATTCTTCCGAAATGTATTAGTAGTTCCTCTGAATATAATTAATTTTTCTCTCTGAAATGTATTAACGGTCCTTCCGAAAAAGTATTAGCCGTCCTTCAAAAAAGTATTAGCGATTATTCGAAATGTATTAGTAGTTATACGAAGAGTATTTTAGTATTTCTCATGAATATACTCGAGAAATGTATTAGTTATTCCTCGGAAAGTATTAGTAGTTTGGAAAAAATATTAGTAATTTCTAGAGAGTATTTTTAGTAGTCTTACGCAAAGTATTAGTTTTTCTTATAAAATGTATTAGTATTTCTACATAAAAGTATTAGATGATACTAATACTTGCATTCCCTAAACTACCACCACAAACCCATATCCAAGTTCATCTTTATCCTCTCTTCATCCACCCATGTTGCATTGCATCATCATCATGAGCCATCACCAACCATCGCCATTTTTCCTTTCGGTTGGTGTTGTCCATTGATTAAATATTTGAAAAAAAAAAAATGCCAAATCATATTGAGAAATCCCTCAAGTCTGTCTTTCAAAAAATGAGAATCTCCAACAAACAAATCCATTCCTCAATATGCGATTGCGGGCGCACCAAAACGCGCCGTCGTTCGCCGTCGAGGCCAAGGAGAATCAAGCGGCGGCGGCGACGCGTGACGCTCTCCGACATCGACCGATTCTATTCGAGAATTTGAGATCACCTGTACCAAGCGGAGTACGAAGAAGCAGATCTCGGCGAAGCGAAACGACCGCTGTTTTTGCGGGGGCCTGGTTTGTAATTTCACTTGAGTTTTTTTTTTCGTGGATCCGGTCAGTCTGCAAAATTGGTAGGATTTTAGACCCGTCTAATGATTTAGATCCGTTAGGATTGGCCCGTCTGAGAGACTAGCTCTATTATTTTTAAATAATTTTAGGATTCTAGTATGAGGTATATATATATATACCAAGTATATTAATATACCATGAATTCATTTTAACTGCTACCATTTTTCTTTGTTTTTTTATGTTAATAAAGGTAGTATCAATGCCAATTGATTTTAATTAAAAATAATAATTACACAATCAAACCTAGCTATTTAAATTAAAAAAAAAACATCATGATCAAATCAATTCTTGAATATCTCATGACACATAGTGTCGATTCAATGCATATTAAGCTATTTATAGAATTTTCATTCTAGTCGAACTTATTCATAATGTATTAGTAGTAGTAATCTGAGGACATCCCACAACAACATATAAATTCGATGGATTCAAACTTGAGTATACATAAAAGGCTAAAAGTTGAACATTATAATTAATTACCTCGAGTTATAGATTACTTAAGTTGTGTACATTCTAACTTGTTTAAGTTTTAATCTAGGGCTTTCAAAAAAAAGTTTTAATCTAGGCAATAATAATATAACAATAATAATAAAAGGTTTTAATCTAGGCATGTTGTAGTCATAAGTCATTCATAAGAACATTGGTCCTCAACCGTTGGCATAGGTAGGGGTATTATAGTAAATAAGGAAGCAAGAGTATTGAAGTCAAGGTTTTCCGCGTCTGGGCGTTGATTACCATTCCTCTGGAATGTCGACAAAGCTGTCTCATAATAGGCCGATATTTCGAACTTAGTGACAAATAGAAGTTCGACACGTGTATGGAGAATATGAGTCCACGACTGCTCCAATGGGTTTCACATGTTCACCTAAGGCCCAGGTTTCCGGACCATTGCAGGTGTGTGACGGAGTGGTTAAACAGTGACAGTTACAACGACTAGGGATGTCAACGGGGCGGGGCGGGGGGGGACCAATCCCATCCCCGTCGCGATCGCGATCGAGAATCCCCGTCCCGTCCCCGTGAGACAAACGGGGAAAAATGTTCCCATCCCGCCCCCCGGGGTTCTTCCCCATCTCCACGGGATCCCCATCCCCCAATTTGAATTTTTTTCTTTTAAGAAAAAATGATATTTTTTAATATTTTCAACCATTATAAATATTTAGAAAGTACGAAAATTACAAACAAAAGTAACAAAGCACTTTTTTTAAACGAAATAAATGAATGAGAAATTATAAATAATAAATATAATAAAACAAAATAGGAAGTGCAGATGCTTATGAGAATTAGAAAAAACATGAGCAGAAATGCATAATACCATTACAATTTTTGAGCATACTAAATAAGAAATAAAAAATAATTAATATAACGAAAACAAGAGGAGTACTCAAAAAAAAAAAAAAAAAAAAACAGAGAATGAATAAGGGCATAACAAATCTAGTCAACATTGAGTGTTGAAACCAAATCAATTTCCATACAAATATACATTTCCAAGCAAACACTTGCTAATGTTGGAAATAAAATTATAAAAAATGCTTTTGATTTCGGCAGTAACATTAGATTTGGAGTTGGGAATCTTCAAGCCTTCAACAGAGAAGGTCTCTTTTGCTGCTATTATTTCTTCACATGTCGTGAAATCTTGAAATTTCTTCATTCGACTTAGAGGTGAGCGGGAGAGATTAGAGATGTGGGGAGTGGAAGATGGAGCGGCGCTTGTGAGATGTGAGAATGAGAGTCAGATGAAGAGAAAAAAAGCCTAGGTTTTACCATTTAAAGTATACATAATTTAATATATTTGTAATATATTTTATTAAGGGTATTATTGTAATAGCATATTCGCGGGTCTCCACGGGGAACAGGCGGGGATCCCCACGGGGCGGGAACACAATCCCCGCCCCCGCCAACGGGGATAAAATTTTCCCCATCCCCGTCCCCACTGGGAAAAATTCGGGAATCCCGCCGGTCGGGGGCGGTTCCCCGCGAGGAATGGGGATTCCCAGCCCCACCGCCATTCCTACATTTGGGAAAGTTACTTTTAATTTGCACTGAGATGCCCTTTGAGAGCATCTCCAAGGTGCGGGTTAATCCAGCGACCACTAATTTTCGTCAAAATGGGTTCTCCAACCCACCAGGGATTAGTCGATGCTACATACTTGGTAGCTAAAGTGAGTTCTATACCATTAGATTAACACACACCCATGTGGATGTGTGTGTATATGTGTTGATCTAACGGTATAGAACCAATTTAGTAGGCTGCAGTGGGTAGCATCTACTTACCCAACCCACCGTAAGAAGCCACACTTTTGTTGAGTGAGTAAATAGTTGGCCTATTCATGTGGCGTTGTACTATTCACTCCTCTAAATATTTTTCTTTTTTTTTCTTTTTTTGATTTTTGTGTGTTTTACATTTTCTCTTTTTCTTTGTCATTTTCTTTAAAAATTGTTAATCTTATTTCAACTTCATACACATATATGCAATAAAATTCTTACTTTAATTTCAACTTCATACACATATATATACAAAAATACATAAAATAACCTAAAAAAACATCAAATACAATAAAATCACAATAAACTAAAATACATATAATAATAATAATAAAACATAAAGGGACAAAACACGAAATACATAATAAGATAACTCGAATCTACAATATATTTTTTTTTTAGTAAGGCCCAAGTCCACTTCCCGATCCTCCAAGATCTTGAAAATAACCCCCAAACGGTTCAAAATTATTACTAGTCCTTGGTTGATGTAGTTGAAATTATTTGTAGGAAGAATTTTCTAATTTAGAAAATTAATTGTTGTTATCATGTAATTTATGCTTTTGTATCATGTAATTTATACTTTGTAAGGATCTATTATGAAATTTTATTTTTGTGTTTAAATTAACCAATCAATGAGTAAGGATTTTTATATGTTTTTAAAAATAATTAATTTTAAAATTAATGCAAATTATATTTATATTTAATTATATTGAATAATTTTATTATTAAACTAAAACTATGTATCTAAATTATAAATTGATAAATTAAATATATTAATTCAATACGAGAAAAGAAAGAGTAAATATGGAATATTCCAATATAGAGTGAAAAATAGAGTTGTGCATTGGAGTTAAAACTTAATCCCTCTAAATTTTTCTCTAGAATAGTGTTAAATTTACACAAAACCACTATAGGGGTGTAAATGAATCAAATAAAATCGAATATCAAGATATTCTATTCATATTATTCTATTCGTATTCGGCTCATTTAGAGAATATTCCTATTCCTATTCTTTTAAGGTTCGAATATAAAACATGATTTTTATCTTATTTGATAATATATTTGAATACATACGAATCAATTTGAATATTTGTATTGAAATCCTAACCTATCTTTATCCTTTTTCCCCTACAATATCTGATTAGATTGCAATATAATTAGAATCTCAATAATAAATTTAGGTCATTAAATCGTTAAATATATCAATAACATATTAATTACCAAATACATGAATAAAAGAAAGATTATTGTATGTCGAGTCCATCAAGAATATATTATAAAAATATAATTATATATGGGCTTATTAGCTTGGTGTTTTATAAGCGAATACATGGTTTATAATATATTAATAATCTACATAAATAATCATATGCTTATATGTATAAAGACTACATATAATTGATTTGTATAAATATAAATATTAAATATAAATATAATTATATATATAATATTATTCGAATATTATTTGAATACCCGAATCGAATATAATGATTTTCATATTCGTATTCGCATATTATGCGAATCGAATAAATATTATTATTTGGATTCGTATTCTAATTTTTCAAATTCGAATATCAATATACAAATTCGAATACCGAATCGAATCAAAAGATTCGCTTCTATTTATTATGTCTGTAAAAAATAAATAGAAACCACTCTTCAACCGACTAAAATTTATCTAGTAAATATACTATTTATTTAAACCATAAAATTGGATATTTAAAAACTAATTATTTAGATATCTAATTCTTAAATATATGGCACATGGCCCATACAAAGTATCTTTTACTTTGAACTTAATTTGCAAAGACAAGATATGAGAGGAAGAGATTTTTCCATCGGTGGTGTCAAAAATTTGTAACATAAATTTTATTGTCTATGAATTTAACAAATAAGAAAAATATATAATACAAATTGAAACTTAGTTGAATCAAAGAATTATAAAAGGTCATCATAATCTTTGTGGTTCCTCTTATTCTTCTCTTTCAAGAACAAAACTTTTGGAATTTGAAACTTTGAAGGTGAAATCGTAAATTTCATATTCTTCAAACTTGATTTCGTCATTCAATAACGTTAATTCGAGGAGTTCCTCAAGTTAAACATAAGAACTTTAGGATGGTTTGACTTTTGGATTAGATTGTCTTGATGGAATTGATTATTCAGTCTCCTATAAGGTGAATTTATCTTCAATAATGTTAATTAGATGATTTAAAAAACTTAATCTCAGATTAAATGTTATTATCCGTGTAGATTCGCAATGAAAGCCTTAATTTTTATCTTAAACATCGTTGATCTCCTTAAACTTGATCATCTTTAGTTGAGCGAATTTTCTTCACCATCAGTTTTAATCGGACTTCTTCTTCACAACTTATGTTTCAATTCTGAAAATAACCCTTATTTATACTTGTAAAACAGTAGTTTGTGGATAAATTATTTGATGAAGTAGCATTATTTGATTGGCTTTGGAGATATCATATTACCATTCTCTTTCATCACAAGATGTATAAAGGTAAGAAGAGTAGTCACAAGCACTTCCATGATAATCAAGATGGGGTTTGATTTCCAAGAATTGTGATTTGTTACTTGGCAATTTGACTATAAGAAAATTTCGGTTTAGCCGACATAAATAATTTTGTCACTAAATTTTACGATTTCTACGAATCGACATAATAAAAAAACATATTTTTCCCCAAATTATTCCGAGATCAGGATCACCGAGTTTTTAAATTTACCAGGCGGAAATACTATATGTATTTATCAACGATTTTAGATTCTTTAGGTAAATATTTACCTATAATGATTTTACCTACACTTTACATTTATCTTAATATTTACCTCAGATTTATCTATAGGTAAACTAGTTTTTTCTTGTAGTGTTAGTCAATAAAATACATATTGTAATATCAATTATTTAATTATTTACTTCAGAAACTCATTTAATTGAATTCCTAAAATATAATTTTAAAAAATATAAATTAATATTTAATATATAATACTACACATTTCACCATTTAATTGACACAAGTTTAATATGTCAACGCCCATCTTTACCATTTGGGTCATAACTATGAGTTTTATGAGAAATTTTGTTGTCATCTTACCAGCTCAACCCACTTTAGCAGAAAGATTTAGCGTTTTTTTGTGAGGCGGGGCAGTGAGGACCATATGGAATGGAGTTCATTTTTATAAGAATTAGCGTCCTTTATTAAATTTGTTAGAGAGCTCACTTCCTGATAAAACTAGGTTATATTCTTTTGAATCACAAAAAGTGCAAAATTTGGCTGTCCTAGACTCCTAGCATTGATTGAAGGTCCAACCACTTGCAAGCTCAAGGGCATGTGCATTCTTGTTGGTGTTCAATTCATGAATACACTTTTTGCTTTTCATAATTTAATTAATGGTCAACAGATTCCTTTCATATATAATAAGTATATATCTATATTATATATATTATATTTAATTTTTTTCAGTTAAGAGGTTATCATTAATCGACAACAAAGAGCAGCCAGATTGAACCGTACACGTGCCCTAACATATCACCTCCAGTTCATCTTCTTTTGATTATTATAATTTTTTTTTATAACTCGCCTTCCGGATTCTGACTTGATTATCCGGGACAATCCCGAATCGAACCCACACGGATGCTTTATTCAAGATGAGTTTCCACCAAATCTTCACCAAAAATTCGCGTATGCTTGGGGAGCGATTTGATGGAGTAGGGATTTAACCACTTCACTCCACCCCACAATTCTTGTGGTGGCGAGGTGAAATTTAAGCAACATGGTTTTCTTTTGATTTTTAGATTGGCCAAGATGGTGTGTGAAATCTTAAATTGAGAAATGTTACAACCAAACATAGATGAATAATTAATTAATTAACAATGACGTGGAGAAAACATCATATTGATATTTGTTTTCCATATATTACATTTTATAGGTAAATAGAGTAAATTGCACTTTGTCTTCTAAAGTATGCGAGCTTTTTCACTTTGTCTCCTAAATTTTTTTTGTAATACTTTATCCATGAACTTAGTGTTTTCCTCGCACCATACCCATCGAAGGTGGTAAAGTATACTTAAAAATGTCAAGTTCAACGGTAACATATCACAAAACACTTAAGGGACAAAATGCAAAAATTCACATAATTTAGAGGATATTAGTAAAATTAACCCCCAAAAAATTGTTACCACACAAACTATGTCGAGTTCAAGATCTCTAAAAACTGATTTTCACTTGATAAAAGTCCCAAAATTGCTAACCCCCTCCAACCCTCCCACAATTATTTTTTAAAAAAACTTATACTAAGATTTTTTTTTTTAGTTAGAATCTATATGCTATTTTTTTATAAGTTTTTATCCAATCCAATCCACTTGTCAGACGACCTACCTCAATATTTTTTTGCTACGACATTGCATAACATGCAAATATAATGGAGAAATAAATAAAAAATAAAAGGGAAAGAAAAACAGAAGTGCAACCAATTGCATAACATGGTTGGTTCCTGAAAAATGCGGTCACTGTTGTTAGCTTTAAAGGTCGGTTTGAGACAATGATGGTGGAGTGGACATAGCAACTAGCAGACATGACTGCCCTACGAAACTACACACAAAAACCTTGTCTGTCTGTCCGTGTATCATTGTTCTAAAATTTTTTAGAATACTGCCGTGGCCCGTGTATGCACTCAATAAGGTTGATAGTCAGATTTTTAAAATCTTTTGAACCACTGGTACTATATGGCATTAATTTGATTTTACTTAATAGGCACCATTTATTAAAATTCCTCTAGCACTTCAGAAATTAATAAAAAAGAAAGAAATAAGTAGCGTAATTCATTCCCAAGCCTCAAATAAAATATACACACTTTGTATATTTGATTCTTGGGTGTGTAAATTAAAATTCCATGGTCTTACACATTCCTATAAAGAAATAACCCAAACATGTATTCCGCTACAAAGTTTTTCTCCACAACCTTCAATTATATATGATCCATCTAAAGTCTAATTAAAAAGATCCCACTCACATGATTCGGCAAAAACACTGATGGATCATGAATGTAGAGCAATAGGCAATATAATGTCCACCCAAGAAGTTTTTAGAATTGGCCTCGACAAGCTTTCTAGTGTCTCTGTAAATTGGACCTACTTTCAACCCACATTTCGTGATCCAAAGAAGTCAAAGAATCTTTATATGTTTGATTCAAGTTGCAGAAAAGGAACAACGAATGATTTGTGCTTTCCTCCATTTGTCCATAAGACTTTACCTCTCATATCTAAAAGATGCTGTTAAAAATTGGGCAGCTGAGTCCGAGGTTAGTGAATATACTGTTGAGCATATATATGATCCATTATCATCTAAAAGTCTAGCCGAATATTAAAAACTAATGTTTGCCGAGTCTATGCGATTTGTCCAATACGGTTTCAGAAATAGTTTAGGCTATGGTTTGTTTCAAATTTTTGAGAGCATAAAAGTCAACGTGTTTTTGTTTTATCTTTTTGAGTCCATTACTAAATATACAAAACTATTTTTTCAATGTGGTTTTCATACAGTTGTGGAATCAAGATCCCATACTTCTTTTAATTTATTTTCAAGAAATTTAATATTTAAGATTGGGACTCCAATCTTATGATCGAACTTAGCCACAAACATACTTTTATAATTATTTCCCATCAAAGTTGAAGAATCTAAGTTTCGCATTATTAATATATTTTACAAATCATTTTCTAGAATAAAAAATAAAAGAGCCAACAAACTATTTGAAAAAGGGACTCTGATATATTGACAAGAAATCCCAAAAGAAAACTGGAAAAATTTCCCTTAGTGCGAATTGACGAATAAAAAGAAACAGATATCTATTATACGGATGGGATCTTCTATTTCAAGATGGTGTTTCATCTCATATTCCACCGCACGGATGATTCGCGTGTATAGAAGTTATCATATTAATTTTGGAAGGACTACAAATCTCATGCTATGATCCATGAATTTGGAATCTACAGACCGACTTTTTCGAGTGTTGCTCAAATTACTGAGTTATTGACCATTGTCAAAAGAAGTTGAGATCTCTATTCCACTTTCCTATTCCATTATATTGGATGAAATACACGCGTACAAGATGATGTCACGTGATGTCACAATTAATACGTGTGTCATTCATCCAACATATGAAATAAGGAATGGAATAGGGAAAGTGGAATAGGGAATCTCATCCCCTGTAAAAAGGATATTTCGGCGTTGTGGGGTCTGATTTTTGGTCAGGGACTCAGGATAATGGCTAATCAGAATCACACTATTAAAAGCATCCCTTTTATGTCAAAAGAACAACCACTTGAGTCTTGATACAACATTGTCACATATTGAGTGATTAATTGTGGACCATTTTCACACCACAAGCCCAAAAGGTGTTAAAGTTTAAGTCAAGATTCATACCATGTCAAATCTAGAGTGGCATTTTAGAATAAGAATTTGACTATTAATAATAATATAATAAATATGGTTTTAGTAATTAAGGATTCAAAAACTCCATAAAACAAATTGATTTGAGTTGTTCTCCAGTTATTATGATAAATTGTGAAATTCTTTTTCTCAAATTCGAATGATATTTCGTCAATAGTACCCCAAAATTTACAAAGTTAATTATTAGTTTGCATCACTACAAGAAAATTTTAGTTTACTGACAAAGATTTAAAGAAGGAAATGATTTTGTCATTAAATTTAAAGTTCATGTCTGAGAATAAAACTATTATGTTTCTTCAAATTGTCTTAGATAAATTACTAACGGATCACCGACAATTTCTAAATTTACCAACATAAATACTATAGGTATTTGCTAAAAGCTTTAGATTCTGTTGGTAAATATTTTAAAACAATACTTTTACCTACACCTTACATTTATCTTAATACTTACATACAAATTTGTAAAGGTAAAATTGATTTTTCTTGGGAAAAATGCAAAATTAGTCCCGCATCTATATGGGTATTGCAATATGAATCCCGTAACTTTTGAAATTGTGATACTAGTCCTATATATTTTGCTTTTTCTTTTTTATAATTTTGGTCCCATAAGTTTTTGAGTTGTCCGATTCGACCCTTTAAGCTTTAAGTTGGTGATATCAAGTAGAAAATGATATCAAATTAATTTTTTATTTACTTATGAGTTGAATTTATATATCATATATATTATAGATTGTCTAATGAGAGAATAATTTAAAATTATGAGTCGAATCAAATTCCGATATATGAGTTCTATGTGTTATTTCTTAACTATAGAAATACAAAAACACGTACAAGTTTGACAATTTTATTAATTTTGAATAATAGAATCGAAATTATCATAACTAAAATGTACAAGACTCAAATTGTCAAATTCTAAAAAATGAGAATTAAAATTATTATTTTTTTGAGAGGCAAAATTATCACAAGATTAAATTGAAACTTTAAAAACTAAAGGACTAATAATGCAACAATCCTATAAATACAAGACCAATCTTTCAATTCCTCCTTTTTTTTTTCTTTTTTTCTTGTAGTGCATGTTCATTTTCCCGTTTTTTTCCCTTTCTTTTTCAAATGTGGTGGTGGTCAAAGTTATTTTATGATTCTTGCAACTTGCAAGTCTTGATCATGAATACGTATTACATACTTGAGCAATAATAAGAATATTCCATAGAATATATCTTCTGAATAAATTATTAATTTAATAGGTTAAAGTTGACGGCCTATAGAATATAGTATATAGATATCTTTTGAAGTCTACCCGTGAGGTAAGCGTTCGATTAGTCTAAGTATAAAAGATGTGGAACTATTCTTAAATCATTCATATTACCTATTATCCAATCAAATTTTGATAAGGTCTTGCTTAAGTGAACATTATCAGTTGGAACATCTTTTTGGTGCGATGTGCAGTATAAAATATAATCATCTGAGACAGAATTTTGCTAAACTGGACTTATCATTTGAAGACAAAATATTAAAATCTCTCTCAGAATCAACTATCACTCATGAGTGATGGTTTTTCCCTTTTTTTTTTAAATTTTTCCCAAAATACTGGGTCGAACCTTTGACCTTCCTCCACTAAGGAGGAAACAATATAACTAGGCACATATTGGCCATCGGTACGAGCGATGGTTTTTGAATGAACATTTTATTTTCGTTTTAATTTGTCAAATGAAAGGAGAAAGATTAATGTTAATGGACAAATATTAGTGGCCAAACGCATGATTAGGGAAAGTGAAACTCCATTTAGAACAATGAAAAAACATTTGTCAACTAGAAAAGAAAGGAAAACGTAAACTTCATAAATTCTATAATATAGTTTCAACATAAAATAGTCCAAGGTCAGACGATCCCAATGGATCAAAGTTCGGTTGACGGATCTTCAATACGATCTAAATCTAAGGAAAAAAAAAGAAAATAAATTTGCTCTCTTGCTCGATCCGGCCCTTCCGCCTCCGTCCTCCCTATCTTTCTCCCGCCTAGACTCGATCCATGTTGCGACCCATCGGCGTCGTCGGACCAACACTTTCATTTCTCTCTCTATCCTTCTCCTTGTTCTCCATCGGTCTATCTCTCGATACCTTTTGCTTTATTGGTGGATGCCACATGCCTATGATTTGGTATTTTTACCTTATTAGTGGGGTGGTTCCACGATGAGTCAAATTTATATATTAACAAAAGTTGTTATTTTTGTTTTTGGGATCTTTGGTTTTTGGACTCGACTCTTTACCGTGCTTTGAATTTAGTGTAAACTAATTCAACCATTGTTCTTGGAAAAGTGCATTCATCCATGTCAAGTGTTTGTTGATTTGACTTAATCAACTCAAGCATCTTACAATGACTAGTAATACTCTTGGATGGATTACAAATACTTTTCACGGGACTACAAAATATTTTTAGGAGAAAAACTAATATTATTTAGGGGACTACTAAATAAGTTTCGGGAAGACTATTTTTTTTTTTTTTGGGGGAGGGGACTAAGACTTTTAAGGGGAACTACTATTACTTTTAAGGGAAAAACTAATACTTTTCGGGGGAATTACTAAATAATTTAAAAGAAAAACTTAATACTTTTTAGGAAGACTATTAATACGTTTTAGAGAGACTATTAATACTTGTGAGGGAAAAAAATACTTTTCAATAATACTAGTAAAATACTCCTCAAGGAATTACTAATACATTTTGAGGGACTATTAATAACTTTCGGGGGAAAATAATATTTTCCAGGGCCTAGTGATACTATGTCACGGACAAGTATTACAAAAATATTATCGGCTCTAGTTACACTACCTATCACAAAAATGCCATCCGCCCAAAATATTACATAAATTCCATGGTCTAATATTTCAAATGTACCATTGGGTTTGGATTTATGATCCACCTAATGAATTTTGACCCATAATTAGACTTTCTAGCATGAAATTTTGCCTTCAACTTAACAAGCCTTTATGAAATGTCATATCTTTCTTCTTTTCTAGTATCTGATGTTTATTACTGTTAATTTGGTTAGTTCACCAAATTAATGAAATGTTGCGATGGCGGTTTATGTGAAGCCCCGATTTTTCCGAAGCTATTAATGGATCCTTATTGTTGTTTAAATATTTGATCGACTATTTTACGCGTCATTTTGACGGGTAATTAATAATAATATATACATTCGTATTTTATTTCATTTTATTTAATTATTTGTGATCATGATCATCATTAATTCTATTCCTCATTTATGATCACTTGATTGATCATTATTACTATTTTTGTATTTATTAGTCACCTTAGAATATTAAGAGACTATTTATTTTGGAGACATTTACCTTATAGAATTAAGATTTTGATTTAGATTAAGTGATCATGAGACTTACAAGTGATCAAGGAAATCACTAATTATTTTGGAGATTGATATATTTCATCTATTATCATCAAATTTGGTACAAAAAAAAAAAAAAATATATGGAATTACCATAATGCCCTTGAAGTGGACGGCCAACATGGATATTTTTGGAGTAAAAATATGATCCAACTCTTGTACACCTACACCATATATTAGTCATCTTGTGTATAATTATATCATTAATTCAAACATTATACACATCATCTTATACACCAATTCTTTATTACTATTTTTCCCAACTTATTCCATTCTTCCCAACATTCTCCTTATTCCTCTCAAATTCCAATTTGACCCACACTTTGACTTGCATTTTGTCTCCATGCAAGAGACAAATTACAAGACACAATTTGATCAAAATTTTCTCTCCTTCTCTCTCATACTACACGGCCATATGGCCTATTACACACAAAAATTTCATCTCATTTCATCTAACACATTTATCCTCTAACAAAAATCCTCCTCCTTCTCTCTAAAAAACTCCCAACTTCTCTCTATTCTTCCTTTCACCTTCTTCTTCTATACTTAGAAAAATTTCAACATTTCCTCCCAATTCTACATAAAAATCGAACCATCATCATACAAGGTAAGAAATTTTAGCTTCAATCCATTTTTGATATCACATTGTTCATCTCTTCCACCTTCTTAACTTAAGTTTGAATTTGGTTTGGAGGTACATTTAGAAAAACTTGAAGGTTTGAACTTGACAACATTTTGAAAAAGGACCTCAACCTTGAAGAAGAAAATAGTAGAAAATTAGACTACAAGGTAAGAATTGTGTCTTAGACCCTTCTTTCCTACTCTTCCTATTTTTTTCAAATTTTAACACCCCTTTTTCATTTTTGAGAAATAGGGGCTGACCTTAGGAGATTTTGGAGTTGAGCCAAAATTTCCAATTTTTGAGCTTCAACTAGTCTCAAACATCTACTACACAAGGTAAAGTGTAGTCCTTTTCATTTCCTTATTTCCTTCTTTTCTCCTTAATTTTTCTCTCATTTTTCTAACTCCAAATTTTGATATTTTCTTGACTTAGGGGCTGACCTAAGAAGCCTCATCCAAAAATTGTGAAATTATCCTTTTATTTCCCAATTTCCAAAATTAAGGTGGGTGGAAAATTATTTTTCCAACTTTTAGGTGTTTTGATTAAATGCATGTAGAAACTTTAATCATGAGCCTTGAGATATATATAATTATGTATTGCATGTCAATTTTATATATCAAATCATGAAAATTCTCAAGAGTTGCTCAAAATTATTATTATTGAATTTTAGGTGCATGCATGTACACTTTAATGTTTTTAATTGATGAATTCTTGTATGTATTGGACATGCATGTGTATGATCTTTAAAATCTATGTTTTGGATGACTTATAACCTGGAAAAGTCGAGCATAATTGATTACATTTCAATTTTGGACTTAAAAATGCAAAAATGGAAAGTTGGTGGACTAAATTGCAAGAAAATAAAAGTTAAAGGATCCCTCTGCAAATTTCGAATTTTGGGACTGTACTCAGGTTCAAAAATGACTTTTGGACATTTTAATAAAGTTTTAAGAGTTTTAAGATAAATAAAATCAACCTTTAAAAGCCCAAGGACTAGATTGTAAAATTTTGAAAGTTAAGGGCTACTTTGCAATTTTAAAACTGTACCAGAACTTAACTTTAAAATTTGAAATTTTTACTCTTAAGGTACTGGGAATTACATATTTTAAAAGTATTCCAAAAATCCAAGTGGTTAGGGCTTGGAAAACAATTTTCTAAAATTGAGGGACTAATGTGTAAAATATTAAACTTGAGGACCCAAATGAAATTTCCAGGACTTATGCAGCCCATGCACCTGGAAATACTAACTTAACTATAACTTAATTATATTTTGGACCCAAGGTTCAAATTTCATAATAATTGGACCTAAAAGCCTTAAAGGCAATTATTTCAAAATGGGACAAAAATGATATTTTCAAAAGTTAAAGGACCTACACATATTAACCTTAGTGACATTTTCCAACTGGAATCACATTAAAAGCCCTTCCGGTTTGTGAGTTCGAATTTTTAAAACTTAAGGTCCAAATTGACAATTTTTACAAATTTGGGGCCAATGTGAGATTTTTATAAAAACTCGACCTCAAAACTTTAAAAACCTGAATCTCTGGACAATTTGGAGAATTTAGGAACTGACCTCATAATTTTTCAAGGTCGGGATATTTAATTATTAAATTTTTAACCCCAAAAGTGTTAGTTTTTACATAACAGGGCTAAATTACAATTTTCCTTTTATAAAGGACCTAACTCAAATTATTTTCATGGACTCTCTCCGACTTGGAGATTTAATTTAAGTATTTTACTTTCCCAAAAACCCTTGACTTATCGGATCAATTTGACCGATTAATACCCGATCGCGGAGTGACTTCCTCGCCTTGCAAATTGAATCTATACTTGGGACTTATGTCCCACCTGATCTTTCAAGATATCGAAGATTGCTTATCCTTCCGATAATCATCTTCATCCAAAACTCCACCAACGCCATAATTGCCACTCGCTTTTCAAAAATTTTCCTAAATCGCTTCCCT
Organism: Rehmannia glutinosa; assembly: GCA_016081115.2. Lineage (NCBI taxonomy): Eukaryota > Viridiplantae > Streptophyta > Magnoliopsida > Lamiales > Orobanchaceae > Rehmannia > Rehmannia glutinosa. Next base: position 311,438 of record JABTTQ020003032.1, read on the forward strand.
GAATCAATAATACTCATTTGCTGGTTGCACTGTAATTGTAATTAATTTCTGCTGAGTCGACTTGGTGTGTCGAGCTCACGTCTCGAGAATGGATACGTCGGGGATGGAACCGGCAAATTTGCTATTCCACTCTTAGGCCCCATCGCCCTAATCCATGGCAATCGAGGGACGGAGTTTGTCCAAGGGAAGCGGGTCGTAGATCGAGGTATAATCATGATTATGACGATCCGAGCCTCGCCTTGCTCACTGTGGATTTTGTCTTTGCCTACGGAGCGATAAGGTGCCGATCTTGGACCATCCGACCGGGAGTTACAAGGAAGAACGAAGGAATCATTATCGATCCACAAGATTCCGGAGTTATCGTCCCGTTTTGGTTGGCGTTACATTTCCGCACGCAACCGCTACCTATTTTTGCATTGGTTGGCGCTACAAATCCGTGACGCAACCATTATTTGTCTTGCATAGGATTGGCGTTACACTTCCGCACGCAATCTACTGTCTTGATTGATTCACATAGTGCTGTATGACCATGAATCATTTTCTTGAATGTATAAATATACTATTGTATTATTTTATCACGACGCTTGTGAATGTGTGTGAAATCATGCATCATACTCACGCGCGTTTTCATATAATCTGTTTTCTCACATTAACTATATTGCGCCACGCCGCATTACGATCACCCCATCCATGAGATTTTTGTCTCATCCCCACCTTGTTTTCTAACCTTAGATGAGGATTTCGTTGGAGATCTTTGAACCGGCTCTGGATTGAGACCTTTTACTACGCTTATTGGATTTACGCTTTGTTGTTGATTGGACTCTTTTCTTATGTTGTTGTCGGACTTTTGTATTTCATTCCATTCGGGTTTGTAATTGAGGGCGTATGACCCTTTGACTTTAAGTTGCTACTTTGTTGATTTTCGGGTTGTAATTTGGATGACGGATTGTAGACTTTAAGTGGTAACTTGTATACATTATTTATTTTACGCTATTTAGACTCTGTCTTATTGGGTTCTCATTGATATTTATGCGGGACGGTTGGTTCATTTGTATTTAAGTTGTGGATCGTCGTCGTGTCCCGTTTGGGCGTGACAGAAGAGTGGTATCGAGCTCGGCTAGTAAGATGGAAACTTACACCGGCGACCCCAGGATAGGACCGATGTCCGTGTTTTGGGTAATCTGCGACTTGACCAATTAAGTGTGAAATCGATTTCAAATTGGCATAGAACCGTCTTATTGATGTTTGAACTAAGTTAGAAATTTAGCGGCGGTTTAGATGGTTGTCCCACATGGTTTGCCCTATTAAGATTGTTCGATGGCCTATTCTCACGAATCTGCATCAATACGGTTGATCCCGACTCAATGCGGAGAGTTGCCTTTACCGCGGCCGAGTAGGTTGCCGATTCAACAATCAAGCTGTTTCGAAGTTCGATTTTAATCCTCGAGTGAACTTGTAAAGCTTATCTCTTGATCTTGATTGTCCCCGCAGCATACTTGGACAATCGGTGAAATTGAACTTCGTCTTCGAGCCACGGTCAAGTTCCTGCCTCAATCTATGGAATTCATCGCGTGCTTCCTTCACGACTGGGAATATATTGTTCATTGAATTGACAAGAAATTTCCCATGTTTCGATTACTCGGTCATGTTCCCATCTCCTTTCAAGCGCCCTCCACCAGTCTCGGCGGTAGATTCAGGCATTTAAATACGGCGAGTGTGACTCTCGCTTTCGTCGGAGTATTGAAGAGCATTGAAGATATTTTCCACTTCTCTATCCATTCTTCCGCTTTCACATCGTCCGGCTCTCCCAAGAAGGTTGGTGGGTCGAACCGCGAGAATCGCTCCAATGTGCGATCGTTCGCCTCTCGGGCGGGTTCGGGAGCACGGGGTTGAGGCTCGCCTGTTGCCTCATAAACACCACAAGATTTGCCGCAAGGCTTGCGGTCAGAGATTGTCTCTACCGGTGGAGGAGGTGGTGGTAATCGGCACGTTGCAAGATTGCCAAGTACAATGACCAAACCAAACAGACGCAACCACGAAGCGGAAATGGCCGGGGAATCGGGCAAGGATGCCCGCTCGAGCATTTGCACTAGCGGACGGGGAGGCTCGGAGGCAACATACGTGGTGGAAGGTACACTTCTAGTATCTAACCACTACGCTAAAATATTGTTTGACCCTGGATCAACGCATTCATTTGTTGCACCGCATTTTGTATACAAACCGCATGCATTCATGGAACATATGCCTATATGCTTAGAAGTGTCAACTCCTATGGGTGCAAGTCGATAACAGATATTATCTATAATGCATGCGAAGTTAAGATTGTTGAGATAAACTTTCTCCGCCGATTTGATCTTATTACCTATATCCGAATACGACGTGATATTGGGAATGAATCGTTATCTGCACACCATGCACAAATGGACGCCATAACAAGTCCATTAAGCTATGTGAAGGAAAACCGAAGTGGAGATTTCGGGAAGGGCACGAGTTAAGATTGCCCCAATCATTTCAAAGAATGAAAGCGAGAAGGGCGATCACTAGAGGGGCTCATGGGTACTTGGCGTTTGTAATTAACAAACCCAAGGTTGAGACACAAATCAACCAAGTACCTATAGTATCATCATATACGAATGTATTTCCACAAGAACTCACCACTTTGTCCCCTCCCGATAGGGAAGTCGAGTTCACCATCGAGGTGTTGCCAGGGGATCGCCCGATTGCCGAACACCATATAGAATGGCTCCTCTTGAGTTACAAGAGTTGAAAACGCAATTACGAAGGCGATGGATGTGGGATTTATCCGACCAAATACGTCTCCGTGGGGAGCACTGTCTTTGTTCGTCAAAAAGAAGGATGGCACATGAAGACTATGTATAGATTATCGTGGTCTTAATAGTGTGACCATCAAGAACAAATATCCCTCCCAAGGATAGACGAACTATTCGATCAACTTCAAGGAGCAACGGTGTACTCAAGTTTGATTTACAACAAGTGGATATTACCAATCGAAGATCCGCGAAGGAGACATTTCCAAAAGCGCATTTCAAACCCGATATGGACACTACGAGTTTGTAGTAATGCCTTCGGTCCGACGAATGCACCACCATTTATGGACGATGCATCGAGTCTTCCAACCTTATTTGGATCAATTCGTAGTGATATTCATTGATGACATACTCGTATACTCTAAGTCAGAGAAGAGCACTAACGTCATCTGAAAAATTATTTTAGAGACACTACGAGAGCATAAGTTCGCACGCCAAATTCAGCAAGTGCGAGTTTTGGCTTAGTGAAGTCGCGTTCTTGGGACATATAGTATCCTAAGACTGGGATTGCAAAGTAGATCCTTGAAGGGCGGGCGGTGGTTGAATGGAAACAACCCGAAGTCAGAGCGGAAATCGGAGTTTCTAGGACTATTTGGATATTATCGGAGATTTATCCAGGACTTCTCCGGGATAGGCGGACCACTCACTCGACTAACCGGAAGCAAGTCAAGTTTGAGTGGAATGACAAATGCGAGGCGAGTTTCAAGAGTGAAGAAACGACTTACTACGGCTCGATCTTAGCTTCCTTCCAAAGGGAACCGAAAACTTTGTCGTCTCGGTGATGCATCAAAAGAAGGACTAGGAGCAGTGCTCATGCGGGAAGGAAGGAAAAGTTATCGCTTATGCATCACGAAAGCTCAAGCCGTATGAAGCCAATTATCCAACGCATGACTTGGAATTGGCGGCGATAGTTTTCGCGTTGAAGAAATGGAGACACTATCTCTACGGAGCAACATTCACGATTTTCACGGATCATAAGAGCTTGAAGTATCTATTCTCCCGAAGGATCTCAATGCGAGGCAACGGAGATGGATGGAGTTGATTGAGGACTATCACTTTGATATTCAATATCATCAGGGAAAGCTAACGTCAGAAAGCAGACGCTCTAGCAGAAAGGCAAGCTTAGCGGACTTATGATTCGAGAGTGGAATCATTAAAAGAGCCGAGCAATTGGAATCTAACAAGAACCAATACTCGGATTTCATGTGCCAACATTTCGATTACACCCAATCATTTGAATGAGATCAAAGAAGCGCTAAAGAGAAAGACACACATCTTCAAAAACTAAAGGAGAAGATACTTAAAGGAGAAAGATCGAGAATTCTCGGTGACGAAGATGGAGTTATCGGGTTTAGGAATCGAGTGTGTATACCGGATGACGAGCAGATTAGGAATAGAATCTAGCGAGAGGCACACCGTTCAAAATACACTATACATCCTGGAGGAAATAAGATGTATAAGGATTTGAAACGGAGTTATTGGTGGGTAAACATGAAGAACCAGGTAGCAGAGTTCGTTGCGAGATGTTTGACTTGTCAACGAGTAAAAGCAGAACACCAACGACCATCTGGTTTACTACAACCGTTGAGAATTCCCAAGTGGAAATGGGAACATATAACGATGGACTTCGTGACAGATCTACCAAAGACCAGAGGAGGCCATGATGCTATCTGGGTAGTTGTAGACCGACTCACGAAATCTGCACACTTTTTACCCATCAAGAAAACCGATAGCTTGCAGAAACTTGCTCAGACTTATATCCGAGAAATCATTCGACTGCATGGAGTACCAGTCGATATAGTATCCGACAGAGACCCGAGGTTTGTCTCCAGATTTTGGAAGTGCTTACACGAGGAATTGGGTACCTCACTAAGTTTCAGCACAACAGCACATCCACAAACCGATGGACAGTCCGAGCGAACAATTCAAACCCTTGAAGATATGTTGCGAGCCTGCACCTTGGATTTTCAAGGAAGTTGGGATTCGCACTTACCATTAGCCGAGTTCGCCTACAATAACAGTTATCAAGCCACGATTGGGATGGCACCCTACGAGGCATTGTATGGGCGAAAATGTAGATCCCCACTACACTGGGAGATTGATGACCAATGGACTCCGAAAGAGAAACGAAAGTCGCCCTCGATTCCAAAGGTCGACTTAGTTCAGAGGCCATGGAGAAGGTCAAGCTGATCAAGGAGCGGATTCGCACCGCTCCAGAGCCGCCAAAAGAGTTACGCGGACAAGAGAAGAAAGGATTTGGAATTTGAAGTCGGTGATGAAGTATTTCTCGGACTCTCACCACGGAAAGGATCGATTAATCCAGAAGAAAGGAGGCAAGTTGAGTCCGAGATATGTTGGACCTTACAAGATTTTACAAAGGATCGGGAAGTTAGCCTACTGACTCGAGTTACAAGACCATATGCGGGAATGCACGATGTATTCCACGTGTCGAGATTGAAGAAGTATCAACCGGATCCCGAACATATTATCACCGAGATACTCCTCCTCTAATGGAAAATCTATCCTACACCGAGAGGCCAATCCGGATCATTGATCAACAGATACGACGATTACGTAAGAGAGAAATCCCGATTGTTAAAGTGGTGTGGCGAGAAACCACAAACCGAGACGAAGACGCAACGTGGGAAACGGAAGAAGACATAAGGAATCAATATCCGAACTATTCGAGGAGAATTTGGGGACCAAATTCTTTTAAGGAGAGGAGGATGTGAAGCCCCGATTTTTTGAAGCTATTAATGGATCCTTATTGTTGTTTAAACATTTGATCGACTATTTTATCGCATCATTTTGACGGGTAATTAATAATAATATATACATTCTCGTATTTTATTTCATTTTATTTAATTATTTGTGATCATGATCATCATTAATTCTATTCCTCATTTTGGAGACTTTTACCTTATAGAATTAAGATTTTTAATTTAGATTAAGTGATCATGAGACTTACAAGTGATCAAGGAAATCACTAATTATTTTGGAGATTGATATATTTCATCTATTATCATCAAATTTGGGACAAAAAAAAATATATGGAATTACCATAATGCCATTGAAGTGGAATGACCAACATGGATATTTTTGGAGTAAAAATATCATCCAACTCTTGTACACCTACACCATATATTAGTCATCTTATGTATAATTATATCATTAATTCAAACATTATACACATCATCTTATACACCAATTCTTTATTACTATTTTTCCCAACTTATTCCATTCTTCCCAACATTCTCCTTATTCCTCTCAAATTCCAATTTGACCCACACTTTGACTTGCATTTTGTCTCCATGCAAGAGACAAATTACAAGACACAATTTGATCAAAATTTTCTCTCCTTCTCTCTCATACACGGCCATATGGCCTATTACACACAAAAAATTCATCTCATTTCATCTAACACATTTATCCTCTAACAAAAATCCTCCTCCTTCTCTCTAAAAAACTCCCAACTTCTCTCTATTCTTCCTTTCACCTTCTTCTTCTATACTTAGAAAAAATTTCAACATTTCCTCCCTATTCTACATAAAAATCGAACCATCATCATACAAGGTAAGAAATTTTAGCTTCAATCCATTTTTGATATCACATTGTTCATCTCTTCCACCTTCTTAACTTAAGTTTGAATTTGGTTTGGAGGTACATTTAGAAGAACTTGAAGGTTTGAACTTGACAACATTTTGAAGAAGGACCTCAAGCTTGAAGAAGAAAATAGTAGAGAAAATTAGACTACAAGGTAAGAATTGTGTACTAGACCCCTTCTTTCCTACTCTTCCTATTTTTTTCAAATTTTAACACCCCTTTTTCATTTTTGAGAAATAGGGGCTGACCTTAGGAGATTTTGGAGTTGAGCCAAAGTTTCCAATTTTTGAGCTTCAACTAGTCTCCAAACATCTACTACACAAGTAAAGTGTAGTCCTTTTCATTTCCTTATTTCCTTCTTTTTCTCCTTAATTTTTCTCTCATTTTCCTAACTCCAAATTTTGATATTTTCTTGACTTAGGGGCTGACCTAAGAAGCCTCATCCAAAAATTGTGAAATTATCCTTTTATTTCACAATTTCCAAATTTAAGGTGGGTGGAAAATTATTTTTCCAACTTTTAGGTGTTTTGATTAAATGCATGTAGAAACTTTAATCATGAGCCTTGAGATATATATAATTATGTATTGCATATCAATTTTATATATCAAATCATGAAAATTCTCAAGAGTTGCTCAAAATTATTATTATTGAATTTTAGGTGCATGCATGTACACTTTAATGTTTTTAATTGATGAATTCTTGTATGTATTGGACATGCATGTGTATGATCTTTAAAATATATGTTTTGGATGACTTATAATCTGGAAAAGTCGAGCATAATTGATTAAATTTCAATTTTGGACTTAAAAATGCAAAAATGGAAAGTTGGTGGACTAAATTGCAAGAAAATAAAAGTTAAAGGACCCCTCTGCAAATTTCGAATTTTGGGACTGTACTCAGGTTAAAAAATGACTTTTGGACATTTTAATAAAGTTTTAAGAGTTTTAAGTTAAATAAAATCAACCTTTAAAAGCCCAAGGACTAGATTGTAAAATTTTGAAAGTTTAAGGGCTACTTTGCAATTTTTAAAACTGTACCAGACCTAAACTTTATAAATTGAAATTTTTACTTTTAAGTTACTGGGAATGACACATTTTAAAGTATTCCAAAAATCCAAGTGGTTAGGGCTTGGAAAACAATTTTACTAAAATTGAGGGACTAATGAGAAAAATATTAAACTTGAGGACCCAAATGAAATTTCCAGGACTTATGCAGCCCATGCACCTGGAAATACTAACTTAACTATAACTTAATTATATTTTGGACCCAAGGTTCAAATTACATAACAATTGGACCCCTAAAAGCCTTAAAGGCAATTATTTTAAAATGGGACAAAAATAATATTTTCAACAGTTGAAGGACCTACACATATTGATTTTAAAAACTGCTTTTGTCCCAATATCCTACCAACCTTAGTGACTTTTTCCAACTGGAATCACATTAAAAGCCCTTCCGGTTTGTGAGTTCGAATTTTTTAAAACTTAAGGTCCGAATTGACAATTTTTACAAATTTGGGGCCAATGCGAGATTTTTATAAAAACTCGACCATAAAACTTTAAAACCTGAATCTATGGACAATTTGGAGAATTTAGGAACTGACCTCATAATTTTTCAAGGTCGGGATATTTAATTATTCAATTTTTAACCCCAAAAGTGTTAGTTTTTACAAAACGGGGCTAAATTACAATTTTTCTTTTATAAAGGACCTAACTCAAATTATTTTCTCTTTTACTAAAATAGCCCTGGACTCTCTGACTTGGAGATTTAATTTAAGTATTTTACTTTCCCAAAAACCCTTGACTTATCGGATCAATTTTGACCGATTAATACCCGATCGCGGAGCGACTTCCGCCTTGCGGGTGAATCTATAACGGGACTTATGTCCCACCCAATCTTTCAAGATATCGAAGATTGCTTATCCTTCCGATAATCATCTTCATCCAAAAACTCCACCAACGCCATAATTGCCACTCGCGCTTTTCAAAATTTTCTAAATCGCTTCCTGAATCAATAATACTCATTTGCTGGTTGATTTGTAATTGTAATTACTTTCCGCCGAGTCAACTTGGTGTGTCGAGCTCACGATCTCGGAATGGATACGTCGGGGGATGGAACCAGGCGGCTCTACCGCTATTCCACTCTTAGGCCCCATCATCCTAATCCCGCAACCGAGGGACGGAGTTTGTCCGAGGGAAGCGGGTCGTAGTAATCGAGGTATAATCATGATTATGACGATCCGAGCCTCGCCTTGACTCTCTCGGGATTTTGTCTTTGCCTACGTAGCGATAAGGTGCGGTCTTGGACCATCTTGACTAGGAGTTACAAGGAAGAACGAAGGAATCATTTGTCCCGATCCACACGATTCCGGAGTTATCGCCCCGTTTTGGTTGGCGTTACATTTCCGCACGCAACCGCTTACTGTTTTGCATTGGTTGGCGCTACAAAACCGTGACGTAACCATTATTTGCCTTGCATAGGATTGGCGTTACACTTCCGCACGCAATCCTACTGTCTTGACCGATTCACATAGTGCTGTATGACCATGAATTTTCTTGAATCGTATAAATATACTTATTGTATTATTTTATCACGACAACTTGTGAAGCGTGTGTGAAATCATGCATCATACTCACGCGCGTTTTCATATAATTGTTTTCTCACATTAACTATATTGCGCCACGCCGCACACGATCACCCCATCCATCGAGATTTTTGTCTCATCCCCACATTTTTCTAACCTTAGATGAGGATTTCGTTGGAGATCCGAAGAACTCTGGATTGATACCTTGTACTACACTTGTTGGATTTACGGCTTCTTGTTGTTGATTGGACTCTTTTCTTATGTTGTTGTCGGACTTTTGTATTTCATTCCATCGGGTTTGTAATTGAGGGGCGTATGACCCTTTGACTTTAAGTTGCTACTTTGTTGATTTTCGGGTTGTAATTTGGATGACGGATTGTAGACTTTAAGTGGTAACTTGTATCATTATTTATTTCATCACGCTATTTAGACTCTGTCTTATTGGGTTCTCATTGATATTTGTCGGGACGGTTGGTTCATTTGTATTTAAGTTGTGGATCGTTCGTCGCGTCCCGTTTGGGGCGTGAGTTTACCTTCAATAACCAAACCAAAAGCACTAAGTTCAGAGAGTTTTATATCTCCAGATTATGTATTTGATATCAGGCTCAATAGACTTGGATTCAGAAAAGCAATGCATATACCTAATGGCATGTTTGGTACATGAATTAACTATTCCACATAGAATGGTCTTTTCCATTTAATTGTTTGGCCACAGACATGGCCAAAACCCAAAATGTAACAATCTTTTCAATTCCTTTATTTGGTTCATCAAGTACACAGTTAGACTGGAATAAAAAGTTTGCTTGTGTTACTATTTTTACCTTATTTTCAACAACTTTACTTAAAGACTCAATTAACATAAAAATGTATGCATAACAACAAATAACAAAATTCTATTTTAACTATTAAATAAACACAAAATATTTCTGCTACGCATAAATATACATATATATATATATATATATATATATGGGCAGTAAAATATTAAAACAATTTGACGAAGCATCATTATAATAAACAATTATTATACTAAACTATGTATACCTGTGCACAGGTGTATGCTGGTAATAGTAAGCTGTTCATAAGTAATACATGCATATATTATTTATGTGTTTAAAATTACAATTATAATACACACACATTCACACACTGTTTAAAACTACAACACGCAGGCACACATGCATTTATACATATTTACACATATGAACATAACCAGTAACCACACAATTTATTTCTATCGATATACATGCATATATATCAGAAAAAAAGTGTGTGTGTGTGTGTGTGTGTGTGTGTGTGTGTGTGAGTATAAGTGTATAACATATACAAATATCAATATCAATATGCATCATCGACTTTAATAGATGCATATACGTATAAACTTTGTATGCACACACATACACATGTTCATAGCTTTTTCTAGTTCAAGAATATCATAATCACAGATTTGAGGGGAAGAAACTTTGCGTTTAAGAAGGGAATGCCTTTCCAATTATGATAACCAAATAATTTCACTACAGGGTAAAAATGAATGGGAAATGAGTTTTTTCAATCCGCCTTGACTTAGTCTTACGAATTAAGAAATGAAATCAAGTAAATGGAGAAGGCCTTTCCTGGAATTCTTATTTCCCCAAGCCAAACGTGCCGCTGGTTGATGGACTTCGACAAAGCCACCCCATTCTTCAACCATTTGTAATGAACAAAAACAAATTAAATTGATTCAAGATCCACCATGACTCAGCACATTGTGGTGACTATACAGCCGTAAATTTGATGATTCCTTTGTTTACTATGCTTGTTTTCGTTTTTCAAACTGGTGCGGTTATATGAGAATTCTTTTTGCAATCAATGAATACATTATGACTAGGCAGAAGACGAACCAAAGAACAAGTAGCATTGGCACCAAACAGCAAAGTTATACCTAGTCACTACTACACAGACATTACTTTTGCAGAATGCTTGCTATGTAGGAAACGCAAAGTATATCATCCACAAGAGAAAACTTATCAAAGAAACGGATATATTTCTTATATGGAATATCAAGATTCTTTAGCAAAGATCAATTAAATCATTAACCAAATCAACAGAATATATAGAGAACACCAACTGGGATACCGTAGACCTTTCCCATCCTCTACATTTACCTGACAAAATTAGAGATGTGCAGAAGAGAACCGGTAGGGAAAGAATATCATATAGTGTTAGAAAACTACATTATTTACGATTAAAAGGTTCAATTTCTATTAGGCTCCATTTGGATTGATGGATTTGGAGCTAAGGATTTTAAATTCATAGCAAACAAATGTATTGAGATTGTTTGGATGAAGTCATTCTATATAATGGATTTAAATCCTTCTTATTTGGAGTCATTTGAAATCCTTCCCCAAATCCGAATCCTTTCATCCAAATGCAACCTTATTTCTGTCAAACTCAGTAACTAATCACCAGAAATATCACATTAAGTATACTTAAGATAATAATTGCCCACCTGATGGATTCAAATTCTCAAAATCTGATACAACAGCTCCAAATAGTTCATACAAGATTTCCACTTAAAGCATTCTAGCATCTCAATCCAAGGTCTACACTATTATTTCCAGTTAATTCAAGAACTTCAATGTTCCATGTCCCCAAAAAATATCAAACAACAATGAAGACAACATCATAATTTGTTACAACAAGAGGAACGAAAATATGGAATTTATTATGATGTTCAAGTGAAACAATATCCGAAAATCGCAAACCTTTACCTCACAATTCACGAAGACTTGATCGACTAAACAAATCCACTACTAAGCAACCTCTCCACATACTTCCCCAAAATATCGACCTCCAAATTCACCTTCTGCCCAACTTTCTTCAATGGGATCACGACATTCTGCTGTGTGTACGCCACCATCATGAAGTTGAAACACACCTCCTCATCAAACACATCAACCACAGTCAAGCTAGTCCCATCTATAGCAATAAACCCCTTAGGCACAATGTACTTCAACAAATCCCTCCCAACCATCACTTTCACCCACAACGAGTCGCCCTCGGGCGCCATATCCACGATTTCCCCGGTCCCATCGACGTGCCCCTGCACAAAATGACCCCCCATTCTAGTGCTAGGGCTTAGTGCCCTCTCCAAATTAACCAAAGACCCAATTTCTAATTCGGACAGAGACGTCTTTCTCAACGTCTCTGGGGCCAACCCCACTGAGAATTCAGATAAAACGGTGTCGTATTCTGTAACCGTTAAGCACGTACCGTTGACGGAGATGCTGTCGCCCAAGTGAATGTCTTCGAGCATGATTTTCGCCCCAATTTTCATGGTGAAACTGTTGTCTTGATCGAAACCTAGTTGTTTAATTGTTCCCATTTCTTCAACTATGCCTGTGAAGAGGGATCTGATTGTGTTGGTGGTGGATTTGGGGTTCTGGGGTTTGGGGGGTTTGATGAAGATTGATGAAAGTGGGGGTTGTTTGAGAGAAGTGCGAAGACCCAGAAGCTTGGAGTGGATTTTCGGCGACAAAATGGCGGAAATGTCTGAAATTGATGTGGTTTTAGCCGTTGGGAAGAAGGGATTTCGGCGGTGTCCGTACAGAAAGGTAGGTGGAGAAGAGAGAGCCATTTTCGCTCGTGTAATTTGGCCAATCTGAGGAGTTGACATTCAAAAGGACTCAAAATTGAAAGAGAATTGCTGGAGAAGTAAGGTGATGGGATGATTGATGGCGTCTGCAAGTTCAACGAGCAAGGGTGCTAAGGAGAAAAACCAGTAGAACAAAATGGCATAGTTGACTTCCTAACAGTTGTTATTTACAAAAATAACCCTGTAATTTAAAAATCTGAAAATTGAAGCTCTTTTTATTTTCAAAATTAATTGGAAAATTGGGGTATTTAAAAATCAATCATCATATGCCATCAACCCTATATAATAAAAAAAAACAAATTTGACGTATACATTCATTACCTCATTAATTTTGGCGTATGCCAGAACTCCCATGTTTTTCAATTTCACATGTCTACTTCATAATTATCCATGTGGTATTCATATATTTTTTTATTACCAGCGTTGATGTGATGATATCTACAAATTAAAGATGAATTGGTAATATATTTTTAATTTGAAAAATAACAAATTTAAAAGATAATAATGATTTAAAAGATAAGAAATAATCTAAATGTCAAAGATTTTATCTACACTATCATTTAAAAATAGTATCTTTCAAAATTATATTTGGTTTATATGCACCTTTTATTTTTCGAATATGATTTAAAATTGTAAAAGATAATAACAAATTAGATATCAAGTATTTTATCTACACTATCATTTAAAATACTATATTTCAAAAATATATTGGGTTTATATGCACCTTTTAGTTTCCGATTTATGCTACTACATGATCCTATCAAATAACATCTATGTTTCTCAAATTTAAAAATATTATCTTTCAAAAATATATTTGGTTTATATGAACCTTTTAGTTTCCGATTTTTCGCTACTACAAGATCCAAATCTCAACTGTATAAGATAACATATAAATCCGAAAATAAAAGAATTTCTCACAATCTACCCTATATACTAGAGCTGGCAATCCCGACCCGAGCCGTCGGGCTTTTGCAAAAATTCGGGTCGGCCCGATTTTGGTCGGACACGAAATTACCTGGCCCAGTCCAGCCCATGTATACATTCCATGTAGAAAAATTCGGGTCGGGCCAAACAGATCGACTTTTTTTGGGCTTTAAAAGCTTGACCCTCAAACTCTCAGGCCACCAGCAGTTTGGATTTTGCCACTTCTACTATATACTAAAAAAATAAAGTTGACATTTATCAAATTTTCACCTCTCAATTCCACATGGCGGCTTCACATTTATATGCACCTTTTAGTTTTCGAATATTATTTGAAATTTTAAAAAATAATAACAAATTTAAATATCAAGGATTTTAACTACACTATCATTTAAAATATTATCTTTCAAAAATATATTGGGTTTATATGCACATTTTAGTTTTCGATTTATGCTACACATGATCCTATCAAATAAGCACTATGTTTTCTCAAATTTAAAATATTATCTTTCAAAAATATATTTAGTTTATATGACCCTTTAGTTTCGATTTTTCGCCACTACAGGATCCTCAACTCTAAGATAACATATAAATCCCAAAATAAAGGAATTTCTCGCAATGTACCATATATACTAAAAGAAAAATAAAGTTGACATTTGTCAAATTTTCACATCTTAATTCCACATAGCGGCTTCACATTTATCTATGTGACAACTCTATCTACAAATTGAAATGATAACAAAGTTAAAAGATAATAAATAATCCAATAATCAAGGATTTTATCTACACAATCTTTTAAATTTGTTAGTCCAAGAATAAAAGATTTACTCACAATTAGTTTGGAAAAGTCGATGCTGGACAAATTTAAGAGATAACAAATGATCGAAAAATCTACGATTCTATCTACACTATCTTTTAAATTAGTGATCTTTTAAATTATTATATTATATTATATGTATCAAATAAAATGCGAGAAAACAACCAAGAAATAAGATAAAAATCAAATAGTTTGTAAGACTAAAATATTATCCTTGGGCAAATTTAGTGTAACAAACGGGTGTTATTCTAGTTATATATATATATATATATATATATATATATATAGGGGATATAATGAGACCATATATTATAGTGAGACAGTGTGTACTCATCTCAACCTCCCTTATCTATATCAATGGCTAAGATAAATAGGGGTTAAAATTACATTAAACATTTAATTAAGGCAAAATAAGGGTATAATTGTCAAAACAAACATGTGGGGGACCATCCAAATATGGAATCAGTTATTAGGGGAGAGAAAATCACGTGGGGAGAGAGAAAATCGCGAGAAAATCACTTATTTGGAGAGAAAATCATGCATGTTCGCCATGCAAAGATGTTGTACACATATCAATGATTTGCTATATACTTAACAAGTATTTTCTTTGTATGTTTAACATAATTTTTTGTATATTAAAATGGTCAAACAAAAATATGTGGGGACCATTAATTAAGAAATCAATTATAGAGAGAGAATCGCGTTCATTAACCGATTAACATGTGGGGACCGTGGATTAAGTAAATCAATTATAGAGAGAAAATCATGTTCATTATTGTGTTGTATATTGAACATATATTTGATGTATACTTAACACTATTTTCTTTGTATATTTAACATAATTTTACCGCATATTAAAATGGTCAAACAAAAAATATAAGTATACAATAAAACACATATAAGTATACAACAAAACATATATAAATATACATCAAAAAATATAAGTACACGGCAACATAAATACATACATAAAAAATTAACTACTTATACATCAAAACACATGTAAGTATACATCGAAAAACATCTAAGTGTACATTAATCCTAATCGCTCCTCGTAGCCCCCGGTTTCCACGTCAAAGCATCGTCTTCTTCACCAATTCTCTAATCATGTCCTTTATTCTCAAACCCCAAAAATATCTCTCGAATCAAGCGATTACCCACCGTCCATGCTTTTCCCCACCACATGAGTTTAATTTGGTATAATTAAACTCATGAGCTTAAACCATAATTAAACTCAATAATGGCGGAGACATCATATCAAGTCCGGCCGCTCGCCCCTTCCGCCGATTGCTCCACCCGACGGCCGACATTTAATCAAGAACCGGGTCACCAAAACCCGCCGCAGACGGTGGCTCAAGTACCAAAACACAACGACCACTTTGTCTTACCACGGTGCCGTGATTAGGGAGCGCGTGGGCCGCCAGGGATTAATTAGATTCCCGTAAAACTTTTCCGAGTTTCGTGCTTCGATGTCCATTTAATAGCTTATGTTCGCGCAAAATAGAACAATTAATGAAACGGAAATTAAAATTTCGCAATCCTTCATTGTCCCCATTGCCCATAAACCGACTTTTTTCCAGAGAATTGAAAATTTGTAGAGATAATTTCGTTAGAGATAATTTCGTTGTTGGGTGGGAATCGTGAAGAATGACAATCCTATCCTTTCCGATTTAAAATAAATTTAAAATAATTATTAAATTGGGAAAATCTCAACCATCTAAAATTTGAGATTTGTGGCTAGGATTAGTCCACACTGTCTCACTCTAATTATGTGGTCTCATTTGATCCTACTCCTATATATATATATATTATATATCAACCCTATATATTAAAACAAAAATATTCTTGCCACATGTCATTACCTCGAGCAATTCAAAGTCCATGTGTCAACATTGTGTTCTTCCAAATCCACGTATCGCCTTTACATTTAGCCACGTGGCAACCAATATAAATTGGATTTAATTTCACTTATAATGGTAAAAATAATAATAATGGTAAAATAATAATTTCCTAAACAGCCCTAAATCAAGCTTCACACTCACTTCTAATGCATCTAATAATTATATCTTTGAATTATCATTGGAAAGTCTACAATATATTCTAATCAACTTAAAATTAGATTATATAAATACTACTATTTCACTTCTAATAATGGTAAAATAATAATTTTCTAAATCCACGTGGAATCAAGATTCACATTTCTTTCTAATGCACCTAATAATGACATGTGGAATTATCATTGGAAAGTCTACAATTTAGGAGCTATCGTATTCACATTCTGAAAATCAAGATTCACATTCATTTCTAATGCATAATTACAGCCGAAAATCACAACTAATATTCTTATTTTTTCCGAAACTAATCAACTAATATTCCCCAAATTTCTTTCTAATTAACTCATATATGCTAACTAAGGTAGATTTCATGACATTTATTGGAATAACTGATTATTTAGCTTATATTATGAAATAAATTGACGATATTAAAATTATTTTCCTAATAAATAATTGATTGTTTATCTAGCCCGTATACCGATTCCTCTATCATTGTCTCTCGCCGCTCTCCCCAATCTGTTATTATCTGCAACTTCGTTGTTGGTTCTATAGCCGGAATCACCATCGTTTCATAGCTCACTTACTTCACATTGTAGAAAATGACTACTAAAATGAACATTATCTCCGACATCAACCCCCGAGAAAGAAACATGGAAGATAAAGGTATGGTGTGAGCAAGATTATGGTACACGCATTCCCAATTCAAGCTCAAGAAAGGAAAAATATGGAACTTATACTCTTTGATGTCCAGGTATTGAACGTTTAATCGGTTTTGATTTACTCCATTTTTTCATTCATTTTAATTTTTCATATTTATCATTTTTAGGTTTAATCCTCTTTGATATTTATCATTTTTAGGGCGTAAAAACACAAAATTGATCATCCGGGATGAAACACCAATGATGAATAGATTTTGTTTTGAAGCATTAGATCGAAGATTGAATCATATTATGAGTGATTCTAATACAGATGGCATATGATTTGGTAGAAAAGTATTTGTTTTTGGTGGAGACTTCAGGCAGATTTTGCCCATTATTTCGAAAGGCAATAGAGAAGATATTGTTCACTCGAGTATAAGCTCTTCTCGTTTATGGGATCATTGCAAAATCCTCCATTTGACAAAGAATATGAGATTAAGTGTAGGACAGTCAACATTAGATTTGACTTTGCGCAAAATTAAAGATTTCTCCGAGTGGATACTTAAAATTGGAGATGGTTAAGTTGGTGTAGAAGTTGATGGAGAAACATTAATTGATATTCCTAACGATATACTGATCCAAAATGTAGAGAACCCAATTGCAGTAATTGTTGAGAGTACTTACCCTTCAATTCTGAGTAACTTTCATAATCCTTCATTTTTTGAAGAAAGGGCCATACTTGCACTAACAAATAATATTGTGGAGTCGGTGAATGACTATGTGATGTCTATGATTCCAGGAGATGAGAGGATATCTTTGTAGTTCGACAAAGATATGCAAAACATTTGGAAATTGTGGAAATGAATACGAAATCTACTCACTGATTTCTTAAACAAAGATCAAATGTTCAGAATTCCAAATCACATCTTGAAATTGAAGGTTGGAATACTAGTGATGCTAATTCAAAACATGGATCAATCTTCAGGATTATGTAATGGCACTAGATTGGTGATCACACAGCTTGGCGATCATATTATTGAAGCAAAGATTCTGTCCAGAACTAATATTGGGAGTAAAATTTTTATTCCACGTATGATATTAAGGCCTTGATAGATAGCGATTTCCATTTAAGTTTCAATGAAGGCAATTTCCACTTATGTTTGCTTCGCCATGACTATAAATAACAGTCAAGGTCAAACACTTTCCCATGTTGGTTTGTACCTTCCAAGACCCGTATTCAGCCATGGTCAACTTTATGTGGCCATATCGAGAATTAAGAGTCGAAAGGGTTTTGTTGTGATAAGGACGGTACAATTGTAAGTAGAACAAATAATGTAGTTTACAAAGAAGTTTTTAGAATCAAGTGAAGTATTTGAATAATACTTTTCTAAATTTTGAATTTTCTTTTTAGTTTTTATGAGTAGTATTTTCGATCTCTTCTATCACAAACTAACTTTAAACACTCGTGAATTTTATCTTTTGGACAAGTCAGTCAGTGTAGCACACACGGGTGTTGTTCTAGTTTATATATACTAAAAAAACCAGGGTTGCCACATGTCATCACTTGTGCGATCCGTTACACATGTCAATACCTTATTCATTCAAATTCACGTGTCGGCTTTACATTTACCCCTCGTGTCAACCTCCGTGTCAATCTCTTATTCTTCTAATAGGATATTAATAATAGGATATTAATTAAATAGTCATACCACAAAAGCTATGGTTTAATAGTGTAGGTCCCAAGGGGTGTAAGTGTAAGGTTTAGAAGGGGGGTTGAATAAACCTTACCAAATTTTTGATTTAGTCCTTTTAAATCTACTGAGTTAATTCTACACAATTTGTGTCCTTGATGGACAAATGAATTAGTCACTCAAGAGAGTTAATCTCTCAATGATTTCAGATAAGTCGTTGATGGAGTAACTCAATTTGTTGGCTACGATTTAACTCAATCGTGGTTTTATTTTCAGCGTGGAAGACTTAACACCCTTAAGTTTGATTAAGCAAGATATTAGAGCTTGATTTAGTACTTGTAAATTGTCAAATGGATAGCAAATTTATCAAACAGATATAAGCAATTAAAAGTGCGAGGAATTTAAATCTTTGAAATGTAAATGACACAAAGAAAGTTTTTATAGAGGTTCAAGATGGGGTAATTCTTCTACTCCTCTCTTCTCCAACTCCCGGAGGAATCCACTAAGTAATGATCGGTTTACAAAGTGGTAGCAGTCCAGATACAAGTCTTGATCACAACGGTGACTTGATCCTTAGGGACTCACCGAGACGCCTTGATCACTCGGTGGCTTCTCATGACGACTCGCCTTTCTTCACAGGCATTTTGCCTTGTTACTACAACTCACTTGCTCAAGCTCTTTGGATTTGATCACGAAGCCCTCCCAAAAGCTTAAGACTTGGTTCAACCTTGAACCTTTCTACAATCCTTCCCGGAATGTAGACCCCTTTGTTTTCAAAAGTTTCCTCTTCAACCGATTGAAGTTCTCTTTCCTTCACGGGTGAGTGTTGGATTGAAGTACTTCGTAATGTAGGCTTGAGGATAGAGATTGTTTCAGTTTTTTTCTAATGTGCTTGTATATCTCACGTGTGTGTCATCTTCTATCTCAAACAAACTCCTCGGCCTTTTATAGTGAACTTTCAAAAATTTGCCCGTTGAAGAGATAGGCTTATTTTTGAAAGTCACTTTTGCGATCGTTGGCTTGCGCTTCTTGGAATTGGAATTCTTGTTTTCCTCGTATGAATTGTTGTTTCACCTTTTGAGTTCGACACGGTGTAGTGCTTCCCATTGGTTCATTCCTTTTGCACGCTCGGGATCGAGCACTCCAAGAAAGGTGGTATGGAGATATTACTTGTTTAAGTAAATCTCTTGATTTCGTCAGGCAACGGTTCTTTTACGATTATCTCGACTTGATCGCATTTCCTTGCTTTCCCAGGTGACTTAGAGTCGACTTCCAATCATGGATGACTCTTCTATCACTTCAACTTGAGACTTGGCTTTTCTTGAGTTGACTTGACTGATGCTCCACTCTGTTTGCATCTCACCGCTTCTTGAGAGAGTTCCGTCTACTCTTCTTTGCCATACTCACTGCCTCTCGCAGAGTCTTCCTTCCATCTTCGATTGTCTTCTTGCATGTTAGGGCGTAGTGACTTAACTCGCCTTGGCCACTCTATTCATTACAATGCATTTTACAACAAGAATTGGGGTGCCAACTTTCTATTCAAAGTTTTACATGGCATTCATCAAAATCTAAACAATAAAATTCCTAACAATTTCCACCTTTTTGATGATGCCAAAACTTAAACCATACAAAGATGCAAATAACAAAGATACATACTGAGATAGTGTATTGACATAGAATGTATGCGAGAATCAATCTTTTTATTGATCATATCATTCTTGTACTTAACACGATGTTTACAAGGTGTATCGAGTAAAAAATTATTGCTTTATTACGAAGACTTACATTGTATGTATTTACATAATAAAATACTCGAAGGGTTGGACAACAACACTTCATCTCCTTCATTGTCTCCTTCTTTCATCTTGATCAAAGATCTTCTTCTCTTCTTCTCTTTTTTTTTCGTCACCGCTTCTTTTTCTTCTCATATGCTTTCCTGGCAGCTTCATCTCTTCTTATTCTTTCTCGTCTCTCCCGCCATAGCTGAGTTTGTCTCTTTTTTCTTCTTCTAATCTCTTTGCATACTCGGCTGCTAGATTTAGCCACTTTTAAATTTGCTACTTGGTCAAGTTTCCCCAAAGAGATCCCTCCTTTCTTTCCCGGATCTACGTATTCAATATTCTTGGGCGCAGGCCTAGGTCCAAGCTTCTTCCTCCACTACATCGCTTCTTCCTCTACCGGGCGTATCAGTCTTTGGGGTCTTCTTCTTTCCGGTGAGTGACACTGAGTGACCAGCAGAGGATCGCCGAAGTCTCTTACTGTCACGCTTTTTCACATAAGGCGAGACCCTTTTCCCAAGATAAGTCCCAAGCTTGAGCCATGGACATATTTGCAAAATATCCTTGATTCGAGCGTTTTGAATTCGTCAACCGATCGTGGCTCGTCCGACATCCGAAATGGCATACGTGTCTCTCGTCAATCGGAATGCCTCCATGTTCTTTCAAGATGTTCATCACCCTGGCATCCATTCTTCCTTCCACTTTCTTCATCCCCGCTTCAATTGCTTTTTCTTCTCACCATAGATACATCAGAGTGTTGGAGTGGCGAGTCACGGGAGTTTGCCGCTTATAATGTCACCGTGATGAGACCTTGTTGGGGGTTTGTGCAATCATTAATGTCACATCCACGATCCTTCCCCTCAACAAGCTTTCCTTTCTTTGTTTCAAGACTCCTCGGTGATTTTCCTTCTCATTTTCCTTTTTTTCGCCTTCAGATTTTGCCGCTTTAAGGTATTCCTCTTCCCCTTTTGGCATCATCAAAGGATAGAGGAACCCCAGGGAACATTTGGCAAGCATGAAGTCGAAGTCTTCCGATGGTTGAGTTCTCGCTTCAAGTCCGCTGCGTTGTATGCAAAGACGGAATTTCAGATCTAGTAGCGTTGGACTCTCAAATCACTTCATCTCACCATGAGAAGGTCAATTTTCTAGTCATGTGTTCTTCCAAACGCTGTATATCATTTGTATTTTGCTCACGCAGAACTTGATTTCGGCAAAGTGTGAGCTTCATGCATATGCTCAATGTGTTCTCTCAAACCTTCGTTTTTGCATCAACATTTTCCACTCTCCACACCCAGCCTTGTTGAACAAAGTTCAAGTATCTCACCATTCCACACGCATTGATTTTCTTTGTTGCCACCATTCCCTTATCCTCGACCGTGATGCCTCTCAAGTCAGTTAAGGTTGGCATCTCTGTTGTCCGGCCGCATGTCCAAAGAGGCCTCGATGCCTCTCCATCCGTTCAACCTCAAAGAAAGAGTGCCTTGAACACTTCTCGAACTTCACCGATTCTTGATTCTTGCACTGATGGCCATACATCGTCGAAATCAAAATCGGCTGAACAATGGTGCTGAGTGAAAAACAGGAGGTGGTCTGTGATAGCGTGCTTGTTCGTTTCGACTCTTCGTGGAGTTTGGGTATCTCCAAAGTGAGAAAGGGAAAGATTCTACAAAAGATTCATCACCGCCGATCGGGATCTGCTTCGATGATGAGCGGTGCGCGTGAAGTTCTTTTGGGAATCGATCTCGCCGCAGCCTTGAGGAGCCCGTGCGGTGGTCTCTTGTTCACCGGGTTCTGTTGTGAAGAGACCCGCTTGCCGAGCTCAATTGCCTTAGCAGCCTTCGTTGGTCTGTTTGGTTTTTCCATTTCAATGAGATCGGTCCTCGGCCTTATCGGTAGCGTCATCGGACGATGATGAGATTTCCATTGGTGGCTCATCATCAAAGTTAAAAGTTTGACGAGTAGTCTTGGGATCGATTTGCTCGTGCTTGGAACATCCGTAGTGAAGTCTTTTGGATTTGTCGGGGGATGACTCGAACTTCTTCTTCGCCTTTCCGATCCGGAAAAGTGACATCGTGGTTGTCCTGGGAATCATGAAGTGCACCGATCTCCTTCTCGGATGAGTCGATGATTGCAGGAGGGATGTTCTCTACTTACCGCCTTCTTTACCGGGAAGTCTCAACCTCCCGTGGCCTTCATTACCTCCAAAGCAGTCTCTCATTGCGAGAGGCTTGGTCCTCCCTTTCGACAAAGGTGTCACTGCCTTAGGGTCTTCTACAGATGGCATCCATTGAGTCTCAACCCCATGGATTGCACTTTCATCGCCTGCAGTGTTAACTCCCTGTGGTGTTCCTTCCTCGTGCCTCGATCGCATCGCGGCGCCATTAGCCTTCAAAGTAGCTTGGCACTCACCGAGACAGTCTCAATCGTCCGAGCTTCGTTGATGGCAACTTGATGTTCTTCTTGTGATTGTAATTTCTCTTCTTCGCCTCCTTGATTCTTTGTGGAGTCATCCGCAAAGATCCTCCGACCTTGCCGCAGCGGTGGAGGAGTTTTCTCTCGGGGCGCACCACCGAGTGACTTGGAATGGGGTCACTCGTCTCCAAACTCCCTACTGTTTCGATTGATGGTTCAGCCAGTTGGGCAAAGCGTGTGGTAGCACACCTTCAATAGGGGTTGGCTCGACCGGGGTCCCCATTATCCCAGCTTTCATCGCCATTTCCTTATTGCCTTCTTCCGAGTGAGTCGGGGAAGTGGTAGCAAAGAACATCGGTGGCTATTTGTGAACCACTCCCATTGGATCGATTTCGGATGTGTTTCGAGGACTCTCCTGGTCCCTCCATAGTCTTTGCTCGTGAAGGATTCTTGATTCGTGCAATGCTTTGTGATTTGCAACTCTTCGCGGGCGCGGCAGATTCTCTGGTTCCTCGTCACTTTCGCAGAGAAGACATCAAGGAGAGGATGTGTGTGTTCGTGGTGCCGAGATAGGCGATGCTTGCCTTCTCACGTGCTTGGCTTCTTCACCTTTGCTTTGCTCTCTCCCTGTCCTTGTAGATTTGCAGGATGTCTAAGCAGCTTGTCCTCATCAAGTCTTTGGCCGAGCACATGAGTTAGTCCAAGGAAATTTAGCAGTTCTTCTTCTTCTTCTATGAACTCAAAGCCGTTGGAACTGTTCCCTCGACTTGCTCAACTTCCATTTTCTCCATTCACGCAGCACGATTTTGGATGTCCGGGTAAGGGGAGATAGGATCATTACATCACTATCCGCTTGAGCTGTTCTTTCTTGTGCTTCACCTGTGTGAGCTACAAAGTGTGTCTTCGGGTTGCCTCTCTCGTCGACGCTTCAAGCAGACTTGGTCGTTTATCATTCTACATCCGGAGACTCTACTTCTCCAGTAGTCTCCTAGATTTGTGCTAGCCGAGTAATCGACTCACCTGGTTTCTCTTGTTCGGACCGCTTGACGAGTCTTCGCCTCCGGGTTTGTACTGGGAATTTTCTCGGTTCGAGGCGGTGTCCTCTCGAGTCTGGGCGGGGGCCGGTGCTGGTGTTTGTTTCGAGGAGCCGCCGTCTTGGCTTGTCGGGCTTCTCCTCCTTTTGACGATCGGAGAAGGCATTTGTGAGTCCTTCGACCGCCGCAGGGCGGGTGACACGGCTGGGGGCGGGTGACTCGGCAGGGGCAGGAGCATGTTTGGTTTTCTTTTGTTTGCAGGGGCAGTGATCTTCTTAGTAGCCGCAGGGCAAGCTTTTTTTCTTGGCCGGAGAGGAAACATTTGAATCTTCGGGGTCGGTGATCCCCCTCACCGTGTCGCCTCTCTTGGCGTAAGCTCTCTTCTCAGCGCGCAGAGGTTTGCTCGAACATCTCTTGTTAACATGGAAAGCCTTCCCATGTCTAAGAGGGACTCCTTTCACCTCCAATAGCGGCCAATCACTGTGCCATATCCTAGGGATCCTCCAAATGAGCCATCTTCTTTGAAGGACTTGTTCCCCACGCTCGGCAGAGTCTCCGTAGATAAACTCAGCCAGCTTGATCTTCTTTTCTTCGATGATTGCAGCCATAACAATCGGCTTAGCGCTTTGATAGTTGGTCAAAGCCGCCAAATTTGATGTCGATACATTTGGCAACTATGTCCAACAACTTGTGATAATCCTCCTTCAGCAGTCTTTTGTTTGTGTGTAAATTATTTTATCAAAGAAAGTCGGACTTGGCTATTTCTTTCCATGCGTCGGCCCAAGTTTACATCAGCCTTCTTTGATCTCGGATGCTCCCTTCGCCGGGTAGTAAGCAATATTCACCAAATCTCTTGGCGGTGATAGTCACCGCTTTCCGTGAACAAATGACTTGATTCCTTCATCGTGAATCTCAAAGATTCACGTAGAATTGTGCGACCTCCTCCACATAGGTCATCGGATATTCTAGCATTAGAAACGGTTTTAATCCGGACGTTTCCAACTTCCCCGATTTTCTTCACCAGGGTGTCGTCGGACCCTCGCTTCACCATTTCCGTCGAAATCCACCGCCGAATCGGTGTGGATTTGCTTTCCTAACTTGGTAAAGTCATAAGTTGGTGCCATTTCTCAGGATTATATCAAGAAAAACTCAGTAAATTGATTTGAAGGTTGATAGGGTTTCGAGAGTATTTTGCCTTTGCTTTTGAGAGAAAGAGATGAACAGTTTTAGAAGTGTGAGAGAGAAACGGACGAAAATGGTTTAAATATGGTTTATGAAAGGACGCGCGCGGTTTTTGAATTGTGATCGAAATCAACGGCTTGGATTTTGCACGCCTATTGAGCATTTCACGCCTCGTATTTAATGCGGCAAAGATTTATATCCAATCATAAGTTTGGTGTGCGGCTTTATGTCCGTACACATCATCATTATGCGACGACGTGTTCCTTAAAACATTCCCGCTTAAGTCAAAACGATCAACTGCGTTTTTGTCACTTTGCTCATAAGTTGTTCACTTATCTCTTAGCCGATTTAACTCTACTCCTGTAATTTTCTTAGTGACTTCACCTATCACCGACTTGTAGTCAGTTTTTCCGACATGGTGACGATCGGTGATTGTTTTCGGCTCTTTTTCACTCTTTTTTTTTTTTTCTAACTCTCTTCTTTGATTTGTTTGAGTGTCACCACCGATTAGCCCCAACTCATGTTTGAGTTCTTCAAATCTTGACTCACATAATGGTTTTGTGAAGATGTCGCCTAGTTGTTTATCGTTGAGATGTATTCCAAGATAATGTCCTTCTTTTCAACATGATCTCTTATGAAGTGATATCTCGACATCAATATGTTTTGTTCTTGAGTGCAAACACAGATTTTGAGTGATTGCAATGGCACTTGTGTTATCACACATGATTGGAATTTCTTTTTCCTCAATTTCATAGTCTCTCACCATTGTCTCATCCATAGGACTTGGCACAAAAACCGCCCGCAGCCTATGTATTATGCCTCGTTTGTAGAGGTGGCTATTGAGTTTTGCTTCTTGCTAAACCAGGAAATCAGCCTGTTTCCTAGCATTTGACATGTGCCTCAAGTGCTTTTCCCGTCCACTCGCATCCAAAGATAGTCGTAATCAATAGCCAATTAGCTTGAATCCACCTTCCTTTGGATACCATAGGCCTACTTTCTTGGCTTCCTTTCAAGTATCTCAATATTCTCTTAGTCATTGTCATATGGCTCTCTTTGGAGCAGATTGAAATCTTGCACATACACCTACAAAGAAAGGTGATGTCCGCCCGCTTAGCCGTGAGATAGAGCAATGATCCAATAAGTGCTCAGATCTTGTTTGATCTATGTGCTTGCCATCCGCATCCATGTCCATTTTGATCGATGTGTTCATTGGTATTTTTACGTAAGACTTCTCTTCCATACCAAACTTCTTCATTAATTCTCGGTATATTTTGTTTGACTTATGAAGGTTCCATCCTTCATTGTTTCACTTGGAGTCCAAGGAAGAATGTCGCCTCTCCCATCATGCTCATTTCAAACTTACTTTGCACGAGGTTTGAAAATTTTTCACATAGCTCTTAGTTAGTGGATCCAAAAATGATGTCATCCACATATATTTGAACAAGCAAAGATACTCTTCTTGTCTTGAATTCTCAAAAGTGTTCTATCTACTTTTCCTTTGTGAATCCATTTTCGTTAGGAATTGTGACAGGTGTCATACCATGCTCTGGTGCCTGTTTCAATCCATACATGGCTTTCTTGAGTTTGTATACCTTATCTCCAAGAGTCTTTCGCTCAAATCCACGGAGGTTGTTCAACATATACTTCTTCTTCCAATAAACCATTTAGAATGCACTTTTTACATCCATCTCGATATACAATGAAATTCTTATGAGTCGATAGGCAAGAAACATCCTTATAGCTTCCAATCTTGCTATAGGGCAAATGTTTCATCAAAATCTATCCCTTCTTCTTGGCAATATCCTTTGGCTACTAGTCTTGCTTTGTTTCTTACCACGTAGCCTTCCTCGTTCATCTTGTTTTCGAATACCCATTTGGTTCCAATAACATTTTGATGTATGGGTCTTTGCACTAATTCCCATACTTTATTTCTCTCAAACCGATTCACTTTCTTCTTGCATAGCTTGAATCCAATGTGTGTCATCCAATGCTTGTGACACATCTTTTGGCTCTATTTGCGAGATGAAGCATGTGAACATAGCTTCTTGTTGAGTTCGGATCTTGTTTTGACATCTTCTCTTATATCTCCAATGACAAGTTTCGTGGATGGTCTCTCACCATCTTACATCAGGTTGGAGTAAGTTAGCTGGATTGAGTCCGACTTGCACTGTGTTGGTGTGGTCACTCTCTCGTTATCACTTAGCCGCAAATTTTCCAACTGCTTTTGAGATTCACTATCTCATCTTCTTCTCAATTGATAATTCCAGCTTGGCCAAAGATAGGGACTTCTTCAGATGGTTGGATGATTCAAACTTATCGGTGACTCTTCAATGTCTTCTCCATTTACATTTGGTTCATCGAATACTACATGAATGGATTCCTCTGTAACCATAGTTCTTTTATTGAGTATCTGTAGGCTTTGCTTTCACTGAGTATCCTAAGAAGATACCTCATCGCCTTTAGCATCAAAAGTCTTTAGGTTGTCTTTGCCATTGTTGTGGATGAAGCATTTACATCCAAATATTCTCAAATATGCAACACTTGGTTTTCTTCCAGTCCAGATCTCATAGGGAGTCTTTGTCACTGTCTATTTATCATACATTTGTTTTTGGGCAAGTAGCAAGCTGTGTTAATTGCTTCAGCCAAAATCTTTTTGGTAACCCTGCTTCACCTAACATGGTCCTTTGCCGCTTTTAAGGGTTCTGCTTTCTTCTTTCTCGCAACTCCATTCTGCTGTGGAGTCCTTGTCTGTGATAGTTCATGGCCAATACCATTCTCAATACAATATCGAGTTATTATTCCATTGACAAACTCAGTCCTCTATCCGATCTTATTTTGATAATGGTTTGACTCTTCTCATTTTGAATTCTCTTCATCATTTGTGGTAGTTTTTGTAGAGTTTCTTTCTTCTTACACATGAATATTGTCCATGTATATCTTGAGTAGTCATCTACTACTACCAAGGTGTATTTCTTTCCACTTATGCTTGCCTGGTTCCATGGGCCAAATAGATCCATATGAAGTAGATGCAATATTCTTGTTGAGGATGGGCATGTCTTTTCTTTGAATGACGACTTGATTTGCTTTCCTTCCGACATGCATCACATATACTCTCCTTCTTGATATCGAGTCCTGAAGTCCTTCTACAAGATGACTTCTTGCCACTTGTTAATTGTTTTGAAATTCGTGTGACTCACTTTTTTGTGCCCACAACCAACTTGATTCAAATTTGTGTTTTGCTAGTAGACAAGTCTTTGGGTGTTGCGGTTGACCAATCCACTACATACATATTTTTTTGCCTACATCCTTGCAAAGACCACTTCATTTGATTCAATTTCTTTGATGATTTGGCATATACCCATGTTGAATCCAACATTGTAGCCCTTGTCACGAGTGAGCCGATCGATACTCAAGAAGTTGAAGTTGAGTCCTTCAACATATGCAACATCCGTGATTTCTAATCCATTCCTCTTGATGGATCCAATGCCTCTTATTTCACCAGGAGCTTCATTTCCCCAAATATGACTTTTGCTCCTTTGACTTCCTTGAATTTTGACAGATTTCTCTTATTTCTGTCATATGTCCGGAAATAAATACCACTATCCATGTACCAGGTTCCTTGGTATTTCACTGTTCCTTGAACCCGCAATCAAGGAAATTAAGTTTTAGGTACCCATACTTGTCCGGGTCCCGAGGGGTTAGAATTGTAAGATGATCCAACCAACCTATAGCCAAATGATTTGACTCTCAAGAGGTTGCCATCTATCGATTGCCATAATCATAATTAATCCCGGCAAATTGCTTGGGGATTCTAGGTTCATACAATTGTCTCTTTTGTCCGTATGCCCGCATATGTGTTTTAGCAATTGCCTTCTTGGGTAATTGTGGTGTCTTTGAGTGTAGTGCCTAGGTGCATATGTGTCTTTGATGAAAGCTCTTATGCTTTTGGAATGGCCTTTCGAGTTAGGCCTTTGCCATTTGGGCTTATATTCCATAAGTCGTGGCCGATAGTTCACATTATTCCAATCACCTTGGCTTGGATATTTTCTACCATCCCCATCAAATGTATTTCTTTTGTGGATTTTCTGGGGTTTTTGGTAGCTCGCTTCTTTTTACGCAGTATTTTTGCTTGGAGTTTGCCGAGGACTCGGCCAATCTCTTCTCACTGCCCTTTCAAAGACACTCAATCGGTCGTTTTCCTTTTCCTTTGTAACCAAGGCCGCTTTGCTTAGTATTGTGCTTTGGAGTGAATGTGTGTGCGGCATTTAGAGTTTTGGATTTTTAGGACTCTTCATGACTTGAAGATCCTTTTTCCAAAATTACTCTTGAGGTTTGACATAGCACAGAGGAGTTAAATCCTAAGCCCTGCCTTGTCTCCACATTCTCTTTGACTCATAATAAGATCATCCAATGATTTAGATGCCTTAGTGAATGAGGCAATAACATTTTTGAGGTCATTCTCCCTCTTTTCTATAGCAGAATTTCTCGCTACTAGTTTAGCATTTTCAATTTTTAACCTTTCATTCTCAACATGACTATTTGACTTAGAGTACTCACCTCCTTAGTCACTTTGAGTTTTGACTTTTGAGTAGGTTGTTTTCCTCATTCAATAGTGTGTGTGAGGATTTAATGTGTTCAAAATCTTTCATCATTTTGCTTAATGAATCATAAAGATCGAGGTGATGAAGTGAGTGTGTCACGCTACTATCACTAGTGTCCGAGTTTGTTGAGTTAGATTGTACCTCATCTTCTTGATCTTGTTCTTTGGCCATCAAGCGATCGGGCTTCTTCTTCGAGTCACTTGAATAGTCACTTCATCACCGCTTTCTCAATCATTGTCTCCCTTGATTGGTCGCTTTCCAGCTCTCTCAGCCCATCATTGCCTTTTTCTTTTCTTGTCTTCTTTCTCTCAAGACCTTTCTTTCTTCTTCATTCATGTACTTGTTGACTACAGGATATGAGCAAATAATGGCATAGTGAACTGGTTGTCTACAATTCCAACATAGATATTCAGCCTTTTGATCACCTCTTTCCACTCTTTGAGTTGTTAGCCCTTTGATACTCAACTTTTTGATGATCTGTTCTCTTGGTTGGCCTATCATCCCTTGATTTGGAGGGAGCTTCACCCATTCCTTTCTCTCTTGTAGTTCTTGTTAAAGAACTTGTTAAATCTTTTAACCATCGGGGCTATTTTTTTCCGGGTCAATTGCCTCTTTGACCTCGCCTCTCTTCCCATCTTTAACAACAGATTAGAGCATTTGTTTTGGGTACAAAATTGCCTCTTCCTCGGGTCTTTTCTTCTCACTCAAACTCGTAGGCTTTGAGGTCCGAGAATAACTCATGGTTGGATGTCTTTGATAGGTCCATGGAATGTCTCGGTGCCATGACCTTCATCTCCCATTCACCGAAGACTTTTTAGGATTTTCATACACATTTCCTTTCGTGTATATTCCTTTCCAAGTGTGCATAAATACTCATTTGTGATTTCAGAATGAACCGAGCGCCTAGTTGATCCAGGTTCTCTCCCGAGATCATTTTGAAGTTCTCAAATTTTCGACACCACCGATAATTTGTTTTCTTTGATTTGTTTCCGAGCCTTCACAAATCAATGTCACTTATCCTGCATTTCTTTAGCCGTTTTGCATGATTTGACTTTGTTGAACATGGCTTTGTCCAAGGTTTTGTAGAGGATGTCCTTGGCTACATTGTCCAGTGTTGTATCTTTTTCTCGTCATCATTTGTCCACTCGCTTCTTGGTTTTTCAACCATGATCGGTCCGGGAGCAAAGATCTTCTTCTCCTTCACCGCAACTCTTCGCATGTTGTGTTCACCTTTAATATTTGCAGAGGCCCATCTTCTATCACTATCCACATCTCATCATGTAATGCTTTGATAGATGAGCCGCATACGAATTTTCCAATCATCAAATTCTTCAATAGTGAACATAGGGATGCGTGTTAAATTTGCTTCCATGATAATAACTTTTAATAAAAAGAGTTTTGAAGGTTTAAGTACTAAAGCGGACTTTGAAAAGTTTGGAGATCTAGTTCAAGAACGCCATGCGGAGGGTTCAATGAACCAACCGCTCCGATACCACTTGTAGGTCCCAAGGGGGTGTAAGTGTAAGGTTTAGAAGGGGGTTGAATAAACCTTACCAAATTTTCGATTTAGTCCTTTTAAATCTACAGAGTTAATTCTACACACTGTGTCCTTGATGGACAATCGAATTAGTCACTCAAGAGAGTTAATCTCTCAAATGCACTCGGATAATTTGTTGATGGAGTAACTCAAATTGTTGGCTACGATTTAACTCAATCGTGGTTTTATTTTCAATGGAAGACTTAACACCCTTAAGTTTGATTAAGCAAGATATTAGAGCTTGATTTAGTACTTGTAAATTATCAAATGGATAGCAAATTTATCACAGATATAAGCAATTAAAAGTGCAGTGAATTTAAATGCCGAAATGTAAATGACACAAAGAAAGTTTTTATAGAGGTTCAAGATGGGGTAATTCTTCTACTCCTCTCTTCTCCAACTCCTGGAGGAATCCACTAAGTAATGATCAGTTTACAAAGTGGTAACAGTCCGATACAAGTCTTGATCACAACAAAGTGACTTGATCCTTAGGGACTCATCGAGACGCCTTGATCACTCGGTGGCTTCTCGCACGACTCAGCTTCTTCACAGGGCAGCTGCCTTGTTACTACAGCTCACTTGCTCAAGCTCTTTGGATTTGATCACGAAGCCCTCCAAAAGCTTAAGACTTGGTTCAACCTTGAACCTTTCTACAATCCTTCCTGGAATGTAGACCCCTTGTTTTCAAAAGTTTCCTCTTCAACTGATTGAAGTTCTCTTTCCTTCACAGGTGAGTGTTGGATTGAAGTACTTCGTAATGTAGGCTTGAGGATAGAGATTGTTTCAGTTTTTCTAATGTGCTTGTATATCTCACGTGTGTGTCATCTTCTATCTCAAACAAACTCCTCAGCCTTTTATAGTGAACTTTCAAAAATTTGCCCGTTGAAGAGATAGGCTTATTTTTGAAAGTCACTTTGCAGTCGTTGGCTTGCAGTTCTTGGAATTGCTGTTTCCTCGTATGAATTGTTGTTTCACCTTTTCGAGTTCGACACGGTGTAGTGCTTCCCATTGGTTCATTCCTTTTGCACGCTTCGGGACTGAGCACTCCAAGAAAGGTGGTATGGAGATATTACTTGTTTAAGTAAATCTCTTGATTTTGTGCAACGGTTCTTTTACAGATTATCTCGACTTGACCGCATTTCCTTGCTTTCCCAGGTGACTTAGAGTCGCCTTCCAATCATTGGATGACTCTTCTATCACTTCAACTTGAGACTTGGCTTTTCTTGAGTTGACTTGATCGATGCTCCACTCACCGCATCTCACCGCTTCTTCAAAGAGAGTTCCCGTCTACTCTTCTTTGCCATACTCAAATTGCCTCGCAGCAGAGTCTTCCTTCAGGTCTTCGCTTGTCTTCTTGCATGTTAGGGCGTAGCCGACTTAACTCGCCTTGGCCAACTCTATTCATTACAATGCATTTTACAACAAGAATTGGGTGCCAACTTTCTATTCTAAGTTTTACATGGCATTCATCAAAATCTAAACAATAAAATTCCTAACAAATAGGTGGACATTTTTTGTAGTGTGATGTTAAAATTTAATTCATATATATTTGTACAATTAGAATGGTGGATAAAATCTAGAAAAGCTCTTATTTTTTTAATTCCTCAAAACTTAAATCTTTTGCCATGCAGAATTCTTTTATCTTCCATTAGTAATAGCGAGAAATGGTGGGTGATGAACGTTAAAAATATATAATTATTTTTGCTTATATTATTATTTTACCTTATTAATATTATAATATTATTAATAAAATAAATTTATATTATTATTAATATGTTAGGAATAAAATAGGAAATCAATATAGAATTGTATTTGGAAGCATTTTTTTAGTGCAGGTTTGGATCAACGAGCATAACTTTCATTTCCGACATGATTTTGGGATGATTCTTGAAGATATGGATTTACAATCCATTCATTTACAAGTTTTCAGAGATATTGAAACCAAAAATCAAAGTTTGAAATAATATTTTCTTGGATAAAAAATTCATCATAAAATGAAGATTGAAGGTTGCTCATTTAGTTTCCAGACTTGACCAAGTTTGGTATTTTGGACATAACTCGGAAAATACACGTTATTTGTATCTGAAAATTTTACTAAGTATATACAAATCATAGAGCTACAACATTGATGAGGACCTCAAAGTCGATTCAGATGTGATGAATTTATAAAAATCCAAGTGTTGTTGCACTAGTCAATCCCCGTATGCCAACCACATCTCAATTATTCAAACGTATCTTGGCCATGGTTGTTGGAATTCAATGAAATCAGTTGAAAATTCAAGCTAACACATGTGACAATTGATTTGTGGAAGAAAATTGAGCAAAGATGGTGAAATCATGGACGAGAATGACCAAAGAAGGTGCCAAAGTTGGTGTTGATTTCCTTATTTTCTACTTGTAATAAAAATAAAGAATAAAATAATTGTAAATTGATTTTGAGTTGGCTATAAATAGAGGGCATTAGCATTGGCCAAGAGCAAAGAAGGTGCCAAAGTTGGTGTTGATTTCCTTATTTTCTACTTGTAATAAAAATAAAGAATAAAATAATTGTAAATTGATTTTGAGTTGGCTATAAATAGAGGGCATTAGCATTAGCCAAGAGCAAGTTTTATATAGAGAAAGTTAGAGTTAGAAAAGTTCAAAAGAACTTTTTCTTTCTTGTTTTTCTTAAATTATAGTAAGATTTCTAGTATTTTACAAAATATTTGCTTTATTTTTTTCTTCAATCTTTTGTTTTTTTCTATTTTCTTCATGTTATTCTAAGTTTTTTTTTGTTGAGGAAATAGGGTGAAACTCTTGATAAAGGATAAGGATGATTGTAGATTCATATTAAATTTCATTGTTTGTATCATCAATTTGTTTTTAGCTTATACATTTTTGTTTGGTGGTGTTTTTGATTTATGTATATCTATTGGCACAACAAATACTTGGTTCTATTTAGTTACATGTCCGGTTTTATTTCAACCGACTACTAATGTGGATACCTTGATTTGTTGTAGACAAAAAGAATACATAAATACTTGATCCCATAAATAAGTATTGATGTTATAAGATAAATTCTAATTGATGATACAACATGATTATCTCATTGCATGATTTATATGTATAATATCTTCCCATTGGAACCTTCTTTGTGTATGGATTCCAATAGTGGCAATCTAAGAGGTAAAAAAATATAATCATTCCTTTATCCGAAATCAAGAGTGAATCCCTAATCCTCAACATTTCTTTTAATTAAATTTCTTGTAAAAAATATTCTTACTAGTTAAAAATCTATTTACTCATCACTTAAATAAGATATATCCTGTAAACTTTCGTGGATTGACCTCGGACTTCCGAGAAATTTATTACTTGAGACAACCCGCACTTGGGTTTGCAACCTTAAAGTTGTAGCAATGGGGGTGGATTTATACATACAACTATCAATCAAGAATTCTACAAGATAAACAATATTCCAAAAATCAAGGATATACAAATTAGGAAGATACTTTTGATGTTGCAAATTGACTAGTAATTCACTTTGTTCGTTGCACGTATATTTTTATTTCAATATTATGGTTTTATAATATCTATTAACATGAATGGTATTTATTACTTTATTTTAATAGTAATATTAGTATAAGGTTATTAAAAACAAAAATTTATCTATCAATTTTATATTTTCAACTATTTAAACTTAAATTTCTAATTCAACTCGTTTAATTATCCCTCAATTTATGCATGTCTCTAAATTATTGTTTTATATATCCCTTTCTTACTCACACACTTCTATAAATAATTATATATAATTTGTGAGACATGTATTTTTATATTGTACTTCTCTTGTTGAAAAAATGAATACTTCACATTGTTAATCCAAAATATAAATTAAGATATTATTCAAAAAATATGGTAGAGAAAATCGTGAATAAAATTTAAAATGAACTATTATGTCATTGGTATAAACGCCAAGATAATATTAACATAAATTTTACAAGCAATATCATAGTAATCCACTAATAAACTTATGAACATAAACATGATATAATCGAAAACAGAGTATAGAAATAGTACAATTGACATCAATATTCATTCTTTGACATTTATTTTCAATAGATGTATGTAAACTCCAAGAGTTTTCTCATTTTGATCAACAATGGATTGATGTGAATCGCTCATCAATCAAAAAACAAATGATAGAATACATGGGAAGTTTGACAATCCATAAATTTTTATCTCGGGAAGTTTATTTTAAAATGTAACATCAATCGATTAATTCTATATAAATGATTATATAATTGATTTTACAACAATTTATTTAATGGCATTGGTTGACAATATAATTATTAATTATCATATATTGAGTTAACAACACATTATTTTCGTTACAAAAATCTTTCTATTGACTTAAAAAAGCAAAACACGGTCAATTTTGGATAACTCCAAAACATACATTGGTCGCGAGATATTGATTATTTCATCTTCCAATATTAATTAACCAAAATACAACACCAAAAATTCTATGGTTGTTTTCGTAAATAAACTATAAAAAATAATAAATACTAATTGATTAGGTACACCAATCAAGTAATTATATGATTGATTTTATAGGACAATTGTAGTATTGACTGATCATGTCAATTATTTAATGTCAATTTGATTAGTTTTATTAATCTCATATCAAGATATGAAAGAGATATGTACTGAGTTTTCAAACAATCAAATATTTGCTACCATTTTTAGTTTTGTAAATATTATAATTAGTTGTTTTTCTTAATTAAGGTAATACATTGTTGTCCAATCATAAACTTGTGCACCCTTGAAATTAAAAAAAACTCCCATTGACAATTATTATCTATAGATTGAATAAATACAATAATAAATATATATTTTATCTATAGTAGTGATTACAACCAAATTATTAATTGTATAGGACAATTATATGATTGATTATGGAATTTTAAATTTTTAAATTTCAAAAATATTACAATCATGACCTAAAAAATAATTAGCCAATAAAATATTTATGTTACTAAAGATTATTGCCACTGACTTACCAAATCAAAGAGCTAAATAATACCAAAACATGCATTGGTTAGAAAATATTTGGATTGATTTTTCCAAAATTGTATCTTATTTTATATCTTTTATCATTTTTTTTCCGATTGAGTTGCCTTAGTTATATCATATATATACTAATTTTATTCGATAGTAATTAGAGTTGTTAATTATTCTTAATTAAGCAAATTATCTTTAAATTTAATGGTAAAATAATGGTAAAATAATATCTCAAAATCTTGATAATGGAGGCCGTATCTTGTGGGTAGAAGGTTCATAGTCCGCACCAACCATCGTAGTCTCCGCCACCTCTTGCAACAACCCTATATACTAAAACAAATAACATTCTTGCCACATGTCATTACCTCGAGCAATTCAAATATGTGTCAACATTGTGTTCTTCCAAATCCACGCATCGACTTCACATTTAGCCACGTGGCAACCAATATAAATTGGATTTAATTTCACTTACAATGGTAAAAAATAATAATAATGGTAAAATAATAATTTCCTAAACAATCCGGAAATCAAGTTTCACATTAACTTCTAATGCATCTAATAATTATATCTTTGAATTATCATTGGAGAGTCTACACTATATTCTAATCACCCCCAAATCGATTATATAAATATTACTATTTCACTTCTAATAATGGTAAAATTATAATTTTCTAAATCCACGTGAAATCAAGATTCACAATCCCTTCTAATGCACCTAATAATGACATGTGGAATTATCATTGGAAAGTCTACAATTTAGGAGCTATCGTATTCACATTCTGAAAATCAAGATTCACATTCATTTCTAATGCATAATCATAGCCCGAAAATCACAACTAATATTCTTATTTTTTTCCCGAAACTAATCAACTAATATTCCCCAAATTTCTTTCTAATTAACTCATATATGCTAACTAAGGTAGATTTCATGACATTTATTGGAATAATGATTATTTAGCTTATATTATGAAATAAATTGACGATATTAAAATTATTTTCCTAATAAATAATTGATTGTTTATCTAGCCGTATACCGATTCCTCTATCATTGTCTCTCGCCGCTCTCCCCAATGTTATCTCATCGCAACTTCGTTGTTGGTTCTATAGCCGGAATCACCATCGTTTCATAGCTCACTTACTTCACATTGTAGAAAATGACTACTAAAATGAACATTATCTCCGACATCAACCCCGAGAAAGAAACATGGAAGATAAAGGTATGGTGTGATTATGGTACACGCATTCCCAATTCAAGCCGAAGAAGAAAGGAAAAATATGGAACTTATACTCTTTGATGTCCAGGTATTGAACGTTTAATCGGTTTTGATTTACTCCATTTTTTCATTCATTTTAATTTTTCATATTTATCATTTTTAGGTTTAATCCTCTTTGATATTTATCATTTTTAGGGCGTAAAAAACACAAAATTGATCATCGGGATGAAACACCAATGATGAATAGATTTTGTTTTGAAGCATTAGATCGAAAATTGAATCATATTATGAGTGATTCTAATACTGGATGGCATATGATTTGGTAGAAAAGTATTTGTTTTTGGTGGAGACTTTAGGCGATTTTGCTGTTGTTTGAAAGGCAATAGAGAGAAGATATTGTTCACTCGAGTATAAGCTCTTCTCCTTTATGGGATTATTGCAAAATCCTCCATTTGACAAAGAATATGAGATTAAGTGTAGGGCAGTCAACATCGATTTGACTTTGCGCAAAATTAAAGATTTTTCCGAGTGGATACTTAAAATTGGAGATAGTTAAGTTGGTGTAGAAGTTGATGGAGAAACATTAATTGATATTCCTAACTATATATTGATACTTAAAATCGGTTTTGATTTAATCTCTTTTTTTGTTCATTTTAATTTTTATATTTATCATTTTTAGGTTCAATCCTCTTTGATATTTATCATTTTTAGGGAGTAAAAAAGACAAAATTGATCATCCGGGATGAAACACCAATGATGAAGACTCGAATCATATTATGAGTGGTTCTAATACGGATGACATTCGATTTGGTAGAAAAGTATTTGTTTTTGGTGGAGACTTTGGCGATTTTGCTTGTTATTCGAAAGCGCAATAGAGAAGATATTGTTCACTCGAGTATAAGCTCTTCTCCTCTATGGGATCATTGCAAAATCCTCCATCCGACAAAGAATATGAGATTAAGTGTAGGACAATCAACATCAAATTTGACTTTTGCGCGAAATTAAAGATTTCTCCGAGTGGATACTAAAAATTGGAGATGGCGAAGTTGGTGTAAAAGTTGACGGAGAAAATTTAAGCGATATTTCGGATGATATCTTCGATCCAAAACGTAGAGAACCCAATTGCGGCTATTGTTGAGAGTATTTACCCTTGAATTCCGAGTAACTTCCATAATCCTTCATTTTTGAAGACATGGCCATACTTGCACCAACAAATAATATTGTGGAGTCGGTGAATGACTATGTGATGTCATGATTCCGAGGAAGATGAGAGGATATATTGTAGTTCGACAAAGATATGCAAAATATTTGAAAATGCGGAAATGAATACGAAATCCACTTTGTTGATTTCTTAAACGAGATCAAATGTTCAGAATTCCAAATCACATCTTGAAATTGAAGGTTGGGATACTAGTGATGCTAATTGAAACATGGATCAATCTTCAGGATTATGTAATGGCACAAGATTGGTGATCACACAACTCGGCGATCATATTATTGAAGCAAAGATTCTGTTTGGAACTAATATTGGGAGTAAAGTGTTTATTCCATGTATGATATTAAGCCCTTCAGATAGCAGATTGCCATTTAAGTTTCAAAGAAGGCATTTTCCACTTAATGTTTGCTTTCCCATGACTATAAATAAGAGTCAAGGTCAAACACTCTCCCATGTTGGTTTGTACCTTCCAAGACCCGTATTCAGCCATGGCCAACTTTATGTGGCCATATCGAGAGTTAAGAGTAGAAAGGGTTTGAAAATTCTTTGTTGTGATAAGGACGGTACAATTGTAAGTAGAACAAATAATGTAGTTTACAAAGAAGTTTTTGGAGAATCAAGTGAAGTATTTGAATAATACTTTTCTAAGTTTTGAATTTTCTTTTTAGTTTTTATGATTATTATTTTTGATCTCTTCTATCACAAATGTTAGAGATTTCTAACCGCAAGTCTACGGTGTCAAGTTTTAAATAGAGAAGTAAGGTTGTCGAATCCACATGGAATAATTATCGAATTATCGCTAAGTACTATAATATAGTAGTCTAACTTTATTTAGAAATTCAATATTTGATGGAGTTGATTATACTAAAAATACCAAAAATAAATCAAGAATATGAAAATATCAATGAGTTTATCCAAATGATTAAATGAATTCTAGAGGTGTGATGAATCTAGTTATCCCTTATGTTATCAATATGGTTTACCAATCATCAATTACCAATTTATAAGTCAAGATTTCTACAATAATCATTTCATCTCTCGAGTGCCAAATGATTTTAGATTTCAATTGGGAAATCAATATCTCTATAAAAATCACCAATTGAAATCTCAATAAAAGTTATGAATCTTGATAAATGACTTCAAAAGAATTCACAAATCTCTCAATTCTATGAAATCCTAGGTTATGTTATTTCAAGGTCATGTATTCAATTACCTCTCTCAAGTGTCAAATCAAATACACCAAACAATCTAAATTATTGATCAAGTAATTTAGAAGCAATAGATCCAAATAGCACAAATAAATTGATAGATCAGATTGACAAACCACAATCTCAAAACATAAGTTCAAACATAGATTACATCATCCCTCTAGAATTATAGAGTTTAGCTCATGATTGAAGAAAATGAATCCATAAGAACATAACAATACATCTTACAAGATAGGAGAAAGTAACAAAATAAGAACAAGAGTTGAGGGATCTTCTCATTTCCAGGATGATAAGAGCCTTCAATCTTCTTCTCCAAGCTTGTCCCAAGATGTTTCTATTCTTTTCCCTTGTCTTCTTGTTGTTTTGTTGTCTTCCAAATGGTCCAAGATGCCCGAAATCACGCCCATGTGTCTCTATTTATAACCCTACCAAGATCCAAGAAAAAGGTACGCAAAACATAGGAGACTCGCCCGCAGAGCTACAAGATGCGCGCCAGCGCGGCGCCTAGCACGCCTGTCGCAGTTACTTCTGGCCA
The DNA here is from genome assembly GCA_016081115.2 of Rehmannia glutinosa. Lineage (NCBI taxonomy): Eukaryota > Viridiplantae > Streptophyta > Magnoliopsida > Lamiales > Orobanchaceae > Rehmannia > Rehmannia glutinosa. Next base: position 351,960 of record JABTTQ020003032.1, read on the forward strand.
GCTGGAGCTGCGCCTACATGCATCGTCCAAAATAATTTGCCGGCCGGCTGCTGCCGGGTGCTCGGGCGTTGGCGCGTTAGCGGTGCCCATACATGCTCGCCGCATCCGCCAACCCCGTCTGTGGCCAGCCGCGCCCGTCCTTAGGCAAAATGTGATTTTCCTTCTTCTAACGCGATTTTTCTTTCTTTGCGCCGTTTTTCATCGTTTTCTTCATTTCTCGGCTATCAAATCTCAGTATTGACTCTTCATCGATACTAAATGAAATAAATTAGACTCTAACGACCCTAAAACCACCCAAAAATAAAACCAAATCCTAATCTAAAATACTCAATTAATTGGTAAAATACCAACTTAACAAATACCCCCAAACTTAAGCTATTGTTTGTCCTCAAACAATTATAACTTCAAAATGAAAAACAAACAATACAACGACACAAGCAACTACAAAACTCCACAAACCAATAAAATTTGTCTAAATACTCATTTCACTATCAATCAAGCATGCATTTTGACATTGTGATAAAAAATGTTGAATATTCATGACAATTCCGTTTACATTATTCAAATTGATTTAAGTAATCGAACGTTATCAAGATGATCCACTTCTAGGTATCAAAAGATAATGACTACCGGATTCCATAGGCTTGTTATTCACACTAATCTCCACTAATGTAGGCTAATATAACACAAGGATCAATATGACTTTGAAAGCTTGTAATGTGGCTTAGGTTGGGTAGGAAAATTTAGGATTAAGTGGCTCAACTCACCCAAACACACAATTATCTCTTCAAATCACCAATTGCCAAACAAAATGGTTGGTCACCTACACTTTGTTGAATTCTCAATTATTCTCCTTTCTCGAGCCTCTATTTTCATTTTTTTTCCGAAACCCCCAAACTTAATCTTTTGCATATTTCAACACATGGGGTTTCATATTTTCTTTTTCCCGACAACTTCATGTGAGTGAACACATACCCTACTTATCATATTCTCTTCAACCTTCAATCATTTTGTGTGTATGAGTGATAGGTAATTAAGATTTTCGCATGTAAGCTCAAGGTAAAAGATAAGTTGCCAAAGAACGGGTTTAATAGGCTCAAAAGGGGACAATAGTGAAATTATATCGTATAAAGGTAGGCATTTTAGCTCTAGCTCATTCAAAGATGGCTTTAAATCATTTCCTTAATGTTATTTCACCAGGATTTCGCCTCAATTAGTGATCGAACAAGTTCTAGAATCGGTGGGATCATACAAGCAACACTCAACTTCATTAATTATTTTCAAATAAGTTAACGAGAATTATGCATGAATATGAAATTCAATGAAGCAAAATATAGATCACCACTTTAAAAGCATGCTCTTGTGGAGTTCAACTCGTAATCAACAAATCTACTTAGTCATGCCAGATTCTATAGTTGACAAACTACCCGACTCACTCAACTCGATTTTTTTCACGACTCAAAAGACACAAAACACACGACTCAAAAGACAAAAACAGTTACACCCCCAAACTTAAATTGAATTGTCCTCAATGGAGAGTGAAAAAAACTTTCTGGTAGCCGAGCGCTAGGACTCCTCATCGGAGTCGTGTGATGAAAAGTGGGCAATAGGACCGGTGGTGGTGGTGTCGAGGCTGGAAATGTGGGTGTGTCGGCTATATATCCGGGAAAGTACTCGGTTGTGCTCATTCATATTCTTCCCAAAATCCGCTCGGGCGTTGCTCACTACAAAAGCCCTTCTCAATTTCGCTTCGCGAACTAATGCGTCTCCCAAGGGTTGTTATCGTGATGTGAGCATCGGGCGAAGAATGTCTTGCCATTTGGCTTAGGATGGAGCATCGATATTCTATGGTTGGGCATGAGTATCGAGGCTCGATAGATGGTAAGCAAATTCGGGATCAAGGATATATCCCGCACTTTCTGGATTAGGCACACCGCCCCGCCCGTTTCATAGGAAGCAATAATAGCCGAATCTATAGGTCCTTTAGGCCTTTCCAATGGCTCGGAGCTATCCCACGTAACACCCTTCTTTTTTACATGTAGACCATAAATTAAACTCGGTAAGACTAGTCCCCGGACTGGGGTGTAGAATTTTGTAACGGCGGAACTTGCAATAATTTCTAGTTAGTTGGGTCGAATTGTATGTTAGTAACTAATGCATATAAAAAGATGAGATCGTTCTTAGTGACATCATCGACATGCTTGGTTGGTATCAAATTGTGGCATATGAAGTGATACCAAGCTCGCCCATACCTACTAAGACTCGTGTGGGGAAAAGCGTAAGACCTCCCACAACTTTAATATGACGTACCTCGATTCTAGACCGACATAAAGTATTACAAATCGTCTCCATACTCGGTGGTTGCGAGACAAATTTAACATACGGTAAGTGATCCACCTCCAGGTAGTCCATAGTATTTCCTTATCGGCCGCATCGGTGTGTATATATTCCGTTCCACGTGCAAAAAAATCACCATTTTATAGCCATGTAGGGACACCGCATTCGCATTTGCATAATGGTTGAGGTTGGGAACAAAGTTTCTTCCATCGCTTTTGGTGTATCATTTGTGCAAGCTCACCATCATTCTACCGATTGTAATCCCCGCATTCGCTGTAATACTCTTCATGCATAGTGTTTCATTGTACAACCGTTGTCTTCCAAGCTAATAAAATGGTGTTCATCATGTTCATCATGTTCTTCTAAGTACTTGCTACACTTTTGCCCTTGGTTGCATTCTTTGTTCTTGGCATTGTAATTGATCCGGAAATCACCTAGAAAATAACACAAGCAAAATAACACATAGAACGCACAATACGAGTTAGGGGTTAGGAATTTCGTCACTACTCAAGAATTATGCAACCTTGTCATCAATTCATGATAAAAATATCTTTTAGTACACAATGATGACAAGAATCAAATGCCTAAGTGTAATAATTTTCATTGAGACATTTTCACAAACACCTTGTAGGCATATATGCAGAAGAGGTCAACAATAAATTTGAAATTCAATTTATGCCCAATTTTCAACACCAACCAATTCAAGCACATAATAGTCATATATCATCACAATTTATCAAGAATTTATCATGAATTTCAAATTATAATGATAATGAAAATTCCCACATTTTTAACCTAGGCTTGAAAATTTTGCAAAAATGATGTACAATGAAGCTCACTTACCCAATTGATGAATAAGATGAATTTGATGATCAACTTGTTCAATTGCCCACTTGAATGATGTTAAATGGAAGACTAGGTGGGATTTTTGTAGAAGAAGAGGAAATGGGCGTGAGTGGAGTGTATGTTGTCTTTTTAAAACAAGGTGACCAAGGAGGCTTTATTTGGCTAAAAACGATCGGTCTTTGCGCCGCGCACATGTCCCTTTTTTTTTCGACGCTTCTGTCATGGCGTCCGTCGCGCCAAGGTCTATTTTTTTTTTTTTTTTTTATAAAATTTAAAATCACAATCAAACTCAAAATTTAAAATCACACACGAATTAATTCACACAAAAATCACACCAAAATTCAAATAAAAACACACCAAAATAATAAGAAAAATTAAATCACACAAAAATTGCGATCACATCTAAAATCACTTGGGTTGCCTCCCAAGAAGTACTAAATTTATAGTCGTTAGCCAGGACTCAACTACTCGGCTCAAGAAATTTCATCAAGAAGTGGAAGATTTAAAACCTTCCTTGCTTCGTCCCGAAATAATGTTTCAATCGTTGTCCTAGTTTACTTGGAACAATTTCCATCGTTTCCTTTCAACTCGGCACCATAAGGAAACACACGTTCAACCACAAAATGGTGAGGACCATCGTGATTTGAGTTTACCTCGAAATAGTTTCAATCTAGTATTGAACAATAACACTTGTTGGCCGGGTAAGAATTCACGCCGCAAAATCATTTGATCATGCCATTTTTTTGTTTTTTCTTTATACATTTGGCATTTTCATATGATTCGTGATGAAATTCTTCCATTTCGTTCAATTGAAATAATTGATTTTCACATAGGCCTCTTTCAAGTTAAAATTCAACTTAATTTCCAATAAGCTCGATGCTCAAGTTCAACCGCAAATGACACGCTTTACCAAACACCAATCGATATGGTGACATACCAATGGGTGTTTTATAAGTAAATGACGATAAGACCACAAAGCATCATCGAGCTTTTGTGCCCAATCCTTTCAATTAAAACTCACCATTGTTTCAAGAATTTGTTTCACTTCACGATTGGAAATTTCGCTTGACCATTGGATTGAGGATGGTAACCAAGCGCAATTTTATGACGACACCAAATTTAGCAAGAAGGTTATTAAATAATTTATTACAAAAATGCGTACCTTCATCACTTACAATAGCTCGAGGAGTACCAAAGGGTGAAAATATGCTTGTGCAAAAATTTGAGTACTACCAAAGATCATTCGTTGGTGTAGCAATCGCCTCTACCCACTTGGAGACGTAATCAACCGCAAGTAAAATGTACAAATTTCCATAGGACGCAGGAAATGGACCCATAAAGTCAATACCCCATACATCAAATAACTCCACCTCCATTACATTTGTCAAGGAAGCTCATGACGCCGTGAAATATTACCAACCCTTTGGCATCGATCACAGTCTTCACAAAAGCATAACAATCCTTGAATAATGTTGGCCAATAAAAACCGATTGTAATACTTTTTGCGGCTGTCCGGGTTGGCCCAAAATGTCCTCGTAAGACGAGGAATGACAATCTTTCAAGAATCTCTCTAATTTCTTCTTTAGGAACACAAATGAAACGAATGATAGAATCAAGATATTTTGAATAAGAATGGATCATCCCACAAATAAGACTTAACATCATGTAGGAATTTTTCTTTTGGTGTGAAGTCAAGTCCAAAGGGCAAAACTCCTCCCCACAGGTAATTAACAAAATCTGTGTACCAAGGTAATGATGTCTCGGCACACATAATTTGTTCAAATGAGAAATGATTCTTTTATTGGGTTTTCAATCACCTCATTGAGGTTGCTCGGCGCGGATAGATGGTCGGCAACCACATTTTCGCTTCTTTTTTATCCCAAATCTCAATATCAAATTCTTGCAAGAGCAAAATCCATCGAATTAACCGAGGTTTTACATCCTTTTTTGAGAAAAGATATCGGATTGCCGCATGATCCGTATAAACAATCACTTTTGTACCCACCAAGTATGCTCGGAATTTATCAAATGCAAAACTACCGCCAACATCTCTTTTTTGTGGTGGTGGTGTAGTTTTGTTGGGCATTGTCCATGGTCCCGCCGCATAGTAAATTGCTTTAAAAATTCTCGCCTCGCCTCGACCAAGAACGACACCCACCGCATAATCACTTTGATCGCCATAAGCTCAAATGGTTGGGTCCAATCGACACTATCATAATAGGAGTTAAACAAGTGACTTTTTTATATGTTCAAATGCCTCGCAAACAAGACTCATCAAAGCAAAGATAGCATCTTTTCAAGGAGATTACAAAGTGGTTTAACAATTTTCGAAAAATCTTTTATAAATCTCCTATAAAACTCGCATGCCCTAAAACCTTCTTATGCGCTTTCACATTTGAAGGTGGGGTAGCTTTTCAATAGCCACCACCTTCGCCCCGTCAACTTCCAAACCCGTACAAGAAATACGATGCCCAAGTACAATCCATTCTTTGACCATAAAGTGACATTTTTCCCAATTAAGTACAAGATTAGTTTCTCACAACGTTGCAAAACAAGAGATAAGTTATGCAAACAATGGTCAAAAGTTAAGTACCAAAATAGAAATATCGATCTATAAAAATCTCCATGATTTCCTCAACCATACCATGAAAAATCGCCATCATACACCTTAAAAAAGTAGCGGGTGCATTACATAATCCAAATGGTATCCTCGCGAAATGCAAAAGTACCATATGGATATGTAAACGTGGTCTTTTCTTGATCCTCGAGGGCAACGGCGATTTGATTGTACCGAATAGCCATCAAGAAAGTAATAGTATTCGTAACTCGCTAACTTGTCCAACATTGGGTCAATAAAGGAGGGTAAAATGATCCTTACGAGTGGCTTTATTCAATTTCCAATCAATACATACTGCCATCCTATGATGATTCGTGTACAAATTAATTCATTGTTATCATTTTTCACAACTGTCATACCTCCTTTTTAGGAACAACCTGCATGCGGACTCACCCATGAACTATCTTAAATGGCATAAATGATACTCCGCTTTTAGCCACTTTAAAACCTCATTTCTCACAACTTCTTTCATTGCGGGATTAAGTCGTCTTTGGTGCTCAATAGATGGTTTATAAGACTCTTCCATTAAAATTTTGTGCATTACAATGGAAAGACTTATACCTTTCAAATCGAAATATACCAACCCAAAGCCGACTTATGCTCACGAAGCACACGCAACAACTTATCCACCCGAGTGAAGATAATGAAGTTGGTAAACAATTACTGGTAAGTTTTATCTTTTCCCAAAAATGCATATTGAAGATGTTAGGAAGTTCTTTAGTTCTAGTACCTTCGGAATATTTTCAATATTGGCATTTGTTTTTCTTTACAATTTCTTTAGCCTCAAGTGGAAAGAATAAACTCAAGCAAATCAATATCATCACTAACTTCATCATCACATTTCATTATTGATTAATCAAACAATGTTCTAACGGATCTTTTAAATCTTGTTTTATAACCTCCGCTTGATCACATTGTTCGATCATATCAATAAAATGACATGTTTGAGGTTTCTTGAAATTTTATTGCTTTATAAATATTAAACAATACCTCATCATCATTTACCCGTAATGTTAACTCTCCTCATTGCACATCAATTAGAGCTCGTCCGTTGCTAGAAAAGGTCTTCCAAGAAGTAATGGCATTTCATGATCTTCCTCCATATCCAACACCACAAAGTCCTAGGAAATATGAATTTATCCACTTTGATCAACACATCTTCAATCACTCCTCTTGGGTAGTGAGTGATCTATCGGCTAATTGCAATGTGATGGTGGACTAAGTATCTCTCCAAGGCCAAGTTTCGAAAAATGATAACGGCATAAGATTAATGCTAGCACCTAAATCACAAAGAGCTTTATTAAAATAAGAATCACCAATAGTGCAAGGGATAGTGAAACTCCCTGCATCTCTTAATTTTGTGGTAGCTTTCTTTGCAAAGATGGTGCTACATTCCTCTGTGAGGTTAATCGTCCATATGCCTCCAACATTCTCTTTCTCGACATCACATCCTTCATGAATTTTGCATAGTTTGGCATTTGCTCAAGTGCATCGGCAAAGGAATGTTGATGTGAATTTTCTTGAATATTTCCAAGAACTTGGAAAATTGAGCGCCCAAAATTTTCTTCAAACCTCGTGGAAAAGGAAGAGAATTTGGTAATACATTATTTAATTGGAAATTGGTTTTACCTCATTTTTCGTGACTCGATTGCTTATCAATGCCCTCTTCATTGTGGAGTGTTTCGAGCTTGCTTCTCGGTTCATTGGTGGCGTGAGGGGCATCTTTGGTTCATCATATTCCGCTCCACTTCTCAACTTAATGTCCTGCAATGCTCATGTGGGTTCACCGGTGTTACTTGGAAATGTATCAACTTTTTTGTTGTGAATTAATAAAGAAGTACAATTGACCCACATGTGTCCCCAAAGATGACTTTCAATTGTTGTTGCCTCTTGAGCCCAAATTTTCTATGTTAGAATCGGCCTTGTTCATCCTTGCCTTGCTTTCTACAAGGAATGAACCGAGTAATTATTCCAAAGACGGCTTTTGTTCTCCCACGTGTGTACTCGCACTTGCTTGGTTTTGAAATCCCGAGGAGGTTGTAACCACATTTCGATTGCTATAACGAGAAATTTTCATGATTGCGAAGTCCCGGATGATAATGCGTTGGCAATTGATTCCTCTATTGTTGAAACTCCGATTGTTCACATAATTGGCTTGCTCCAAATCAGATTCACCACTTTCGACTTACCTCCATAATAGCCTTTCGTTTGTTGTTTTCCACCTCGAATTTAGAGTGGCAATTTGCTTTGACAATGCGGAAATTTGAGAAGCTAATGCGGACATAGTATCAAGTTCAAGATCACCGACAAATTTTCTTGGCTTAGATCTCTCATAAGCCATTTGATAACTATTTGCAGCCATTTCTTCTAGTAAAAGCATGGCTTCACTTGGAGTTTTAGCCATCAATGTACCTCCCCACGCAAAGATCTATAATAGTTCTCGAATGCCCATTCATACCATTGTAGAAATATCGAACTTTTTGCCAATCACACCCGTGTTGTGGACACCTCCACAATAATTCTTTGAATCGCTCCCAAGCTTCGATAGAGTGGCTCAAAGTCGAGTTGATGAAATTGAGCAATCTCACTTTTCAGCTTGAAGTGTCTTCTTTAGGTGGAAAGAATTTTGCCATGAATTTTTCTTAAAGGAGATCATCCCAACTAGTGATACTTAGGGTGGGAAGGTTTGAAGCCATTGTCTAGCTTTATCGAAGTGAAAATGGAAATAACTCAACCAATAGCTTCATCTGGGAACCCCATTCATTTTGATAGTGTCACATATCTCGAGAAAAATAGCTGGGGGATGAGCGTTCGGGTCGCCTACAACACTTCCCCCGAATTGATTCTTTGCACCATGTTTATTAGGGTTGGCTTCAATTCAAAATTATTTCAGATTGATAGGTTGATTTAACAATGCCCGAATAATTTGATTCATGGTTGGTTTAAAATAATCCCGAATAGCCTCTGGTGGTGCAATAAATGGGTAAGCGGTTTTCCTCTTCACCATTTCCTCGCCATTTTTGTGAATTCGATTCTTCGTGCGGCTCTAATCTTTCTGAGTGTTCGTTCAATTCTCGGATCAAATAAGATTAAATTAGCACTTTTATTTCTTCGCATCAACAAGAGAACACAAAAATGGCAATAACCTTATTTTAACAAAAACCAATCTAAATTAAAGTAAACTATTAAGTAATAATATTAGCGCCTAATAAGATGAATTATTCCCCAAGAACGACGCCAAAAACTTGTTAGAGATTTTCTAACCGCAAGTCTACTTCGTGTCAAGTTTTAATATAGAGAAGTAAGGTTGTCGAATCCACGGGGAATAATTATCGAATTATCGCTAAGATTTCGATAATATAATAGTCTAACTTTATTTAGAAATTCAATATTTGATGGAGTTGATTATACTAAAATACCAAAAATAAACAAGAATATGAAAATATCAATGAGTTTATCCAAATGATTAAATGAATTCTAGAGGTGTGATGAATCTAGCTTATCCCTTGTGTTATCAATATGGTTTATCAATCATCAATTACCAATTTATAAGTCAAGATTTTTACAATAATCATTTCCTCTCTCGAGTGCCAAATGATTTTAGATTTCAATTGGGAAATCAATATCTCTATAAAAATCACCAATTGAAATCTTAATAAAAGCTATGAATCTTGATAAATGACTTCAAAGAATTCACAACTCTCTCAATTCTATGAAATCCTTCTAAAGTTATGCTATTTCAAGGTCATGTATTCAATTACCTCTCTCAAGTGTCAAATCAAATACACCAAACAATCTAAATTATTGATCAAGTAATTTTAGAAGCACAGCTCCAAATAGCACAAATAAATTGATAGATCTAGATTGACAAACCACAATCTCAAAACATAAGTTCAAACATAGATTACATCATCCCTCTGAATTATGTAGTTTAGCTCATGATTGAAGAAAATGAATCCATAAGAACATAACAATACATCTTACAAGATAGGGAGAAAGTAAAAAAATAAGAACAAGAGTTGAGGGATCTTCTCTATTTCTAGAAGATAAGAGCCTTCAATCTTCTTCTCCAAGCTTGTCCCAAGATGTTTCTATTCTTTTACCTTGTCTTCTTGTTGTTTTGTTGTCTTCCAAATGGTCCAAGATGCCCGAAATCACGCCCATGTGTCTCTATTTATAACCCCACCAAGATCCAAGAAAAGGTAGGCAAAACATAGGAGACTCGCCTCGCATCGCTGCGCCAAAGACGCCCGCCGCAGTTACCGTCGCTGGCGCCGTAGTCACGGGGCGTTAGGTGTCGTAGCGCCACACGTAGATCCAAAATAACTCGCCTGGCGTTGGGCAGCTGCATTGCGCCTATACATGCCTGGCTCATCCGCCTGCTTGATACATGTTTTATCTTAATTTTGATGATTTTATTTTTACACCAAAACAATGTTTTAAATTGTTGTCCAAATACTCCTAAATGATTTAAAATAGTTTTAATATTTTCCTATATTTCTTCAAGTTTTATTTTAGATAAAATTGGAAAACACATTTAATGATTTTGTGTCAATGGGTTTTTTACATTGAAACTATGTTTCTAAATGTTGTCCTAATACTCCCATTGGTTTAAAATGTTTTTACTAAATTTTGGAGTATTTCTTGAGTTTTATTTTTCGACAAAAATTGACAACTTTTCTGCCTTGAGGTCAACCGGTCGCCAGATAGGGCAACCCGTGACTCAAGATGAATTTTGAAATAGAAAATGAGACGGAGGAGAAATTGGCTGTCGACCTGGCCGCCAGGGCGCCGACCGTGCACTGGCGTTTATTTTGAAACAGTAACTTCGACTACTTGAAATCCTTAAGGGGGACCGGGTTGGGGATGAGGTCGACTGGTCGCCGTATTTTTGATATGTTCTTTCATTTTCTCTTATCGGTCTTGTGAATCGTCGCCCTATGTTTTCAGACAAATTTCTCGACCGCTTGATAGTAGACATCTTTTCCTTAAATTGTGGGATTGATTTCTAACAGCTATATTCTTGATTTTAATTGTATTTTTCTGTAGATTTTCAATCCCCAAGAGGAGCCTATGCTTGATCAATCATCTCCTATAAATAGAGGAAGTTTGGAGCAACCAATACAACAATCGAGATACAACACAACAAGATACATTCCAAGCAAACACTTGTTCTTCATAGTTATTATTCTTGTTGTAATTTGCCTAGCTTATCACTTTCACATCTTGAGGTCTAGGCTTTAATTTCTTGATTACACTTGCACTCAAATTGTATTATTCATTATTGAGTTGTAATCTTGATTTTTGGTCATCATTCAACACAAGATATCCTTGTGAGTGTTCTTTTTTGCTAAGAACACACTTGGGTGATCTAGGTGATAGGTGTTTCAAGAGTGTGGTGCTCTTGAGGTGTTGAGAATTTGGTATTTTCAAGATTGAAGATTGTGGTGATCTTCAAAGGTGCCGTTGAAGGAAGATTGGGTAATCTTCAAGGGAGATTGTGGTAATCTCCAAAGGTGGTGTTGAAGAAGAGTGTGGTGCTCTTCTTGCTGTGTTGTAAGTTGAGTTTGTATTAATTTTGTAATTAATAAAAAATTCTTTTTGAAATCCATCCCTGATATACTTCGGGTGGTAGAGATTAGGCCCTTAGGTGAGTTGAACTCTATAAATCGACGTGTGTTGTTTATATTCCGCACCTTCATTATTGTCTTTGAGCATTCGGTTCAAAAAGAGGGTAAAATCGAAAAGATGGAGATAATCTATTCTCCTCTCCAGATTATCGTAGTCGCTTGGACTTACACGCCAATCCTTTTGCGCCGTAGCGCCCGCCCCGTCCCAGCGTAATGCGATTTTTCCTTCTTCTAACGCGATTTCTTCTTTCTTCTACTGCTTTTTCATCGCTTTTCTTCATTTCTGGCTGCAAATCTGTATTTACTCTTCATCGACACTAAATAAAATAAATTGACTCTAACGACTCTAAAAACACCCAAAAAATAAAACCAAATCCTAATCTAAAATACTCAATTAATTGGTAAAATACCAACTTAACAACAAAACTAACTTTAGACACTCCTGAATTTTATCTTTGACAAGTCCCCCTAACACACATGTGTTGTTCTAGTTTATATACTAAAAAGAAAAACTAGTGGTTGCCACATCGTGTCAATCCGCTACACGTGTCAATACCTTATTCTTTCAAATCCACGTGCTCGGGCTTCACATTTAGCCACGTGTCAACCTCGTATCAACCCCTTATTCTTTTCTAATAGAATATTAATTAAATAGTCATACACTCATACCACAAAAGCTACGGTTTAATTGGTGGACATTTTTTGTAGTGTGATGTTACAATTTAATTAATATATATTTGTACAATTAGAAAGGTGGATAAAATCAAAAGCCCATTTTTTAATTCCTCAAAAATCCAAGAATTCTTTTATACTGTAATAGCGAGAAATGATGGGGGGTGGATTTATATACACAACTATCAATCAAGAATTCTACAAGAAAAACAATATTCCAAAATCAAGGATATACAAATTAGGAAGTTACTTTTGATGTTGCAAATTAACTAGTAATTAACTCTGCGCGTTGCACGTATATTTTTATTTTAATATTATGATTTTATAATATCTATTAACATGAACTGGTATTTATTACTTTATTTCAATAGTAATATTCGTATACGGTTATTAAAAAAAAGTTTATCTATTTTTTCTATATTTTCAACTATTTAAACTTAAATTTCTAATTCAACTCGTTCAGAATTATCCCTCAATTTATGCATGTCTCTAAATTATTGTTTTATATATCCTTTCTTACTCACACACTTCTCTATAAATAATTATATATAATTTGTGAGACATGTATTTTTATATTGTACTTGTACTGTTGAAAAATAAATACTTTACATTGTTAATGGAAAATATAAATTAAGATATTATTAAAAAACATATGGTAGAAATAATCGTGAATAAAATTTAAAATGAACTATTATGTCATTGATATAAACATTAGTAGTATTAACATAAATTTTACAACAATATCATAGTAATCCGCTAAAAACGCATTTAACGTAAACATGATATAATCAAAAACAGGTATAGAAATAGTACAATTGATATCAATATTCATTATTTGACATTTATTTTCAATAGATGTATGTAAACCCCATGAGTTTTCTCATTTTCGATCAACTATGGATTGATATGAATCGCTCATCAATCAAAACAAATGATAGAATACACTGGGAAGTTTGACAATCCAAAATTTTTTAATCGAGAAATTTATTTTAATATGTAACATCAATCGACATTATATATAAATAATTATATAATTGATTTTACAACAATTTATTTAATGGCATTGGTTGACAATATAATTCTTAATTATCATATATTGAGTTAACAACACATTATTCTCGTTAAAACAATCTTTCTATTGACTTATCAAAGAAAAACACCGTCAATTTTGGATAACTCCAAAACATACATTGCTTCTAGATATTGATTATTTCATCTTCCAATACACTTAACCAAAGTACAAAGACCAAGAATTCTATGGTTGTTTTCTAGAGTTACGTAGTTAAACTATAAAAATAATAAATACTAATTGATTACGATACCAATCAAGTAATTATATGAGTGATTTTATAGGACAATTGTAGTATTAACTGATCATGTCAATTATTTAATATCAATTTGATTAGTTTTATTAATCTCATATCAAGATATGAAAGAGATATGTACAATAAACAATCAAATATTTGTTACCATTTTTAGTTTTGTAAATATTATAATTAGTTGTTTTTCTTAATTAAGGTAATACATTGTTGTCCAATCATAAACTTGTGCACCCTTGGAAATTAAAAAAACTCCCATTGACAATTATTATCTTTTTAGTAAGTTAATACATTTTTTTAAATTGACAATTCTTTAATCATAAGGTACGATTTTCTTAACTTTTGTTAAACTTCTTGTCAATTATCCCATTGTGTGTCGCATAATCAAATTCGATTAAAAATATAAATAGATACTCAATTATTTTACCAAAGCTTAGTTTTAAAAGTCTTTCAATCAATAGTTGATGGTATCTATAGATTGAATAAATACAATAATAGATAATATTGTATCTATAGTAATGATTTAACCAATTTATTGATTGTATAGACAATTATATGATTGATTATAGAATTTTAAATTTTAAATCTCAAAATATTACAATCATGATCAAAAAATAATTAGCCAATAAAATATTTATGTTACTAAAGATTATTGCCATTGACTTACCAAATCAAAGCACCGCTAATTTTAGGTAATGCCAAAAATATGCATTGTTAGAAGAATATTCGATTGATTTGTCCTAAATCAGATCTTATTTAATATCTTTTTTATTCTTTTTTTCCCGATTGAGTTCCCCTTAGTTATATCATAGATATACTAATTTTATTCCATAGTAATTGTGAGTTGTTAATTATTCTTAATCACAAATTATCATTAAATTTAACATCAATGTTGATAAGGACGAATTAGAAGATAATTCATTTTTCTAGATCAACTTAATTAAGATTTGTTCATGACTTCCGAAAAATACCAATATTTCAAAATCAAATATAATAAATAAATATTGCAACAATAATTAAATCAATATGAAACAAAAAAATTCAGATATTCTTTCCAAAGCATTGCTTGATACATGTTTTTATCTTAATTTTGATGATTTTATTTTGTCACCAAAACAATGCTTTTAAAGGTTGTCCAAATACTCCTAAATGATTTAAAATTGTTTTTAATATTTTCCCGTGAGTATTTCCTCAAGTTTATTTTTGATAATAATGGACAACACTTTTAATGATTTTATTTCAACGGATTTTTCACTCCAAATGTTCCTAAATGTCAATGTTTAAATACTCTCGATTGGTTTAAAATGTTTTTACTAAATTTTCGAGTATTTGGGGTTTTATTTTTGACAAAAAATTGGACAACATTTTCGCCTCGCGGTCGATGGCCGCTTCGGCCGATCGGCTCCGGCCGACGGCCGCTTCGAATGGCCGACGGCACTCGCAAGTTTCGCTTCAAACAGAACTAAAACTCGTGATTTTTGAAACGAGAGGGACCGTTGAAACAGGGGTCGACCGGTCGAAGCCTACGCCGAATGGGCCGCTCGTTGTAATTTTCAAAGTGTTCTTTTTCTCTTATTCTCGTGAAGGCATCGTCATTTCCTATGTATTAGCATGGCAATA